>OX465242.1:30254992-30758465 GCA_949987775.1 Aproaerema taeniolella | reverse complement strand
CTTCTTAATCGTGGGTTAACTAACTAACAGAGTATGGGGAAATTGGACCTTAGCCTCTCAATCGGGCCATTTTGCGTTAGGCAATGTGTTATTCTGATGTCTAAGCTACATACAACAAAGTTTTATCGAGATCGGTTCTGTAGTTTTTGCGTGAAAGAGGAACAATTATCCAAAGAAACTTTAGTTTTTCAATATAAGTAAGAAAACAATATTATAGTGCAGGGAATAAAAGGTTAAATAGAAAAAAAGGTGATATTCTTTGAACATGAAGTTCGGCCTTTGAAATGGTTAAAGTTACACAGAAGTATTATCTTTTTAGCTTGTATGAAACTTGGCTTGCTAGAGGACGACAAACATTGGGATTCAGCCCTAGAGGAAGCAGCCCTAGGCGAGTTGCCATTTCAAATGCGTGAACACTTTTCTATAATGCCGATATTCTGTCAGATTACCTACCGCAGTATTTCTTTGTAAATGATATTTTTAGTTTTTCTTTCGGGTGCTAGAATTACCAGGCTGTTCTGTGCGCCTACTAGAGAGCATGCCACATACAGCTGGCCGTGGGAAAATCAGTTTTCCCTCAAGTCTACTCCCGCTACCTTAAGAGTTTGTCCTTGAGCTTTATTTATAGTTATTGCGAAGCAGACATTGAGGGAAAACTGCACTCTCTTGAATTCAAAACTATTTTGAATATGGAATGTTTATTTTATTTTATAAACAACTAGCATTCCCCGCTCGGGACTTCGTACACTCAAGAGCACGTCAACCTTGACACTTTGGACTTTGGACCGGCCCTGCATTGTATGGCGCGCAGTATAAATCGAGGTCAGCTTAAACTGGTAGTGTAAAGCGTGACCTGCTCTTGACTGTACCCGTGGGAATTCGTGAAAATCATGTACCCTATGTCATAATATAGTATTCTAAGGCAGTTGTCCCACCTAGGGTTGCCACCCGTACTCTAAAATAGAGTATTGTACTCTTTTTCACCTAGGCGTACTTTATAATCTACGACACCATAGAGTACGCTAAAATACTCTATTTATGTGAAATCATCGTGAAATGACTGTCACTATTATAGTAAATTAGTAACAATCAGTATCACGACGATTTTACGTAAATACGACATTACATTACACCAGACAAGGCTGTATGGGTTCGATCTCTTTGAATTAGTAACAGCACAAAAGTGGCAACACATATTTAACAAATCTGAAGATTTTCTGAATATTTATAAATTAATTTCATATATTTTATCCATCCCGGCCACTTCTGCATTTACGGAGAGAGTCTTCTCCGTTATGAATGTAAAGTTTAGGGACGAGAGAAACAGAGCGTTTTTAAATTTAATAAAACAAGAATTAATAATATATTTTAATTTGAAATTTGATTGTAAAGAGGCACTTAACATTTTTAAAAAAGACAAACATTTGCTAAGTGTTGTTAAAAGTAACAAAAAATATGTTTTTAAAACCAATAAATAATACTTAGTAGATTTTACAACAAGTGCACAAAACGTCGAGGATAAAAATGGTTTTGTGGACGAGTTATAAACTCTGCTTTTCACTTCGATTGCGAGGAAATACTAAAATAACATATAATAACAAGTTTTATCTTTAAACTTCTGATTATTTTGGCTGTATGGAGTTTTCTATGCCTTACTATAGACCCATTTATGAGTAGATCACTTTGTGCACTAGAGCACAAAATGCGATTTTGTGCAGCCTATAGTAGATGTTTTGTGTTCTAGAACACAAAAATCGATTTTGTGCAGCCTATAGTAGATCGTTTTGTGCTCTAGAACACCAAAATCGATTTTGTGCAGCCTATAAGCTGCACAAACAAGCACTTTCCGAGCATGAGTAGTGAAAATACTCTTTTTTTATCCTGTGTAGGTAGGTTTTTTGTTCTAACAAAATAAAAAATTCTCTATTTGCCCTAAAAAAAGGTGGCAACCCTAGTCCCACTGCCGCCAGCCGCCGCGCGCCGGCGAGAAAACTACTAACTATCGGCTATTTTCTCGCACAAGAAACGAACAATAGATATACATTCCGTGTAAACAAAAGAGATGCATATACAAATCTCGTTTCTACATTCTAGCTCTGCTCGCTACTCGTTCATCGTTGCGGTGGGACAACTGCATAATGGTGAAAGAAATTTTCAAATCGGTCCAGTAGTTTCGGAGCCTATTCAATACAAACAAACAAACAATCAATCAAATCTTTTCTATTTATAATATGTATAGATGTTCTAGTCCTTACTATTTCAAATTTCGAACTTTTTCGAGATATTCTAATTTTCAATATTTGCACTGCATTGCCAAAGAAAACATGACCTTAAGCAAAAGAATAGAAGATTGGATTTCCTTTGCTAGCATTTGATTGAAGATGACTTATGGTCCCAAATTGCTAAAAGAAGGTAAGTCAAAATTCAAGCGCAAGAGAAACGATAACTTCTTGTTTTAATAATAGGGTTTATTTTCTTGTGTTCATTGGAATTAAATTACCCCATAATAACTTTTTACCCCATTTAAACCCTGTTAGGAAATGAATTTCAATAAAATAAGTAACCCGTCCTAACAAAATAAATAAGAAGAATATCAATGCAACATTTTAAAAAGATTGGACCAAGGAATCACATAGTTCCATACAAACTTTGACCCCCATGCCTACGTCAAACAAAGAACCTATCCTCCAAGTTTGAGGTCTCTACGAGCAGCCGTTTGGGCTGTGCGTTGATCCGTCAGTCATTTAGGACAAAGCATTTAAAAATAACTTTCTACCCCATTTAAACCCTGTTAGGAAATGAATTTCAATAAAATAAGTAACTCGTCCTAATCAAATAAATAAAAAGAATGTCCATGCAAAATTTGAAAGAAAGCGGAAATGTCCCCATTTTTTTATTATGAGATGGGTTAACTATTGACCTCAATCTTGACCAAGGTCATAGATGAGGTCGACGATGGAGCGAGTTAACCCAGAAAATGCCATTAAGGCACTGGTTCTCCCATGCACCGACGGAACCCAGCAAGCTGTTTGGCGTCGGACTGCGGTAGGAGGTTCGTCGCGAACCAGACGGCCCTTTACAGAGCCTACCACACCGCATGAGACCATAGGACGCCACCTCAGATTCAAAACAAATTGAGGTGTCGTTGCCTAAGATGGAATGATAGGAGGCAGGTCTCGTTAATGTTTCTTGAGTCGCTATTCTTAACCGATCACTATACGGCAGAAAATGTAAGTAAGCACTATAATATTTACTATACGATGTTTTTGAGACTATGCTTGAGATTGGATCATTTTAGTGGAAAGTGTTCCTTCAAATCACACAATTTATACATCAAACTATTATAATGTTAAATTCTATCGACCAATCTGCAGCAATAGGTACATGTTATTTAATTACTGTGTGTTTTTTTACGTTAAATCTATAAATTCTGAGGACCCAGTCTCCGTTGTTGCTGACAATATCAATATAGGCGGATTAGTACCACTGAACTTATTTCTTATGAATTGGTTATTCCACCATTTCAAGGCTTTTGTTGCGTAATTGAAAGCTTTAGGATTTTCAACTTTTCCTTTTGGAGCTATAGTTGGATTTTTATCTTGAGACTTCGAAGTGTCATTTGTCTTGATTGTAGATTTTGAGGTGCTAGGAAGTTGAAACTTATACTTATAGGCCGCAGTAATGGCTGTAATTTTTCTTGGAATGGTTGTAGTTTTTAATGAAGAGGTGGTATTTCTAGGTCGATATCTTGTTGTTTTTGGCATTATTAGGAAGACTTTAGGTGCTGTAGTCGTTTTAGTCACGGAAATGCTAGATGATGAAGTGGCGGTGGCAGCTTTTGTCATGGTAATAATAATAATACTCTTAGTAATAATACTCGTATCAAATTTCGCTGCTTCGTTCGATGTCTTCACTATCTTTTTTAATGACGACGTAGTCGGTAAACTGCTCGATAGACGTAACTTATTACTGAGCCCTGAGGAATCTGAATGTTGAGTGGAATTTCTGACGAGCCTAGAAAGGGTATTCTGTCTTGTGTTTTTTTTATCAATGGGTATTTTACTGGTATAAAAACCCTTGTTCAATACAATCCATGATTTTAAATTTGTTGGAAAGGCAATGAAGTAAGGTAGATCCAATGTGTCTCTTGGGTTTACAATATTTGAGATTTCGGGACCAATTTTTTTATGAGAATTCATTAATGATACATCGGTTGTGTTTTGTATTTTTGCGAAATTGCCAGTTGGTTGCTGTGGCGCAGCTTTATAATCCATCAAAGTGGCATTCCTGAAGAACCTAGAAAAGCTGTTCTGCCTCAGTTTTTTTTCATTTACAGGCGTTTTATTTGTTGTAAAAGCAATGAAATAAGGCCGACCCAATGTGTTACTTAGTTTTGAAATATTTGAGTTTCTGGGTCTAAATTTTCCATATGAAGTAAATAACAATACTTTGGTTGTTTTTTGTATTTTTCTGAAATAGCCAGTGAGCTGCCTCAAGTGTTTTTTATTAACGGATTTTTTATTGGCGTAAAAGCTCTTGTTCAAATAAATCCACGGTGGTAAATCTTTTGATAATGCTTTGGTAACTTTTTGTACATTTATTGAATTGCTAGTTTGATTTGTCGCGGTAATATCCATCACAGTAGACGATATCCAAGACAGAGCCGGTCCTGTGGCTATAAAAAATCTTTGATGATGTGAACATGTTTCAAAGTCAGTTATGCCACTTATTCCTACTATCTTCTGATCTACAAGTAAAGGTAATCCTTGTGGTTGACTGTTGCATGTTTTTTCATTTGTTTGTCTAAAATGGTGATTGATCGTGCATACGTAATATCCTCTGGACATTTGTAAGGATTTGTCACACGATGTCATTACAGCTCTTCTTAAAGCAATTCCAGCCTGGTTGACAATCGGAAATAGAGCCAATAGCCCTATTGTCGAATGAGATTCTAAGGCGCTTAATCTTAGACTTTTCCGTTCCGAGTTAAAATTAACTGTCACAAGAGCAATGTCGTTGCGGGCTCTAAATTTTTTTTTGTGTACTTCTTGTACATTATTCTTGTAATGTGGGTGTATGTACACATGTTTTATTAAATTGTATTCGTTAACTTCCTCTACCAAGTGACAATTTTGTGCACAATAAGCAGTTGTTAAAATTATCGTCGGAGCCACGATAGTCCCAAAACAACATTTTTTGATCTTTGGTAGGCATTGTTCGCAAGCAAAATTCACAATGGTGTTTTTAAATATTTTTGAACGTACTTGTTGCAAAACAAATATGTGAACGAAAAATAAAATTATATTCATTTTCAAATTATTTATTGGATACTAAAAAAAGAAATTGGATATTATTTATAGACTCCATTGTAAAGCAATATTTACGACATTTTATATAGGTACACATTGGACACATTTTATATACAGATATTTGTTCACTTTATACACTTTTATACAACCTCCTCTATGCTAATTTCATTACTGTCATCACGAGATGCAAATGTATAGGTATTAGACATGGTTACTTATAAAATAAATAAATATGAAATATGTGAGTGAACAATAAATCACCCCTATTTTCCCACCACTTTTTTTCTAAATTGGGACCAACTTCGAGGTATACCCTATCCAATAAAAATGAATTATCAAAATCGGACAACTCTGTAAAAAGTTATGCGTGGTCATACAAAAAAAAAATTATACGCGTCGACTTGAGAACCTCCTTCGTTTTTTTTTTTCGTGCTTAAAAATAAAAATCATTTAAAAACATGCATCGTTTGTAAAATATCTAAAATAACTTAAATGATACACCGTAATCCTTTTTTTTCAGATAAGCAATTTCTAAAATGTTTTTATTTTATTTTATAAAGTGTGGGTTCAGTATTTTGCGAGATTATTGGTTGGCTTATTATCGGCTGGAACTTCACTCAGTGTGCTGTTTTTAATACATTGATTGGTGTGTTATCGTCCCTCTACATCTGCTCTGAAGCCCGCATTTATTTCACTTTTATTGCTGAAGGAGCTTGAATGGGTTTTTAGAGAATGCGAAAAGATTCATGTAGGTGCTCAATATAATCGTATTTCCTATCCTACTTAATAATATAAATGTGAAAGTTTGTGAGAATGTATGGATGTTAGTTACTCTTTCACGCTCAAACGGCTGGACCTATTTTGATAAAAGGTATGGAGGTAGATTATCTATCAGAAAAAGTAATAATTATTACATGTATTCGTAGTATTTGAAAAAAAAAATAGTTTTTTGAAATCATCGGTAAAATTTCTTTAATTTTTAACTGACTTCAATAAAGCAGAAGGTTCTATGTTCGACTGTATGTATGTTCACCGATTTCTCCGCCAATTATGGACCGATTTCCAAAATTCTTTTTGTCCCATATAAATTTTATCGAAAATGATTCAGCGCTTTAAAAAAAACAATTAAAACAATACTACAAACCAGAACATCATTTAAATAAATGAGTGACATTTTCGTTTGTAGTACTCTGGTAATAGGTATATTGTAGTCTGCAAAAAATACTATAGTTTTCTACTTTGTGCAAACTGTTGTTGGGATTGAAGTCGGTGACTCTTACGTTTTTTTAACGTGGAAAAAGATTAGATACATAAACGTACGTAAAGATAAATGAAGCTGAGTAATGAAATTAAACGTTTTCATCATCTATTTCTCTCTAGGGACAACTGCACCTTTGCGGACATGCGTAGAGTTAAAAAAATTCACTACAAATAAAGCTAAAAAAACATTTGTGGGTAGCCTCCAACTGCGTGCTAAAATATGTAAACAAGAAGTACTTTCTTCTTATTTACTTACATCTTTTCACTGCATAATATGCAGTCGGGTCACTGATTTTTGATTTTTTTGTTATCATTGTCGTGATTTTTATACTTTAGTCAGGATCGTCGTATTTGTTGATTTTCTAAGGGATAAGTTGACTTGTATGCCGGAGGGATGAAAAGACCTGGAAGCGAAGAGAGGGGATGGCAAAACAATCCTTTTCTTACTGTTCTTTTATGCAATTTCTGAATAACCTTGAAGTGCACTTCAAAGCTATTCGGTCTAGGGTTTGAAAATTTGATAATCAAATTGAACAAATACAACGATCAGTTTGACAAAATGTGACACTGATCATTCAATTTGATATTAATTTAATTTATTTAAATATGCCTCACTAATGCCGGTTATTAGGATAAAAAAACAAGCCAAAACAGTTTTTTCGAACATAAAATTTTCTAAGCGAATTTTCACCTAACTCAGTTCAAACGACGATTTCATCGAAAAATCCCGTATTAAGACCATTCTTTTTTTAATTATTTTGTAAGCTGAGGACTCACTGAAGTTTTTAAAATAAGTTTGAACCTATGAAACAGCCATTTAGTATTTTTAAAAGATTTTTGAAAATTATCCTCCGTTCACCGCAAACCTAAAACTTTCACTTTCGACCGTTTTTTTGATAGCTTATAATGAAGACTGTGACATAGGTAGTTGATTTATCACTTGAAAGGGTGATTTATGTTGATCATGCTACATAAATTAAATTTTGAAAATTCTTACTATTAAACAAGTTATAAATGATTTTTTTAAATAGCGCTGGTAGAAAATTCGAAAAACACTTTCAAAAAAATCATAACTTCTAAACTACAAAAAATCGCGGAATATACATGGGGTATTTTCGGATTCACTCAGGGGTGAGGAATCCAAAAAAAAATCCTTGGCGTCACCTTTTGGACCACCCTGTATGTATTAAAAGTAATTTATACTACGGTACGTAAGTACCTTATTATACAAATAGTTTGTTTGTTAACCACATCACTATTTCTCCACCGACCGAGACTGCTCGATTTTGTGTATACATATTTTCTGTTAAAGTATGAACCTCCAGATCTGTATGTCACCGAAACATTGTCAAACCCGTTATATTGTAATTTGACTTAGTAAGATTATAAACTCTCGGTACTTTCTGAACTGCCCTATTTTTTATACGGCCTTTTTAAAATATTAATGGAACCTTCCAACCTTACCGAACCTAAAAAAGCCTAATCTAACCTAACTTCTTCTAATTTCACGCAGACGGCCTTTAAAGTTTCTTTTTATAATTTTCCTTTGCAAATTTTAATTTCGCGGGAGATTGTAATTTCGCTAGTAAAATTGAAAATATTACGGTTTTTTAAATTTTCCGGTAACACATAATTTCAAAAATTTGTGTTTGTAATATTACGACTGTATGTGTTCTATAATAAATAAATAAATTTAATAAAAGATTTGGAACGGTATCAGTAACTCATGAGCAGTTTTCAAGACACTCGAATATAGAATAAGAGTGTATTGGTATCTATTTCCTACATGTAACAAGTTTGTTATTGTTAGGTAGTAGTAAACAACATGATATTGTATTTATCTCGGCGGTGTTGTGAAATCCGGTGCGGCACGTGAGGCCGGGGCGGCGGCGGCGGCGGCGGCGGCGGCGGCGGCGGCGGCGGCGGTGGGACGGCGGTCGCGGCGGCGCCTCGGCACCGGGTGCTGTGCGTTCCAATCGATTGAGTACTCGAATTAAGCCGGCGCCTCGCCAGCATTCCTCGCGAGCTCCAGGAAAGTGCATCCGTGAATACCCATTCAATCTGCGGTCTCGTAACGCTCGAGATAAAGCTTCC
Organism: Aproaerema taeniolella; assembly: GCA_949987775.1. NCBI lineage: Eukaryota > Metazoa > Arthropoda > Insecta > Lepidoptera > Gelechiidae > Aproaerema > Aproaerema taeniolella. The sequence continues at coordinate 30,749,802 of OX465242.1, read as the reverse complement.
ACGCGCCACTACCCCAAAATAGAGGCATTTCATTCACACACTGCACATCATGAATTAAATACTATTGGCGGCCCACATTACCAACTAAATTAACCACTTGGAGAATGCGATATTCTGGCACGCACGTAACTCCATAAATCAAAGATAACGTCATTCAGTTATGCGGATGGATCTGTTAAAATACGTTGTATTACGCCAACTTCAAATTGCATTGATGTAATTTCGATACATTGCCAGAAGCTTTGCGTAGATAGCTAGCTCCTGTTCATTTGCTTTGGGAATACCAACAAAAATAAAACATCTTTCTCTCTTACCTATTGAATTGGTTTGAGTCATAGTAGAAATACATGAGAAATATTAATCAATTTTGGAGAAGTAAAATTTGTAAGCAAAGTAAATGGAAAAAAGAAGATTTGCCTACAAAAATATTTTTTTAACATTCGATTCCTACCAAAATCGTGAGGCAAAACAGTAAGCCAGCAGTATACCCTGCTGATTAACGGATGAGGCTCTGATTATTTGATATCGGCGACTTCGCCATTTTCTATTTTAATTTCCATTAACTGAAATACTTTTACATTGGCAAAAGCACGACTGCACGTAATTTTTCTAAAAAAATAAATAAATAAATTAAGTAAGTAGGTGCCTATATTATTATCATATACATATATCGTATAAGTGTAACAATAAAATGTAAGACAGAAACTTAGATTGTTTTGTATTTTAATTTCGCTTTTGCAATGTAAAGTAATAACATCATATCATTAAACATAACCTACACCCTGAATTTGGGAGGGCCATACGTTTCGTGGGGAACACCTTGACTAGTAGAGATTGTGTTGAGGTTATCGAAGTTGAGGGTGGAGGCTGCGCTGGTGGCACCGGTGGAGGTGTACCCGGCGGTGGCGGCGTTGTTGTAGCCGCCCGTCGCCGCACTAGCACCGGTGACTGTGCTGGAGCCCGCAGAGGTTAAGCTTTGCCCCGACAACCCTCCGTAGGACTGAGTGCCATACCCAGCAGTGGTCCCCTGACCTATTGACTGGACGTATTGACCTGCATTGTACAGACCGCTCCCACTACCGCTGTTGTATTGTCCGCTGCCGCTACCGCTGCTGTACTGTCCACTTGCGCTACCACTGCTCAACTGGTTGTTGGAACCAGTCCATGTCACAGGTCCTCCTTTATTATAATCGCTAACGATGTTATTGATCACTGCCTGTGAGTCACCCTTGTTCTTGTATTTAATGAAAAACACTTCAGGCTTGGTGGGTTGCTTTTGTTCAACTTTGGGAACCACTATTTCCTGTTGCTCTTCAGGTTTTTTAACCAAAACATAGACGATGGTTTGTTCCTCGTTGTTTTGGGGAACCGGCACGTATTGGGGTTGGTAAACGGTTTGGGTCGGTGCCTTGATGAAGATAATTTTGTAGTGTTTTTGTGGGGGTGGTAGATTCACGGGTTGGCGGATCTTGGGTACTTCAGGTTCTTCGGGTGCAGCATGAACGTAAAAATGTTTGAATACTTGCGCGGGTTGCTGCTGCCATTGATTATAGAACTCTTGATACTTATGCGCTGCCGAGGCTTGGTACTGGCTCGACGCTTGGTACTGGTTGGATGTTTGATATTGATTAAATGCTTGGTATCCCCCTTGGGCGGTAGCAGCATCGGCGGTATTGTACTGGAAGCTCGGCTGTGACCCGGAACCACCGCTAGCGACCCCAGTTTGGTAGTATTGAGTGCCTGCTCCACTGTTAGAGGCTAAAGAGTTGGCAGCTTGAAATCCGCTCTGGTATCCCGCGCTTTGGTCAACATATCCACTTTGTACAGCAACCGGTGCCTTGTACGTGTACCCTGCTGATCCTGTGTTGTATTCGCTGGCACCATTGTTGTATTGGTACGATGGCACTCCGTACGAAGTCTGCGGCACTCGATAAGTCAAACCGATATCTGCCGTAACTACTCCTAACACTGCCGTCAGAATCTGAAAAGAGCAAAAATATTTGTTTATTACCAACTAAATTACCAACTAATCTAGTCCTTTCTTTTTATTTCTTCGTGTGAGAAAGAGTTTTCGATTTTCAAATTCATAGAGATCTCTATTCTGATTTTTTCATAAGAAGGAAGCGCCCGGTCTTGCTTGTGGTCGAACGTTGACCGTCAATACCACGAAGTGTTGCAATAGGCTTTCACGTGAAATTAGATCTACAACTAGCATACAATGCGATGCGATGCGATGCTGTGCTGGTGGAATTTTAGAAGTCCGTGCTGTCGTAGACACATTACTATAATTAATTTGTGGTCTGTGCCGATGACATTTTTCGAAAGTAATTGATGTCCATATTTAGTACAGCAAACAGATTCTATTTCTATGGGGTTTCCATTACAAATGAAAGGCATACAAACCTATAACCTTACTAGTTAAGTTTTTCGAGACCTTATAATTTGGCCGTTAATAGTATTTATTTCGGTCTGCGTTCAAAGGTTCAAACATTGAAACTCCCGTGTTGTAAGACCCGTGAAATCGATTCAAATCAGGTGTCAACATATGTAATGGGATTGCGTAATCCGTTAGATGAATGATAAAAAAAAATAGAAAGTTCAGGGGCAAGGTCGCGAGGCGTCCCACGCGATCGGTCAGTTTGTTGGGACAACGAACGGCCGTTGGGTCTTCAATGACCGCACTAATAAAATAAGGTAGAGTAGTTTTCCACCCGCGCGACTGGATTCCGGTGGATAATTTTGAAGAATGTAATGCATACTATCCAGTTCTTATGTATATAATGTACACACGACAGCACGTCAGGCTATACATGTTGATCTTGAGCTCGCCTTTACTGCGCTCGTAATAGTGACCGTTTTTGTAGTGCAATTTTAACCTGATGTGCTTTTATGTTTACCTAAAAGTACCAATATCTATAAAATCTGTTCAGTATAGGTAAAAACATGTTTGTTGCAAAAAGTTGTACATTGCATTTCTATTTTTTTGCAATGAAATTATGTCCTACTAAACTAGTAAATCCGAAAGTTTGTGAGAATGGATAGATGAATGTTTACTTCCCTCACGCAAAAACTACTGAAAGGACATCAAAATTTGTGAGCTACATAATTCAATTCCCACGGGAACTAAGTGCCGGACAGAAAGTTAGTGCATAATGTGCATATATATTTTAAAGTAATTTTACACAAGTTCTACACACAACATAGCTTTTATGCTCTGTAATTATAATGCTCAATATCAATTAATGTCGTCTTCGCGCTTACAGGTGTCTACTCATAGCTTGATTGGGTTAATATAGTGATACAGGGTGATTATGCGTTAAATCCCAGTCGCAGCAAAAAAGGGGTATTATAAGTATGATGTATGTATCGGAGTATCTGTGTGGCTGTCTGTGGCATCATAGCTCCTAAACGCATGGACCAATTTTGATGCAGTTTTATTGTTTGAAAGCTGACGTAATAAAGATGATTCTTAGCTATATTTGATCCAAATTGGTACACTTTAAGAGTTATAAGGGGTTATAAAAATAATTAATTTTAGAGTTGTTCATTATTTAATAACTCATTCTTTTAGGATTATTTTTACGTATATGCTACACATACGTGTATGCTACTGTTACTATAAAATATAGTTTTGTGACAAAAGTAAGGGTAACCCGACGTCCTGAAATGAGATGTGTGTGAAAAAGACGAAAATACCATTTTTCTTATAATATCGTTGATGGAAGGAGGTTGCGCAACTTTAACGGCGCAGCAGAGGCTGGGTCAGTCCGGCGAGCAATGAACTTGAACTACCCGCGTTTCCGGTCTCCGTACGGGTGTTAGGCTTTCCTATGCAGTTGAATCCAGCATTATCTCAATAGTACAAGATGATAGTAACCAAACTCTTTTTTAACCCCCCCCCCCCGACAAACAAGAGAGTGTTATAAGTTTGACGTGTGTACCTGTGCCTGTTTGTGGTATCATAGCTCCTAAATGAATGAACCGATTTCGAGGTTTTTTGTTCGAAATCTTACGGAGCTACGATGCCACAGACAAACACACAGCACACAGATACACATTCATACACATACACAACTTATAACACCCTCATTTTTTTGTCGGGGCTTAAAAACCCTTTTCGATCAATACAAAATTCTATTTACATATTTAATCTTGCATCATCCAAATTGTAACTCAAATGAAGAGCTTGCGGCCCGGTGCGGGATTGGACTTACTGCCACTCAATTGAATCGATCAAAATAATAGGTCTTTACCTATGAAATTGACGTTTTTCATACAATATTTTTGGGAATCTGAATTTTTCATACTAACGTTTTTGGATTTTTCTCCGTAATACGAAATCCAAAATTAAAAAATGTCGTGGGAAGGTTTGTGACAACATTAAGTTAATTTTAATCATACTTAGTTTATTGAAAGTTGTAATTGTACGGTAAATATAAGCAATGAAACAGGCAACAAATGAATCGAACTATATTTGAGCTTCGCTTTCAAGTAAATAAATCCAAAGTAAATATGTATTATTTTACTAAAAATCTCATTCAATGGCCAAGTTTTTAAATAATAAAAAAAAACAAATTTAGTAATTAGCTATTAAACAAATAAATTGAAAAAAAAATCGGCAATTTCATACTTAGGTAAAGACCTATCTATAATTTAGAATAGGATTAGAAATATTGACATTATAGTATTGCAGATGGTCAGTAAATCATCTAAGTCCTTTTTAACCCCCGACCAAAGAAGAGGTGTGTAATAGGTTTGACTAGTGTATCTGTGTGTCTGTTTATACGAATATGTAAATCTGTATGTCTATTTGTGGCTTCGTAGCTCCTAAACGAAAGGACCGATTTTGATGCGGTTTTTTTGTTTGAAAGCTGACGTGATCGAGATGGTTCTATTCTATGTTAAATTCTATCAAAATTGGTTTAGCCGTTTTATAAGCTGTGAATGTCGGGGGTGAAAAAAAATGTTTTATTTCAGAGTTATATTTTCATTGCATATTAGGGACAGTTGGGAGACATTTTTTATTTTTCCACGCGAACAAGTTTGCGAGCATCAGTTTAACGAAATATACAATGTATGTAATATCCTGTTTAAACCTGTTAATAACGACACGTCATCGTGTTTATCACCTAATCAGCCAAAAGTATGCTAAAACTCAAATGAATAATAGCGCCGTACGTACTGCCTACGTACCAGAGATTAGTTAGTTATTTCGATATTTAAAAAAAGTTCTGTTAGATGTCTTCTGCTCCTATGAAGACTGAATACACAGTTTTTGAAATAAATATTCGCAAATGCAATTAAGTAAATAAAATTCGGTAGATTCGAACTAGTTTCACGCTATGTGGTTATTATCTGAGAAACTTCAGGATGTGAAAAGCTCGACTAAACTGAAGAATTTTCCTCATAGATCCTAAGTACTTTATGAAATTCTTATAGTAGATTCTTTTCACGTAAACATTGGATGCCTTTAAACTGGTTGGCGATAATTAAGGATGTGAATACACCCACAAAACTGAACAACTTTCCCAAAAAAACATGGGTCAAGATATGACAGAACATTTTTGCCCATCCATACAACTTCTGCGATCAGCTTATTTGCCTGTATGGAAAGTCGGATTTTATATTTTAAGAATTTCTTATTATATGTTCATTTATATGTTCATTTGTTATGGGGAAAGTATGGAGAATCACGCTAAAGCTTCGCTAACTAATTTAAGGTCACCGCTGTATATCTAATGCGCTGTATATTTTTTCCATCTCTCTAATTGTTTTGTAGTTGTTCAGTTTAGTCAACCTACGCCTCCTGTACTGAATTTTATTCGGGTAATTTCACAGTATAAGTGTTCGTTGCTTCAACTTTCATAGTAGCTTTTCAGTTCACGCACATGTTTGTTTTATTAATAGCCGAATGTTTAAATTAAAACCAGATTCTAATTAGATTCAAGTGAAAAAATTTATAGGTAATAAAAATATTTTAAATAGCGATTGTTTTCTCTCAGTCGGATTCAGTTTAATGTTAAATTTAAAGTGATAAATTTCAACATATAACATTTCTTCTACAATGTCAACTCAATGATGCAAAGGGGGCTTAAACAATGGAGTCTGGAAATTAGCCATGATAAAGTTGATTTAAGTTAAAGCACTTATGTAATGTAGAACACTTCATGACGCTACTTTAAAACTGTTGAAGTTTCGTAAGTGTTGGTAAAGTTCGAGTATGTACGTACCAAAAGCTTGCCCATGTTGCCGTGGCCTCGGATCCTATAGTGATGCGACAAGTGTCGCGAGCCTCGCTTCCCCGCCTCTTATATAGCTTTGAGATCAGTCTCTGCTTGCTCTGGCCCGCCTTTGCCCAGCAAGGCTACGTCGGTGAGTTCACGCACACAAAACAATAAAATGGTTACTTTTTCACGCACATGTCCAATTTTTAAACCGGTACGACGCGATGTAAGACGGAACGGTGTCGCAACACTGCTGGACCCATATGATTTATATATGGCCTGTGTGGAATCTGTTGAAAGATGGGATTTCAGTTGGAACAAGTACAAATTATATTTTTAATAGTGTTTACTTTTGACTAAACCAAATATATTCTACCTATATAAAAACTTTAAAGTTGATAATACATATGTATGGTGTTATGCATAGAGATAAAAATTTTTTGGCAGGTTTAGTATGACTCTTGGTACCAACATCATCAGTGATTACCAGCAGCATACCAGCAAGTTCCATCTGCATAGAGGGTCTTAGATCGTGAACGTCGCCGGCTGTTATGTTTAGTAAACGATCGATGGTGAATAATAAATTCCACACTCCAAAGCCCACCTACACCAGTCGACTTAAACATTCTAGGTTGCAAAAAATAGCCCCGTTCTGATTTTTTGAGATATTGTTAGGATAGATACCAATAGTGTAAAACCAAATTTGCAACCTCGAAAGACCTGTGCTAACTTCGTGGTGCTCGAAAAACCAAGGAATTTTCGGCCTTTTTTTAGTTTTTCACTTACAACATCTAAAATATGCATTTTACAGCAAAGTCAACTATGACACTTTTAAAGAAGATAAAATTAGCAACAATTTAAGCGCAACCATAGCTCAGTATGTTTAAAATACGAATATTAATAAGGAAATCAGATGTTTAAACAAAGAAAATGACATTGAAAACAATAAAAAATATGTGAATTTTCCCATTTTCGAACAGTTAATTCTCGAGATCTGTTAATTATACAGAGCTATTGTTGCACTTAAATTGTTGTTAATTTTATCTTCTTTAAAAGTGTCATAGATTACTTTGCAGTAAAATGCATATTTTAGATGTTCTAAGTGAAAAACTAAAAAAAGGCCGAAAATTCCTTGGTTTTTCGAGCACCACGAAGTTAGCACAGGTCTTTCGAGGTTGCAAAATTGGTTTTACACTATTGGTATCTATCCTAACAATATCCCACAAAATCAGAACGGGGCTATTTTTTGTGACCTGACGCGATTTATATGTCTACGGCGACTGGCGTAACACTAAGGTTTTCCCTCGTGTGATGGGTCCCTTAGAATGCACATAAAATAGGCACAAACCTCTATAACCTGAGAACAAACATCTGATTTTTACATATATATTTGCCACGACCGGGAACCGATCCCAGGACTCGTCAATCAAGAGGCAGCGTCACTACCACTCGACCTAACTGGCCGTCAAAAATGGAGGCATTATACATTGCCGTGTTCACTTGCTGTAGTATGTCATCTGTACTGACTTCTGCTTTGCTAAAACTAAAAAAAGGTTACTATGCTAATAGTCTATTTTGGGCGAAGAAAAGGAAGTTCAAACTAGTTTAATATAAACATGGACACTTTTAAATGAATTCAAATGAGAATTTAATTATCGAGATGTTTTCGTTAAAGAGTATTCTGTCACCGATTTTAATTATTCGCTTGAATAATAAAAGTTGATATTGATAATTGATTTTATTTGCTATTTCATCGGAACGGTTGAAAATTACTTCATTCATATAGTGCACAATCGCATACTAAATCAGTAGGCAGTGTTCCCAAGACTTATCTATAAAGAATTGACGCCCGTCAAACCACAGGCGGGTGTTCAATCCACTTGTTACAAACCAATAGGGTCCATCACCTCACATTGGGTGTGACAATCAGTGTATGTAACTACGAGGACTGCGTAATTTATTTAAGTTGGGATATAATTCAAACTCAACATTGATAAAAAATGAAGAATTATTTTCCATTTCGCTAGGTCATCAGTTCAACACAAGTTATGTTATCAAGTAAGCATTATGTAGAGTAAATTTGCTGCGTTCATTAGTGAATATTTTAAAGGAATTAATGGCATTTACATGTGCTATATGGACGTGTTTAGTGAAATCCGCGACCATCCAGTTCCACAAGCTAGAGGGGACCGGTTTTACAATTCGTTAAATTATTACGTGCCGTCTCAGAAATGTATCAACAGTGACAAAAATCCATGCTAATTAATATGAGTATTAGAACATATTTAATAAGTTCAAATAAGTGTGTCTTTTGAGCATGTTGCCTATTATGAAGTCTTTGCAGAAGTGATGTTTCTATTTCTTAGATTTTAATCAAGAACTAGTTCTTGCATTTTATGAGTCACGAATACCCAAAATTGACAAACGGGACGAAACACTAGGAAGAAAAAAAAAGTAGATTCATATTTTTCAAATTCCTTATTTTGCCTAGTCCTTCCATAACGTTTAGGTAAAATGAAGTATTAGCTAACTTGACTAAGCTTGTCAAAGTTTTCAAACCGCCAAATGACCTCTGACTTGGTTTTACGATTGTAGTTGTAGTCAATCGACAAAAGCCGGGACCTATAGCTTAACATGCCCTTCGAAACACGGAAACACTCGTAATGAATTGCTACTTTGGTCACCTATCAGATTTCTTGCCTTTTACGTTGCTTAACGTCACTGATCAATTGAGAACGCCACTAGACTACGAGCGCTTGCCTAGTATTATTACATAAGGTCAAATTTAATTATGCATAATATTATCAAATTCGTTTTACTAAGTTAGCGGGGATAAATTACTACCTAATTTTAAGGTTGTTTTTCACAGGTCTCTTTATCTCGTGTTATCTTAGTTGCGTAATTAGGGAAACCTATTTTTTATTTTTTTTGCATCTACTAAGATAGATAACACACAAAATTTGGATTTCCTGTGGGTCATCATATCAGCATCACTCTTCACATCACCATCACTGATTAGCTTGTATTTTTTGTGTAAATTACACAAAGGACGTGAAGATGCTAATTAAATAAATAAATTTCATAGCTCGTTGCGTTATGCAAAGCATTTGTGACCAGTTTTTGGTCGAAAATTCATCCGCCTATTAATCTATGTCCGTCTGGGATAGTGTAGTGCGATTTTTTTTAAATGGGTTTGGTGGTTTCAAAGATTACACAACAAAAAACATAAAAATAATAAAACAAATAACTTGCCTCTATAATATTAATGCAAAGTATAGAGTAACGACCTCGGTAGACATGTTCGCTCCATGTTGTCGCTGAGATGAAGGTGCTGCGATGGACATGTTGGCGTCGGCTAGATCGGATACGAACACAGTGGCAGCCATGGAGATAAGCTGCATGAAAGTCATCCCCTATGGATTGGTCACATACCACCCCATTACGCGGGAACAGATGCTTGGCCCCGTAAAAAATCTATATTATATAATTATATTAGTGTAGTGTAGATAGATCTTAAATTTATTTTTAAATATCGCTATTATGTTTGATAGCTTAACACGTCTTACATTAAACCTATAATTAATTATACACTTTTGACATGTATTTTGTGAACTGCCTCAATTTTTTTACTTTCCCGAATTCCCATGGGAACGAAGTCCCAGGCGAAAAGCTAGTATTCTATAAAACGACTTAACTTGCACCATTTGTCAATGGATGAATTTTACAATTTACATTTTACACATAATATGAATATTACACGTGTATAATGATGATGTCCAACGCTAATGTTTTGCTTCTCAACATGGTCCAACTTTGCCGATATAGTCGAAACTTATCCTTTTTAATTTATTCACGTTTTTGGAAATTCCTGGCGATTTCATAATAAACTAGTTCTATTCTACAGTATCCGGGTGTGCTGGCATGTTTTGTGACCCGTCTTAAAATTTGATGGCAAGGTTAACAAATTATGTTTACTTATTTTTTAAATTTATATTTAGTTTACGAAGAAATGGCATGGTGTAAACTCTCGTGTTTATAGAACGTACTCTTTTTAGAGTAGAGTGCTTTAGTATTAGGGATGAATTACAGTATGAATTTGCCGATTTTCTTACATTAATAGAAGCGCGTCGGTGGTCTAATAAAAGGCTAACGAATCGGACTCGTAAGGACCTAGTTGGATCCGTATAGCTGCCATGTGTTTATGTTGACCTTGACGTCGTCGCCCTCATCTCACTTGTAAAAGTGCTGGCTTTTATAATTCGAACGGCACGGCACGGCATGACAGAATTTGTATTATCATTGCCTTCTATGTTCCCAACTCCCAATATTGTATTATCATTGCCTTCTATGTGCTTAGGAGGCAATGGTAATACAATTTTGCCGTGCCGTTTTCGTATTATAATAAAAAGGCCCCACTTGGAAGTGCCCGTCTATACCAATAACTCGTTTAAGTTATGTGATCTGAGTGAGTAAACTAATAAACAAATTACTTTTCATTTAAAGGCAGGCTGTTGTATAAACTGAAGAGACGACAATTTTTTTCATATTTCAACCTATGTTCATTGGGAAAAGTTGTTCAGATTCACATTGTCAATTTTCGCTAACTAATATAAAGTCACCCCCTCCCGAATTTATGCATTTTATTTTAAACTAGTAAGAAAATTAAAGATATGACGGTGCGTGCCAACTACGACATAAGACAAGTTGGCATGGACCATGCAGCCTTGCAGGAATACGGAAATTCGTAGAAGAACCAAACTTCCTGACATAGCAGCAGTGGCAGCTCAAAGAAAATGGAAGTGGGCAGGTCACATATGCCGGAGATATGACCACAGATGGGGTAAAAAAGTGCTAGAGTGGAGACCTCGAACTGGGCGTAGGACGATCTTGCCAGGATTGCAGGGAAGAACTGGATGCGGAAGACTCAAGATCGAAGAGAGTGGATTACAATGGAAGAGACCTACACTCAGCATTGCCATAGGTTGAAGAAGAAGAAGAAGAGAAGATGCAGCCTTGGTCTCACCGAGGTCGGAGGAAAAACACTAGAATTGTATGTATGTATGTAAAACACTTTATTGCACATAATAAAAATTACAAAACAAAAGAGATGGATACAAAGAAAACTATGTACAAAGGCGAGCTTATCCCTTAGAGAGATTTCTTCCAGCTAACCCTCGAGAGAAACGAAAGGAGAATGTCATGAAGGTTTTGATACATAAGAGACGGGTCCCGTACGTAGTTTCGAATGTCCGTCACCTATGATGGTCTTTCTTTTATAAATGTGGTGATTGCTGAAACTTTACATTGTTTGCCACCTTCCCATGCCCAGGAAAAGCCGGCAGATCATGGCTGATAAGGATCTTCAGATATTAATCAGTCTAAGCAGAAGGCTTACGAAACGGTTTGCGTTTCTCTTTGAAAGCATCCTTTTTAACCCCCGACATAAAAAAGAATAAGTTTGATGTGTGTATCGAATGGATCGATTTGATGTTTATTTGAAAGCTGACGTAATCGAGCTATATTTGATCACAATTGGTTTAATTTAGCCGTTTAAGAGTTATAAGCAATTTTTTCAGGTTCGAAAGTTTTATTTGAAATTATAAATTTCAGTCTTCTTCGACGCTCACATCTTTTTTTGAAGCTTGGTTGAAATGACTTATTATTAGTCAACAATTCAACCGCAAAGTGGTTTTAGTCTCATGAGGATTGCAACTAATACCCATCTAATTGTATCTCTTCTCTACAAACAACAATTTTAGGTCAAAATGTGAAAAACTTAGGTCAAAATAAGAAAAAAAATCTTGTCTCCATACAACTTATGGGATCAGATGATTGCTTAGAGCTTTAATATGACTGGCATATGTATATGACAATCGTTTTCGTTTTGAAAACCTTACCAACGTATCTACGTTTCTTTAATATGTACCTACGTATCTATCTTCTTCTTCTTCTTATCGTGTAGGTATAGTCAAGTGTGTGGCGATCTTGGCTAACCCCTGTTTAATAAAACCTACAATTGTAAAACACAATTACAATTCGATATACATTGCTAAGTTACTACCCTCGTAACTAATACTATATTATTTTAACTCATAATGACTACGCAATGTATACCGAATTGTAATGGTATTTTACAATTTGAAAGTTTTATTAAACAGGGCCGAGTCAGAGTTTTCGAACCGCACAATGGCCTCTGACTTTGTTTTAACGGCTTCATGGACTAACAGCTTTTATACATAGGCGTCCTGGTTTTCCGCCCTGGACTTGGTTCCAGTAGGAATTTGGGAAAATTATGTAGCCTATGTGTTAATCCTGGGTGTCAGCAGCCTCCATACCAAATTTTATTAAAATTGGCCGAGCCGTTTGAGCGTGAAAGAGTAACAAACATCCAGACATCCTCGCACAAACGTTCAGATTTATAATATTAAATAGGATAGGATAATTATAGATAAGATATAAGGGGAAAAAAACCTACTCACTGACTGTACGTTGAGTGTCGACTCTGCATCGCATCGGTCTTGGCTTGTAGGGGGCCAGGCCCAGGCCCTCCTTGAAACATAATCCTAGATACGCCAATGCTTTTGTATATTTTGCTTGCTAACGCATAGAAGTAGTCAAGTTTAAAAATTTACTTCTTAATGTCGTTAAAAATTAAAATGTAAATTCGCATCTTTTATCTTTAATTAACTGTCACCCAGTTGCAGAAAGATCAATTGTAAAAGCTAATTACACTGGGCGTCAAAAATAAGTAGTACACTTTTCAAATTGCAATTACTCCTAAACTATAGTAGTTACACTTATGAAATAAAAAGCAGTTTATAGTAAACTTAACGAAGTTTATTAAAGTTATATTTTATTTGGCATGAATAAAGTTTCAAACTTAAAATTAAGATAAATACTAAAAAGTATCAATTTTTAACGATATGTCAACCACTTAATTTTCACGTTTTGGAACTTTTTCACAATTTAATAACTTGTGTTGCCGCCTCGGGCTCTAATTACAGCTTGGATCCGGTTTGGCATGCTGAACACTAAGTTTCGGAGGCGGTGTTGGGGAATATTTTCCCATTCTTCTATCAGCGCATGTTTTAGAGCCCTGAGTGTGGCAGGAGGTGGACTGCGCCTTCTGACTAGCCTCCCAAGCTCATCCCAGGCGTGTTCAATCGGGTTGAGATCTGGGCTTCTCGATGGCCAAGCCATCAAGTTGATGCCAACCTCCTGAATGTACTCTTGTACGTGGTGAGCAGTGTGTGGCCGGGCGTTATCATGCATTAGGATGGCTCCATCACCCATATTTATTAAATATGGCCTCGTTGAGGATCTCCGAGGCATATCTTTCACCAGTCAAAGTCCCATTTTCTATTACCACAAGCTCTGTGCGACTCTCTGAAGAGATACCAGCCCATACGTGTACAGAGCCCCCGCCATATTGGACTCTTTCCGAGATACAAGCTTGAATGTATCGCTCACCGGGTCGTCTGTAGACTCTCCGCCGTCCATCTGAAGTGTATAAAGAGAATCGAGACTCATCTGTGAATAAAACTCTAGCCCATTCTTCTTCGCCCCATTGTACGTGTTGACGGGCGTAGCGTAGTCTTGCTACGCGATGCTCTGTCTCAAGTTTGGGGCCATTTGCTGGTCTTAGAGGCTTCAGGTTAGCTTCAGCAAGTCTTCTTCTCACTGTACTCTCACTGATGTAGTCTGTTCGGGTCCGAAGAAGCTGTTGCTGAACCTCAACTGCATTAAGGTGTCGATTTCTTAACACAGTGGAAACAATAAAGCGATCTTCTCGGGTACTTGTGCACCTGGGTCTGCCATTACCTCGTCTCCTTAGATGGTTTCCAGTCTCTTCGTACCTTTGCTTTACTCGCTGAACCGTTCTTAAAGTTACACCCACCCTCCTTGCAGTACGACGCATACTGATGCCCACTTCGAGAAAAGCTAAGATTCTTGCACATTCTTCTGGTGAAAGAGGCATGATTAGTCAAATTTACTCTCTGAAGATACCTATGCTTTTCAATTACAATTGCTTTATCAGCAGCGAATGTGTCAAACACAAAAATCCTAAGTAAGACAACACCTTTCAACAGTTTAAAAAAAGTGTTTTTATTTATTCGTTTTTTTTAAAGTCAAGCATTATAAGTTCTTATAATGCATGAAGTTTTTATTGAATAAGATTAAATTTTCTTTTTAACCTTTTTTGTTTCAAAGGTCTAAGTTTTATAGTTTGGGAGAAATCGCAATTTTAAAACTGTACTACTTATTTTTGACGCCCAGTGTAGTTTAAATATCATTCTATCAATTCCCGCCTTGTTGACGTTAGGAAGGGCGGCATTAAATTTAAAGGAGCTTTAGCTTTAATGAACGTTTCTACAAAGTGTGTGACATCTTTAGCTGATGAAGTTTATGATCAAAAGCCAATCAAAATCTGTGATTACCTATTTGATTGACCACATCGTGTACATTTCTCAACCTCACTGATAGAATTCAAATAGCGCGCTCTACTTTTTTACGTATGAGGTGTAGTGATCGGTTGAGATTAACACCGCCCCATCTCTTTCCGTGGGTGTCGTAAGAGGCGACTAAGGAAACACAAATGAGACCTGCCTTCTAGTAATCCATCCCAGGCAACGACACTTCATTTTTTTCTGAATCTGAGGTATCGTCCTATGGTCTCATGCGGTGTGGTAGGCTCTGTAAAGGGCCGTCTGGTTCGCGACCAGCCTCCTACCGAAGTCTGACGCCAAACAGCTTGCTGTGTTCCGTCGGTGCGTGGGAGTACCAGTGCCTCTATAGGCATTTTCTGGGTTAACTCGCTCCATCGTCGACCTCATCTTTGACCTTTATGGTCAAGATTGAGGTCAAGAGTTAACCCATATTATAGTTTAAAAAAAGTAAACAAAATAGCCTGGACCGATTTTTTTGCAACACTATAGTTACTTTAGAAATAAGTTTGCTCATAACTTTAGAATCGGCGCGATGGCAATTTTTTTTATTTATTACAAGATGGGTTAACTCTTGACCTCAATCTTGACCATAAGGTCAAAGATGAGGTCGACGATGGAGCGAGTAAACCCAGAAAATGCCTATAAAGGCACTGGTACTCCCACGCACCGACGGAACACAGCAAGCTGTTTGGCGTCGGACTTCGGTAGGAGGGTGGTCGCGAACCAGACGGCCCTTTACAGAGCCTACCACACCGCATGAGACCATAGGACGACACCACAGATTCAGAAAAAAATGAATTCAGAAGGTTTCTCTTGCTTGGGTCCCTTAGGTCCTTATTTTCGTCTTATACAAATGTTTCGAAATTCTTTATATTTTTATTTTTATTTTAGGTTATTTTTCTGGAGGGGCCGGGCTCTGGCTCCCGAGTCTCCCGACATGCCATGGTCGATGCGGTGAAGCAGAGTCGACACTCGATGTACAGTCAGAGAGTAGGTGCGATTAGTATCATAACATAACTCATAAATACCTTTTTAACACATTTGGTCGTAAAAGGTCTCTTACCTATTTCACCATTTCAATATCGTATATTGTATCTCATTATGCACTTGTGCGTTATTGTAATGTAAAACGCACGAGTTTTTTAAAAATAAAGTAAAACGCACGGTTTATCAAGATGCTCCGTCTAAAAACTACTGACATAAAATGTATGGACTGGCAGTCCTCTACCAATGACAGCTTTTTTTATGGATTAATAGAAATTGAAGTATCGTTGGTATTTTGCTTTGAGTATGTATTGCTTTGAATATGTAGTATTTGTTAAGTATTGGTATTTTGGCAATTTTGACGCAGAGTATGTCATGGTATGTAAACCTCAGATTAATGAAATCCATGGATTTCATTAATCTGAGATGTAAACAAACTGAAAACGTTTAGCTAAATTTTTAAAATTTTGGTTAAATTTTAAAAAAAGTGCTTATTTTGCATAAAGCTGTATATATCCATAATTTTGTTGCATACAGGACCTTCGTGGATTGAAAATATAAGAAAAAAAATTGAGATAATCGGTAAATGTACAAGTACGTTTTTTTACAAACTGCTTCATTAAAAAAATGTGTTAAAAGACTATTCAATTCTATTCTTTATGATTGGAAATAGTCGGCAAAACATTCCTCATTCTTAAAATAATTAATTGTTACGTTATAATTACGATAAAACATTAAATTTTCGCATTATAAATTTCGCTTGACTTCCCTGCTTGGTTTCGCTAGTGCTTCCATAGACAGTCGATAATGTCAATGTCGATAGTTACATATTACAGGTATATTAGGGGCTATGGAAAAATACTTTAAAAAGGACATTGACATCTGAATGGAACTTGGACCAAGTGCTGCCCAGAATGAACATATAGTGCATTTTGTTTCTCAGGCCAACACTAACCTGTAAACCGAAGCTCTCCAAAATCTGTTCGAGGAGTCAAGAGAAAAGAATAGAATAGAATATAATATTTATTAGTGTAAACAAACAAGTTATACATTTGCGGTTGTAGTTGCTTCTTAAAAAGACACATTGAATGCTGCCTTTACAGGCGTGTACACTATTGGACAATGTGACAAAATATACAGATTTTCTTATCATTAAATGACACATAAATTAAATAATTATAACAATGTTTTGCAGTGAATTATTAAATTAGTGAATTATTAAAAAAAGTGTTTTGCAGTGAATTATTTATTTACGAGAATTGTGAATGGTAATAAATTAACACAACCAACTAAGTATTGAATAATTATTTTCAAACATTGTCTTTAACGACATTGATATTTCTAAAAGCCACTCTATTTTGTATCAATAATAATTATAATTACTAAATTTTTATTTTAGTGTAATTACTGATACTTTTTTAAAGTTATAAACCTTTTCTCAGACCTACTGAATGACCTATACCATATGAAATTTCATCAAAATCGGTCGGGCCGTTTCGGAGGAGTATAAACTCTAACACTGTGACACGAGATTTTGTGACGAACTTACCTAACCTAACCTGGTGGAGTTTTTGAACCGCACAATGGCCTCTGATTTGGTTTTAATGAGTAATCAATCAACAACATCCAGGACCGACAGAGTGTTTGGTGCATCGTGTGCCAAATTAAATAAGGTGATTGGAGTGGTCTTTGGCTACCTCTTCAGCCCCTATAAGAAAATCTTGGTCCAACTGAATTTTTTATGCGGATATTAAATATTTTTGGGTGAAATTTTGTAAGTCTACATTTAAATTTTAATTAAAAAAAACTGTTGAGTTAAGCTTAATTTGTTTTAAAATCTTTAATCTATATCGTTGTACGCTTCTATAGAAAATTACTCGCTAGCAACATCTAGTTTTTTTACCTGACCTGCAAAGTTTTTTAAAGTGAAAAAAAACTTACACGTCAAATTTCGATTCTAATAAAAAAAAACTAAAAGTGATCATGCTCTTCTGATTTTTAAAAAACTGTCCCCTTTCTAATGGTATGCAATATGCCATGAAAAATTATTAGTAACATCGCTTATGAATTTATTTTCTGGACTTAGTCGCATTTTTCTAATATTCATCATCTTATATATAAAAATGAATCATTAAATCTGTTGGTAAGCGCAAAACTCGAGAACGGCTGGACCGATTTGGATGATTCTTTTTTTGTTGTGTTCCTTATTGTCAGGAGGAGGTTCTTATGAAAGAAAAAACTAAAAAAGTGCCACGGGAACGAAGTCCCGGGCGGAAAGCTAGTGTGAAATAAAATTACCTGAATAATTACCTGATTCCCAATTACTCCTGCCCAAACGTTCACGCTAAACGTTTGGGCACATTGATATTTCTTGGACGACATTGATATTTCTAAAAGCCGCCTAATTGTATCAGTAATCATTATAATTACTTATACTTAATGTTCATTGTAGTGTAATTAATGATTGATAATAATAATAATAACATTATTACATAAAAACACAATTAATACACTGAAAATAATTATTTAATAGTTGGTTGTGTCCATTTAATTAGCATTCACTTAATTTCTCCAAATAAATAATTCACCGAAAACACTTTTTTTTCTCTTGACTAGTATTGGATTAGTATTGGCCTGAGGAACAAAATGCACTATATGTTCATTCTGGGCAGCACTTGGTCCAGACGTTGCGCGTAGTTTGTCGTACATACGAACAATACAATATGTGTTTCAAAAGAAATAGCATGGACACAAAAGCCGAGATATGGTGCATTTTGCGTTCTTAGGGCACATGGTCCAGACCCTTCGCGCAAAATTTGACAATTTATCATTTTAGACCAGTTTCAAGAGAAATTTTTAAGTGTTTACTTTTCTTCATAACTAGATAGAATACTTAAACATTTTCTTTTTTATATAGATTTGCAAGGTATAGATTTGTCTTAACTAATAGAATAATATCTATTCTATTAGTTAAGACCTGTTGTCAAATAAAAGGTCTTAACTAACAGAATAGATAACTATGAAAAAAAAATGAAAATCCAATATGGCCGCTAACAAATGGCAGTTGAATTTTTTTCACTACCCCTTTGATATGGGTATCAAATGAAAGGGCTTGAGTAATAGAATACTGTAATATGCTTCAACAAATTAGTTTTTAGTTTTCAAAATTAAAAATCAAAATTTCAAAAGTTTTATTGAAAGTAAAGTGTACTAAAATTTCTATCAAGTGTGTGAAATTTCTGTCAAGCGTGTGAAATTTCTATCAAGTCGACCTATTTACATATTTACGCAGGTTACGCGCGCCCAGCGATTTTATTTTTTTGTCTGATCAAAGCCCTAGATTGATGAGGAGAGTGGTGTGATGATTGGTATCCAGGATCTACCGAATAATTTTTTAGCTTTTAGTACACTTTACTTTCAATAAAACCGTATAACTTAAATTTTTTTTTACTCATTTTTTTATTATGTATAAGACTTGTAGAATAAACGTAAAAATATACATAATATAATGTAAGAAATTATGTCTTTTTTCTATCTTTCTGGCTAAATTGTTATATAAAAAATACGTGACATAATTAAAGGCCGATTTGCGCAGCCTGAATTATGCTGATAAAGGCTCCCAGACTTCTTTTTTTGCAATTTTTGTTAGGCAAAGTACAACCTGAACTGATTGCCTGCCTACCCCGCCGGGGAATACATATGGTTTGTCGACTAATCGACTTTTGGTCCTCACTAGGTTGAGCTCAAAAG
Organism: Aproaerema taeniolella; assembly: GCA_949987775.1. Taxonomy (NCBI): domain Eukaryota; kingdom Metazoa; phylum Arthropoda; class Insecta; order Lepidoptera; family Gelechiidae; genus Aproaerema; species Aproaerema taeniolella. The sequence continues at coordinate 30,730,397 of OX465242.1, read as the reverse complement.
ACATTTTATGAATAAAATAAACTTTCGGAGATAAATATAATAAAATCTACACTAATGTTATAAAGAGGAAATATTTGTATTTTAGTATGTAACGAATAAACTCAAAAACTACTGGACTGAATTTAAACATCTTTTCACCAATAAAAAGCTCTCTTATTAACGATCGACATAAGCTAGATACCTACGTTCTTTTTACGAATTCCCACGGGAATGAAGTTCCGGGCGCAAAGCTAGTTTACCAATAAAAATACCTGTCATTTTATCCACATCCATGCTATATTAGTTAGCGAAATTTTTAAGCTTGATTTTATCCGTGAAACTGATCACCTGGCCTGGATAAACTTGGAGAAAGTTTTTCAATTTAATTGGATTAAAAAAATAATTGGATATTTGTATGCCGACGTTTCGCTGGCTAATTTAATGTTACCTCATATAGTTTTGTCGGATTCAAAAGGTCCGTAACGTACCTAATGGTAGGGGTTGCTGACCAAGATTTTAGCCACCTGATCCACCTGGACTGGCTGAAAGACGTAAAGAGTGGCAGATACTCCACCGACAAGAGCACAGCTCTTAAATTGAAGAAGAAGAAGATCCACCTAGCGAAATAAGCGAAGCGAACCTAATTTCAAAGGAGATATAACACAATTCACAAGTTATGCCAAGTTCAGCATTTCCTACCGGTTTGGTAGTTTCAGAGTTATTGCATTTACCTATCATAATTTAAACTTCACATCGAACGTTCTCCAAGTAATTTTTAATCATTTAAAATAAATAGGTCATTTACTAATGATAAACAAATAACAAAGTGAGCAGGAATTCTTTATCACCACTATAAGTAAGAGCGACACTCCATCTCTTTCATTAATTGGTCGGAGTGGGACGCTTAGGTGCTTATGCTTAACAAAACAAATGAATTAATTTTGTTTAATAGCGAGGGTGCTATACTTATTCTCTAAACATTAATCGGTTGGGTATCGCTAAGCAATTGGTAGATTTGTGAGGTACAAGTTAGTAGATTTCTTAAAATAAATGTGGTCACGCTATAGTTTGGCGGGCGGCAGTAGCGCGATTACCCCCGACCGACACACACGATGCTCGCGCTCGGGCACGCGCTCGCGGCCGCGCTGCTGTGCGCGCTGGCCGGCCAGCTGGGCGCTGGGGCCAGCCTGCACTGCGCCATGCGCCGCGAGATTTCACCCTGCACCTGCCGACGCGAGGACACCGGCACAGGCGCCATACTCGTGATCTGCCAGCGTATCTCCGCCTATCAGGACATCGCACGAGCTCTCACCAACAAGTTCAGTCCCGAAACCAAGATTGGCCTCGACATTTCCTACTCACAACTCCCGGATTTCTCGGACCACAGTTTTCGAGAACTCGGACTTTCTATTACGAGGCTCAAACTGAACTTCGACAACTTAAGGCAAGTCGATTATCATAGTTCTTCGTTGGATTTCTTCGGGTTTTCTCTATGATCCTTTAGAAAGTGTGCGTGAATATACTTCTTGATACAAGCGAAATGTGTAAATTCTTTGTTGTGTTGCATATAATGCAATAGTATGTCAAAATTGTGATGAGTTACTTCAAAACAATGTGTAAGTTGAATGAGAAAACAACAGGTCTGTGATAAGAGGACCGCGACAGCGATGAGGATCGTATCGTTATCAGAGCAGTGGGCGGCGCCCTCGTCAGGGTTGGCGGCCGAGGCGAGCTGCTCCTCACCACACTCCCAATAGACTGCCACTGACACTGCCACCCCACCGTCATCGCACGCGAACAAGTGAACAACATCATATTCTATTATTTATTCGGGCTATCACGACAATCTGTAAATTTCCCTTCTGAATAGCTTTATTATTGAAACCAAACGCTTATCAACGTTGAAACTACAAATTAACGTAATAATAATAACATAAATAAGTATAACATGCTCAATTATTGTACATCAACACTTAACGTGCGAAGAGATGATAGTTTTTGTTGATTTTAATTCCTAGAAGACAGCAATTAGGTTGCCCATGACCTGATAGCTCGACCCTTATGTTGACCACCCAATTGATCTCCTAAGATTTGATATCGTCATAATTGTATTAGAAAAAATGTTTGGAGTTTTTGTTGCTATTATGCGAAGAAAAAGGTTGAATTAAATGTCTTTAAAATAAACCAATTAATAATTACGTGTAAGTTTACTTGACACAAAAACGGTCACTGTTGTTTTGCAGTGCGGTCTTGTTTAGCGGAATCTGATAAAGGTTCATAAAAAGTTATCAATAACTGCATGTGAGTTGTATTCCTGGAATTGTGATGATACCCGGGGGAATTGTGAGGGAGGGGGCATGATTATTCACATGCACGACCATGATTTAGTTCCGCTAACGAGTAAAGTAACCTTTCGTCAGTGAACTACGGAATGTGAGGGGTTGGCATCTAGGAGACGTTGCTCGATAGTTTGCCCGGGTTATCGGAGGTCGCTTCTAAAGCAGTAAAATTGAATGATATCATGTCGGTCGTGTCGTATTCACTATATCTACACATTAATGGGGTACTAATAAATTACAGTTGCCGTTGTTTGTCGTGTTTAGAATCTGTCAACCTTTTTAAAGTTTGCGCGACTATTTACCAAACACATTTATTATTACTTCTATTTACCTTAAAACCTTTAATTCTGAAATCCATGATAAGATAAATATACAGCGTTTCAAAGAAAGCCTCATCAAAAGTTTTAATAAGTTAATACGTGTTTTCCGAAAAGTTGTCACTAACTAAAAAACATGACTTCAAATTCCGCTTTTCATTGAATTTCATATTTTGGTTTTTAGTATAAACATAATAAATAATTTATAAAAACCTTAATTGAAATACTCTTCAACATTTTAAGATGTCGAGCTGTTTGCTATGAACTAATTTTCTCTTCTCAATTTCGTATAAATAAGTCCCGTTTTTGTATTACATGATAAAAATCATAAACATTGTACCCTGGGCTCATATTTCTATACCTATTATATTTAACATCAGCTAAAAGTGATCGTCAGTTAGATATTTGAGTTTACGCAATAACATTTGAAAATATAAATAATGCCACATACGGTAAGGCTTTCCGGAGCGTCGTCGGTGGTCTAACGCCTAGTCGGTCTCGTAAGCGAGAGATACCGAGTTTGATCCCTTGTGGTACCAAAACTAATTGAACACTGAACCAAGCCGGTTTCTAAGTTATGTCCATAAGTTTCGCACTAACCGATGCTCTTACGGTGAGAGAAAACACTGTGAGGAAACCTGCACATTCAGGATATTGAATGTGTAACCATGATCCAATCCGGTCAGGTTCCATTGTTAAAAGGGTCAAGTCAAGATGGCAGTCTAACTTCGTGACTTGCCAAATTCTAGATTATATCCTAGCGCTAAGAAGAAGCAACGCTTAGGCTTTCCTTTGTGGTACGTACACACGTAAATGATAAATGATTGCTTTTAACACAAATGTTTGCCCCGACTGGGAATTGAACCCAAGAACCGTCGTTTCAGATGCAACGTAAGCATTACTAACTATTACTAACAGTACTAATCATTGAACCAAATCGGTTGTTAGTAAAAATCCCAATTGAGTCACATTTTCGACGTGGTCCTTTCATAGGATAACATTTCAATTACTTATAGAAAGTGGGCACCTTACTTTTTAATTTAAAGGAAAACCTCAATTGTATTATATTATCTGTGGCCATATAATTGGGCGTAATATTTTTATTTCGATTAATAAAGAGTAGCCAGCTAATTTTACTGGCAACTTTCACAAATAACGTAAAATGAGTATGGTTTTTCTTAATTTTTATCTTTCTGATTAGTTTATTTATTTATTTAGTTATTGTTTTCCGTCAAACTAAGTAAGTCTAAGTCAACAGCCCATAAAACCGTGTTCCCTCCCGCTATAGGTAGACCTAGTATATTTAGTACTTTTGACATCAGTCATCACATCACTGTCGGTAAGCATTTCTTTGTGTTCGAGATAACTGGGTCTGAAAGAGTCGTAGATACTGTACCAGCTAGATAGCTAGATAGATATAAAAACTACCCCTATAATTGAACTAACTTAGTATTAATACTAGGCATTTTTTGGGTTAACTCGCTCCTTCGTCGACCTCATCTATGACCTTGTCAAGATTGAGGTCAAGAGTTAGGTAACCCATCTCATTAAAAAAAAATATGATACTAAGTTAGTTCAATATTCTTTTATAGCCGTCCGGTGGCTGAATGCAGGCCTCCACATATTCACATGAGGGGTAAAATGTCCGAACCCATAAAATTAAAGAATTTTCTTTCTATGCCTGCTGAATTGACTTGCTTCATACTTGTCAAGTACTTAGTCGGGGTCCTACACTACCTACCCTCGCTAACCACACAATTTGTTACCTATTTCAGCCACATTTGAAACAATCACATCCAGTGATTCCATCGAGCCTATATAGCGCTGTTCGTTTAATTGTATTTGCTGGTCTCGTTTTGTAATTTAATTACCCTTTGGCCTAAGCGAGACCATCAATTATGAATCGTTCGGCTGGCCGAGTGGCGAACCCAAGTGAACTACACTGTCGGTGTGGTCGGAACTCAACGACATGCCACACTGACCATATTTCTGCAGATTAACCTTAACATCAGTTATATAGTTGGTATGTAGTTCGTTTCTTTGAACCAGGGATGACTCGGGGTCGTTAATATTTAACAAGCCTAATTTCACTTTCCGTTATGTTATAATTTATTATATTTTTGACCTAAGTTGACAAATTAATTTCTCTGTTTCGACTTTTTGTTTGGGTATTTCATATTCTTAATTTTTGTTAACTTAAGTAATTGATATTTGTACTTCAATAAATTTAAATATCCCTCCCTAGCATACATTCCGTATTGATGACCGGTTTTTTTTTAAAGTGGCAGTGAAGCTGCCTCTTGATCGGCGGGTCCTGGGTTCGATTCTCAGTGGGGGCAAATATTTGTGTAAAAAGCAGATGTTTGTTCTCGGGTCATGGGTTTTCGTGTCTGTCTTTACAAGTTTACATGTATTCCAAGGGCCCCACGGCACAAGGGAAAACCTGAGTGTGGGAATTTGAGTGTGTAGCGTTTATAAAAAAATTGTAAGCGTTTCCTCTTATAACTCGATTTGAGAAACAAACAGATCGAAACACTTGCGACAGTGTTTACGCTAAATAGGTACCTATGTAGGTAGACGTTCATTCATACATTACGGCCGGAAACGAAAAACAGAAGCGCCCATTTTTTTGGAAGATAGAGCTTTTTCAATGACGCTATTGTTTTACAAAGATGATCGATAAATTATCTGCTATATAATATACCTCTATTATATATACTATATTTACAGAATGCAAAAAACGTGAAAATTAATGAACTAATTCATTTTTTTTCAGACTTTTTAACTTACCTAGGATGTTAGTGTATAAAAGGTCTTTACCTATGAAATTGCCGATTTTTTCTCAAACTTTATTTTATTCATAATTTATTTGATTGAACAGCTATTACTAAAATTGTTTTTTATTTAAAAAGTTGGCCATATAACGGAGATATTGAGTCAAATTAATACATATTTACTTTAGATTTATTTGCTGAAAAAGAAGCTCAAATATAGCTCGTTTCATCCGTTGCCCGTTTCATTGCTTATTTTTGCTGTACCGTTGTTACAGTTACAAGTTTCAATAAAGTAAGTATGATGAAAATTAACTTAATGTTGTCCAAATCTTCCCACAAAATTTTGCTAAATTTGGATTTCGCATTCCCGAGAAAAATCCTAAAATGTTGGTATGGAAAATTCAGTTTTCCTAAAATATTGTATGAAAAATGGCAATTTCATAGGTAAAGACCTATTATTATTACGTTCTTTGTACCTCATTAAATTAATAAATCACCTCCAAAGGTATCATTTATGCTCAAAATTCGGTCAACGTTCGATGTCTATGTACAGTCAACAGCACATCAGGTTACCACAAACTGTCAAAATTCCCCAATGGATAGTAAACTCTAATGCTTAGAGATAAAGTTGAAAATCGATTGAAGAAATTTGACAGTTTTGGATAGCATGATGTGCTGTTGACCCTGTACTTTATTTCACTGTTTTCTCATTTACGATGGAGACACATTTTAAGCGGTATATAAATTTAAGTTAGTGATCGATGTTGTCTCTGGCGAAACTTCCACTTGTACATAAATCTAAAAATAAAAACAATTGTATAACCCCCGACAGTTATCGCTTATAACTCTTAAGCGACTAAACCAATTTTGATCAAATATAGTTAAGAACCATCTCGATTACGTCAACTTTCAAACAAAAAAAATCGCATCGAAATTGGTCTATTTGTTCGACACACGTCAAACTTATAACACCCCTTTTTTTCGGGGTTAAAAACTAAACGCAAACACTAAATATACACTCACACGCACTTATTGTATGTATATGTATATCTTATTAAATACTCTTTTCATTACTCATACTCGGAAAGTAAGTACGGTCTGAAGTTGCCTGAGGAGCGAGTTGAAAGTAATACTTTTTGACCCTAGGGAGAATTGTTTTCAACTGACAGCTGTTAAATTATTTAAAAAAAGGTTCCAAATATCTATACAGCCACTCAATTACAGCGCGATGTAAAATTGAAATTAAAGAGATATTTATTTAAATGACTTTATTATGATTTACTTTTAGCTATTTCTTTAAAACTAGCATTCCGCCCGGGACTTCGTTCCCGTGGGAATTCGGGAAAACTATGAAGCCTATGTCTATCGGGGATAATGCAGCTTTCTTACGGTGAAAGAATTTTTCAAATCGATCCAGTAGTTTCGGAGCCTACTCAATGCAAAACAAACAATGAAATCTATCCTCTTTAAAATATTAGTAAGATAAGATAACATAGATTTAGGAAAAATATTTACCATGTTTTCAATGATGAAAATGAAAAATAATGGCAAAAGAGGCGGGAAAGTGGCAATCCGATCTTCATTTGATTTTTCGAGTTGTAGAGTTTCGTTTATACTTCCGCCACGATAACGACAAACTCGCGCTCGGGCGCTGAAACTTCACTTTGATTTTTTTTTCTTTTATTCAACTTCAAATAAACAAATATTACATACTAAAAGATTTCAAAGCATCTTTATTTCAGTGAACAATAAATGTTGCTTAAAATAAGTCAATTTTTAAGGTGCTGTTTACATGTACCTACCTCTTTTTGCCTAATTATTTTTTAAAGATTTTTAATTTAATTTAAAAAAAATTACCGATAGTTATCATAAATTTTTTAAAATTGTTGTTACTGTCTATATTTTCTTGCTTTTATTATATGTGATGTATGCCTGTTAAACTTACATTGATATTTGTTTTAAATAATGTAAATTACAACTTTTTTGAACCATCGGAGACTTAATATTTGAACTTTAAGGATCATTTAAAAAAACTATCACAGTTCTTTAAACCCCTGAACAAATCTGAATAAACTATTTGCTAAGAGCTATTTTTGATTACGTCAGCTTTCAAACAAAAAAAACCGTATCAGAATCGGTCCACTTGTTTAGGAACTACGATGCCACAGACAAACACACAGACAGATACACAGATATGCAGATCCACGCTTCAAACTTTTAACATTCCTCTTTTTCGTGGGGGGTTAAAAAATAACATAACACAAACACTCTAAACCTCTATCTGATAATTTTCTATTGTTTTGTTATTGAATTTCATATGGCCACAAAACTTTGCGTCGCTTATTTTATGACAAAATTTAAATAAAAGTGGAGCTTGTGGTATACCGATAGAAAGGTCATGAACTAGAGAAATATGGGAGAACTGTGATTCCCTTAGTTTTTTTAAAAGCTCCTCAAAGTTCAAAGGAAGATCTTTTTTCTTGTCTTCTTAAAACTTCGTTGGCTCACAAAAGTTGTAGTTTACATTATTTAAAACAAATATCAATGTAAGTTTAACAGGCATACATCAAAGATAATAAAAACAAGAAAATGTAGACCGTAGCAAAAATTTAAAATAAAAAAAAAATGTTTAAAAAAGCATTTGCCAAAAAGGGGTACGACTGGCCAGAACATTAGCCAATAATCCTAGCTACTCGACCTAATCGTATGGCCAAGCTCTTCCAAACGCCCTGTATATTGAGAATACAAAAAATGTTCGAAAATTTGCCGGTTTTTCGGGTGCTGCAAAGTTAGCACAGGTCTTTCGAAGCTGCAAACTTGGTTATACGATACTGGTAGTGGTACTAAAAACATATAAAAAATTAGAACTAGCCGTTAGTTTGTTGTTTTTTAAACTTTAGATATGACTATGGCGTAATAGTACCTATCTGTTTTACAACCGCTTTGAATTTATTTTCAGACAGTTCTCTGGTATTTTGTTATGATATTGGACGCAAAGGATTTAGTAATCATAGTTAAATAAATATAATGTCGGGAATAGGTAAATAAATATGTATACGCGAGTTTAGACCCGCGAGTTTAGAACTTAATTATGTAATCATAGTTAGTGTATAAAATGATGTAATAAGTACATAATATAACTATCAACAATACTATTTTTTTTACTCAGACATATTTGCCCTTGTACTAGATTTTGGTCAAAAGCGAACACATTTATGAATGAAAAAACAAAAAAAAAAGACGGCGAGACTAACACACTTTAACGTACCTCTCTCCCCTACAAATGTTACGTAATGTTTACCTGGTTATACGGAGGTATCTGCAATAGTTGTTATTAGTTTATTACTTACATTAATCAGTAGTAAGTTAGTGACAGAGAGAAGTCTCGTTAAGTACTTTAACAGCTATCGAACCGTAATAACTATCCAGTTATAAGTTACGATCCGAGTCTATGTGTCCGATTTCACTGGATTAGGATATTGGAGTAACAGCAGCACTGCGGCTCATGCGCTTGCGTCGATGGAGGACGCGACCAGCGCGGCGCGGCACGGCCGGTGGCGCCGCGCGACCATACGACCGTTTGGCGCCGCCCCTGCGGTGATAACCCCGGAACGTTGACCCGGTACATTAGTGTTTACTAAACTCCGACGCACGCTTGTCATCTGTCCTGTCGCATGTCCGCCAAACCCTTTCACAGCTCCACTATTCATTTTCAGCTACTTGAAGCTAAGACTCCAATTCCGTATTTATCTTTAATTTCCTGAAAATTTGGTTCCCGTTTTGTGTTCAGCGTTCGTTTATGATTCTAGAGAGAAAGGGATAAATTCTGCCACCCCGCGCCGCACCGAAGTGTGCCTTGGGCAGTTCTTGGTTACTGCTCCCATGTGGAATTTTTTGATTTAAATTAAGACCAACACATCTCTTCAAAGATAGCCCTCTATCAACGAGTGGTGATCTCTGCTGCTCCCGGTGTTTCTTTATTAAGGCGTAATCTTCCGATTATCATTAGGGCCAGCTGCCTTTTCATTATTGGTGGATATCCGTCAAATTTACTGATTTTTTCATGACATTTCTATTAAGTGTATTTTTATAGATAATTCATGGTAGTTAGTGCAAAATAGTGGCGCGGCCCAGAAAGTTTTTAACAGACTATCACTGATATGATATGACGTCATTTATTGATTTATCAATTTATCGTACTCGTACTCGACTTATTTTAAAATTCAAATATATTAATTCCATTTTCACAGGTTAAAATTACAATTCTATGTATTGCACTTTTAATTTGTGTGCTGAGTATTTGTATATGTTGTAATAAGAAAAGGGGTTACCTCATTAAGGAATGAAATTCGAAAAATCCCAACATGTTTCTTTAGTTGTATAAATGCTAAATTTAGAGTAATATTGATAGTAAATAATTTATTTTTCATTCAAACTTTAACACCCTTCCTTAAATACTTATTTTTTCAAATGTGTTGAAGAGCATAAATATTACATTCCAAGTAATTACAATTACTAAACAATTTATTTTCATACAAATTCTAAAATCTTTGAATACGCTTTTTATTAATTTTTTAATAAAAGGCTAAATACTTACCACATTTCATTCATTTACAATTAAAAATGACAGAGTTTCATACTGACAAACTTTCATCCCCTATTTCACCCCTGTTTTCGAATAACCTTTTCTAAGAATAAGAAATTATTCTCCAAAAGTATATCTTAGGGATTGTGGGAATTAGGTAAGACGCATTTTGTATAGGTTTTTATTATACATTAAAATTAAGATTAGTTTTATTGCCATCAGTTCCCTTTAATGCACGATTGTCTACATTTGTTTTATTGAAAGCATTAGCTATCTATATCTACTGGTTTAGTTACATATTCATCATTAAATTTAACCTTTACTACGTTATCTTTATGTGTATGATGTTTACTGTTTTTAAAGAGATTCCATGAAGTTTTTGTAATATTGTTTAAATTAAATATAGTGACTGAAGAGCAAAGAATCCGGGTCATTTAAAAAATCCTAAAAATCTCTGAAACTAAAAATGCTAGCCTAATAAGATAAATTGTGTTTAATAGATCATTTAATACTCCTTAAATGAAGGTATTAAAACTTTATACTTATTGTAAAATTATGTCCAAAAAAATCAAATTTGAAAAAGGGAGACTTTCGAAGATAGAACTTTCACAATTTCTGTATTTACTTTTGCTTTTTTCCATGTTGATAGTGTTTAATATTTATTATTCAAGCTGTAATCATGTCTCTTTCACCTGAAGAATGCACCAGAATTCTCACGAAACCCTCCCCCAAGCACGCTTCGTGAGCTCATAATTGCTCTCACAGAGGAATGGGAGAATATTCCCCAAAATCGTATCAGGAACTTGGTGTACAGTATGCCGAACCGCGTAAACGCAGTAATGAAAGCAAGACGAGACAATACGAAGTATTAAAATTCAAGAAATTCGTAATGTTATGAAAAAATGTCATGTTTTCTGTTTTTGTTTTATGGCGAGATCAGCAGTTTTTTCTCTTATGTAATTTTTTGTAAATAAAATTTAGTAAATCATTAATTTTATTACTTTCATTTAAGGGGTATTAAATGTTCTATTAAACACAATTTATTTAATTAGGCTAGCATTTTTAGTTTATGAGATTTTTAGGATTCTTTAATTGACCCGGATTCTTTGCTCTCCAGTGTATATATCCTTCCGCGGTTTTTCTCAGAGATCCTTGGTACTATAGCAGAAATTTTGCACGGTTATACTTAATGATTACGCCGCCGACAAAACGGTAAAACAACATTTAAAAAACATTTTTTTTGGGTAGCTCCCATATACTGCTTTTTTTTTACTCGCCAACAATGGCATCGTGTAAGAAGGTGTCATTGGATAGGTTTTTTAAAGAGGTTTTCGGATGAATGTTTTTTAATTCAGGGATTCGTTTGCGAAATATTAAGCTTAAGCGTCACTTTTTATTTTATTTTATACTATATGAAAAAGAACCTCCTAGCTATATTCAAAATCCTGAACCAATATCACTCAAAGAACACATTTATGAAAAAAAAATTCAATGGGAACAGTTCGTTTTTTGTCTAAACGTAGACATCACTCCTACACCAGGCACACGAGGGGTGCGAGTGGCGCTCGGGGGGTGCGCCCGAGTGGTGTCTACGTTTAGGAAAAAAAAAGTCCCCCCCCCCTCAAAAAAAAATAAAAAGTGTTCAGTAAGTGATACTGGTTCAGGATTTTCAATAAAGCTAGGAGGTTCTTTTTCAACCTGTATGTAAAGAAATTAAAAGGAAAACTATCACAGCTTAACTGGCTTTTCAAGTTAACGTCGATCAAGTAATAAATTGTAATTTTTCAACTATGGAACCCGAAGCGTGTCGAGCCAACTACGCGTGGCTCGACACGCTCTTGGCCGGTTTTAGTATACCTGGCTTTGGCATATACTATCTTAAATTTGTTCATTAGAAAACAAAGATCTTTAAATAGTTTAAACAATATAGAAATAACTTAATACAACATCCTCTACTATTGTGCAATATGTTGTCGATATAATATGAATCTAGTACTTCTTTCTAGATCTTTATTACCTACTAGCATTCCGCTCGGGACTTCGTTTCTATATGTAGCCTATGTCCATCGGGGATAATGTAGCTTACTAATGGTGAAAGAATTTTTCAAATCGGTCCAGTATTTCGGAGCCTAATACTTATTCAATACAAACAAACAATAAAATCTTTCCTCTTTATAATATGTCTATATGTATATAAATATATATACAGGGCTTTAGGTATCTCTCTTTCAATCTCTCGGGTGGTTAATCAGTCCACGAAACTGAACAACTTCCCTAAGGAACATAGATCAAAATACGAAAAAAAAAATTGGTCACCCGTACAAAATGCGCTAGTTGCTGATGAAGTTTGTGAATAGGAACTCAAAATTGTTTTTTCGTATTTTGACCTATGTTCCTTGGGAACATAAGCCCTGTATATTTATGAAAATCACGGCGTTTACTATAGTATTTTTCCGCATGAATATAAATATTTGTATTACGATGAATACTCGATTTATACAACAACATTTCTAATTAGGATAACAAATTTTATTTGTGTATGATATTTTGGGCACAATTAATATAAACACCGATAGCTTTATACGGTATTATGTCAGTATTGAGTGTATCTCTTGTTTTCGCAGAAAAGGTGAATCTCTGTAAAAACGCACCTTAGGCTTAATTAACTAACTACAATCATACTACATAATACTATCATATCGTACTATATTATAAAACAAAGTCCACCCCCGCGTCTGTCTGTCTGTCTGAACGCGATAAACTCAAAAACTACTTAACGGATTTTCATACAGTTTTCACCATTGGACGAAGTGATTCAAGAAGAAGGTTTATGTGTTTGGTTCATTCCCGGAATTCCCACGGGAACGAAGTCCCGGGCAGGAAATACTACTCCTGGTAGTGTTTCAATCGAAACAATTTGAGCAACAAAAGGAGCTTTTTAATTATTAAACAACTAATTATTACTTGATAACAGTGGCATCAAGTGGTTCTTTAAATTAGAAAAAAAATATCGCCTCTCCATACAACTTGTGCGATCAGCAGTTTTTTTTAATTTCGTACTTTTCTTTTACATAAGGAAAGTTTTTCAGTCTCGTGAGTAGAACCACCCTCTCTTTCCACTTCTTATACGCAATAGGGATATTTATAGATAAATACTTTATTGCATACTTAACAAAGTAAGACAAAAACATCCGTGTGGTGATCAGTTGAGAATAACACCACCCCATCTCTTTCCGTGGGTGTCGTAAGAGGCTACTAAGGAAACACAAATGAGACATGCCTCCTAGTAATCCATCCCAGGCAACGACACTTCATTTTTTCTGAATCTGAGGTTTCGTCCTATGGCCTCATGCGGTGTGGTAGGCTCTGTAAAGGGCCGTCTGGTTCGCGACCACCCTCCTACCGAAGTTCGACGCCAAACAGGTTGCTGTGTTCCGTCGGTACGTGGGATTACTAGTGCCTTTATAGGCATTATCTGGGTTAACTCGCTCCATCGTCGACCTCATCTTGACCTTTATGGTCAAGATGTGGTCGACGATGGAGCGAGCTTGACCTTTATGGTCAAGATTGAGGTCAAGAGTTAACCCATCTAATAATTAAAAAAAAAGTTGTGATAAAAAAGTATGAGAAATAAAAGAAAACAAAATAAGTAAATAAGTAATACACTGGACAGCAAAAATAACGGGTCATTTAGAAAAACCGCGATATCTCCCAAAGTTATTTACATAGATCCCTTGAATAAATAATATGTTATAGGCAGATTTGTGACGCTTATTATACGTATCAAAAAAGGTTGCATTTGAACAAGTTACAGCTTCAAAAAAGAAATTCCGATTTTTGAAAAATTTTCTCGCTTTTGTTTCAAATCGAGCTGTGATCATAAACAGTTTTTTTGGCTGGTCACAGTATTTTGTGCATCACAATGAATGGTACAAGAAGGAAGGAGTCAGCGGAGTACTACTAGAATAGTAGATGTATCTTTATCCACGGTCCAAAGAGTACTCCAGCGATTTCAAGACACAGCCATGAACATCAGGAGACCAGGGAATGGCAGGTCAAGGTGTACAACTACACGAGAAGACCGATTCATCGTGAGCACTATGTTAAGAAATCGACATCTCACGGCTGTTCAGCCTTCAAGAAATTCACCACAACAATGTAAGCTCTGACACAATCCGGCAGCGACTTCGGGAAGCTGATATAAAGCCTTATAGGCCAGCAAATGGCCCTAAATTGCTCAGAGAACATCGAGTTGCCAGGTTGCGGTTTGCTCGAGAACACGTCCGATAGACAGATGAAGATTGGTCCATTATGTTTTCCGATGAGTCAAGATTTTGTTTATTCGCACACGATGGGTGACGAAGAGTATATAGGCGACGAAATAAACGTTATCGTCAAGCGTGTTTTGAGGAAAAGGTGCCATTCGGTGGAGGATCAATAATGGTTTGGGTTGGGATATCTTCAGAGGATCGTACGGAGTTAGTAATTATAAAAAACGGTTCTCTGACAGCTCTCAGATATGTAGAGGAGATTTTAAATGAGCTTGCTGGTCCTTTCTTGGTGAATATGGGCGCAAATTCCAATTTTTATGGACGATAGTGCGCGAACACATACAGCTTAGCACATTTGGTCAACGCGTATATTCAAGACGTCGGTATCACCCGCATGGAGTGGCCAGCTCGCAGCCCAGACTTAAATCCCATAGAGCATTTATGGGACGAGCTCGGGAGATGCGTTAAACAACGCTCTCCAGCTGCAGCTAACTTAATACGTGAGTTAAGAAGTGCGCTAGTAGAAGAATGGTTAAACGTAGACCAAAACCGTATTAGAAATTTGATTTACAGCATGCCACATCGTCTTAATGAAGTGATACGGGCTCGTGGAGGAAATACAAGATATTAAATTTACAGAAAAGCTTTCATTTTGCAGATTAACTGTGTTGTATATTTTTGTTTTTTTTTTTGTTTTTTTTAGTACTTAAATAAAATTATACAGTTTAAAAACTTGTTATGTATTTTCTTTTATGTATAAGTCAGTCATCTATAACATACTACAATTTTACTAGTTGTGTTGTGTAGTTAAGAAACTATCACACTTTTTATAAGCGACCCGGAATTTTTGCAGCCCAGTGTAATATACTAATACACAAATAACCCATAGCATAGAACATAAAGTCCCCCTAAGACTCGCCTGTTACCCGGATAAACCGACATGGTTTTCGTGGAACAGTTTGCATTATAATATTATATGTAATTTCTGATAAATAAAAAAATAATAAGTAAAACACCCACACGCATTTTCATATTGCACGATTTTTCATACTGTTTGAGCTGGTGCTATATCTAAATTTTAAATTCTAGTCAATTAATTTTGTATTGCTTGACATTTGTGAAAACTTCCTTACATACGTCCATATACGTATACATACGCTCACGTCCATAATCCCTAACGGGGTAGGCAGAGCATCAGTGGTTCTAGAACCACTAGATGCCACGTTTGACATAAATTGTAAGGGTAATAACTTCCTTCCTTATTTAGAAAAGTTTTAGTAGCTGTATAGGTAGGTGTGTGCACTGTTGATAATATTTAAATAAATTAGATAGCTTATGTTTGCAGAGACATGCTTAATGTTCCTTATATAGGTACATGAATAATAAACATAGTGATAGACGTTTACTTATTTGAAGTTGGTGTGGGGTAGATTAATCGTCTATTATACTCGTTATTGAGATTAAGGAATCCCGAGCCGTCCACCTACCGGACTTTCCCACTGGTAATTCAAGATTGCTCCTCCCACCCACCACGCTAGTGTGAACCGAATTAAGTACCTAGTAATCGATTTCATTTATAAATTCGATAAATTCGAATAAAATGAAACATTTATTTTGCTTTCATTTTATTAAAAAACTAACCAATTTTAACAAATTTTTTCTTAGAAAGTGAACTATGCTGTACAATTTAACGAAGCTTTTTCAAAAAATGGCCAATGCTTCACCAGAAATCAGTTGCATTTGCGCATGCAGGATTTGGTCATCGCGAAGTTTAATATACTTAAGTGTCTTTCTTGTATTTGTCAGCGTAGTATAAGTTTTATAATAAATTGTATGTAATAATTTTGCAACAGTTACACTGTTTTTGTTTATTATTTTATTGATTTTAGCATTGAAGCTCTCATAAATATTATAAGTTCGGTGTTTTTTATTGTAAAAGCACCACTCTCCAACTTGAAATCGGCATGAACAATTTTTGGGTTAAAATTAGTAACGCTGGTAGTTATCAGGTCAAATATTGTTTTATACACGCTCTCGGTCTTGTTAGGTAATATAGCACATACATCAATGGTATCACTTTTGTTTCTGTTGTAGTACTCCCAAAATCACCATTTATAATGACGTATATGTACCAACTAGCTTTTTCCCGTGGCTTCGCTCGCGCAAAGAACACTTTTAGTCACAAATTTCATTATTGACCCCTTAGGGGATGATTTCGAAAAATCGCAAAACATGTTTTTGTTTATTTGCTTCAGTATATTAAGACGAAGTTTCGTGTCAAAATGTCAAAAAAAAATCCTCTATACCATTGAAGTATTATTCTATACAAACTTTTTTTTTTTTTTTTAATAAAGATATTAGCATCCACAGACTTGATGTCCGTGCCCTTGTCTAGATTAAGTGTTTTATTGTTAATACTTGCTTTTTCTTTTAAAAATATTTTACTATACTTTTCATAGTAGTTTACAGTAGGTAGATAAATAGCTATAATAAAGATATATATTTATATATTACATAATGTATTTTTCTAAACCAGTGACAGTTCCCCGCTGTTGCATCCAGACCTCAAAGCATCCATGACGGCTCTGTCTCGACTTTTGATCGCCATTCTGAGGTTGTAATTGACCACTTTTTCCCAATACAAACTTTGAACCCTCCATTTCACCCCCTTAGGGGTTGAATTTCCTACGTTTGCCTACGTCGTAAAAGACACCTTTTTACCAGATTTCAGCTTTCTAGGTCTAAGGGCGTTGATGAGTCAGTGAATCAGGACCTCCAATTTTATAAAAGATAATGAAACGGGATTCTGCATGATTGAAAAGTCCAATCAACAAAAAATTCTTCGATGTTGCCAATTTGCATTAGTTCGATAATTAGATTAGAGTGACATTAAAAGTCATTTGAGTGATTGACAACTTTATTTTTTTAATAAAAAAGATTTTATGCGAAATACAAACACAGGTTTCGAATTTGTTATTTTTAAATAAAATGAAAGCAAAATAAATGTTTCAATTTAATTGGATTTACTATCGGGTAATTCACGATTACCCCTCCACCCACTACGCTAGTGTGAACCGAATTAAGTTCACACTAGCTCAGGATTACTGGTTCAGGATTTTGAATATAGCTATAGGAGGTTTTTTATCACCTTGTATTATGGAGGGGCGAAATTTTATTTTTCATATTTCGATTTATATGTTCATTGGGGAAAATTGTTCAGTTTCATGGACTGCATCCGCAGAGCACTTAACCTCCACTGGAGAGGTGCAATCCATTTTTTAAAATAATATTCTTGTTAAAGTTAAAAATTAAGTGCCGGTAGTAATACTGCTGTTATTATCGACGCGACGGTTTTGCGACGACGGAGAAAAACTCCCTAAATGTTTGTCTGTGAATTGAATAATACAGGATGTAAAAGACAGCTTAGCAAAAACTGAAACTCTGGACTCAGAAAATCATTCTGAATGATTTTCTAGTGGAATTTTTCTTCGGTTTTTTTTCATGTTTTTTAATATTCTCTGCTTACATTTTTTATTATTTAATCGAATACACTAAATTTTTCATTAAAAACAATCATAACAACGTAAAACACGAAAACCAGCAATGTACATCGTACTCCGATAGCAGCGCGTCCCGAAGGATCGCGCCCGGGGCGCGGTTTCACGAAACGTTGCGTAGCGCCAAAGTAGGTAAATAATGAAAACTCCTTAATATGTCGTTTCCGGGAAAAAATAATTACGTATAGCTGATTATAGTTATGGGTAGATTCCACCATTTAAGTATTTGCTAAGCTGTCCTTTACACCCTGCATGTATAATAAATAAAAAAAACTAGTCCATCAAAACATGTCTATCCCATCAAAACGTTTATATAAATTAAATACATATAAACATTTTCCATTACCCTGGCACATTTTCCATAAATTTTTTCCATTAGCCTGGCAAAGCCGTTTTGGCTAGCCGGAAAGCAAAAATTATATGAAAAAATCATAGTGTCCTTAGTAAAGAATATTCGGACTAACTTTGCTTTGATGCGTCTTTTCGTACGTCAGCTTATACCATAAAATACAAATTACGAGGGGAATTAAAATATGCACTGAAAATAATTTCTAATTCTCTGTGAATGAAGTCTAATTCTCTAATTTCTCTAATTTCTCTGTGAATGAAGTTTTGGCTATATTAGTTTTTCTGTGGGTTTAGTTAAAAAAACACAACTTAAAAGCAAAATCTTATGAGCTTATCGCAGAATTTTACGATTGCGTAAGACTGACTCAGGACGATGTAAAATAAAATATAAGATTACGATAGCTGCAATTAAATGCTATGATTATAAAATCAGCAATACATTGACTTATGTTAGTTCACGTTACCTCAGAAAAGATAAAAGTTATTTTTGTCACGAGAATTATTTTTACCCTTTGTGAGTAACTGAGACCATTCTGTTTGCGACCTACTGATACGCGCACTGTAAATTACAGTGATAGGTACCAGTTATCAGAGTTTTTTGGTCAAACCATTGTAATTTTGAAACTCGAAACAAATGTTAACAGAAAGTAAACTCGACAACATTAATTTTCATGCCTCGATTTCACTTTACGCCAATGGTTTGGATCTTGTATGGTATAATCTTATATTAGAAATATGTTTTTATTTATTTAGTGACTCTTTAGTGCGTTGTCCTTCTCCTCATGAGTCGAGAAGTATTTCATTGGTAGCCATAATTGGTAAATGCACCATATACTATGGGAAAGAAAAGCACTAAATACAAACTGTAAATCTGCAAGGTTGCCATATTCTCAGGAGCAAATATACAGCTGATATAGAGTTGAAATCAATAATAATAATATAAAAAACCTAAAATTTTAACAATTTAATTTTTTTTTATCGACAACTCGCGTGCACATCATTAATTCATCGAAATTATATGCACATATAACATGGCTTAGATGCGATATTGTTGGGGTATTTTCAGTGCACTACGTTTTTTATTTCAGCCTTGGTGGGTTATTTTCTAGAGCTCAAAACAAAGTCTTGTTTTTTTTTCGTTTATAGTTAAATGTTCCGTTTTCGGTATTATCGAATAAAGTTGGTACCATACCATACTATTCCATTGGGTGGAATAGTATGGTATGGTACCAATATATCATAGAGATATTCAATAACATGGCAACCTTGCAGATTTACACCCTGTATAATAGATATGTGGATAAGATACGATTATAATAAATGTGTGAAACGAATTTTGATTTGATACATTTCCTAAATAATAATCGGAAATGTATAAAATGTTTGATTTTTTTCTGTTTATAAGTCATTCGACTTCTTTGTTCGATTGTGATAGACGGTACTGCGACAAGTAGGTTTGTTAGTAGCCTAACCTAACCAACCCTCTAAAAAAAAATATGTCCAAGACAAATTCACGTCGCTTATTCAGGTTAGGTTAGGTTTTTTTATAAATTTTATTAGAAAACATTAGTTTTATACTTTTCCTAGAGCAATTTCGGAATTTTGTGCATTAAAAATCTTTGAAACAATATTTTATTCATTTCCTAGTTAGCCTCGGAATTGTATATATCACCGAAAAATAATAAGAATCGTAAGTTGATCAACTTTCAAGGTAGTTTATCAACTATCGGAAAATCATACACGGAAAATCATACACGCCGTAAATTGATCAATTACCGGAACGTATACATCTCCGGTAATTGATCAATTTACGGCGTCTCGTGGTAAAATGATCCGACGAATGCGATGTTTACTCTGATTGGTTGAAAACTCGAGGTGTTCGCTGATTGGCTGAATGTCTCACTTAGAACTGCGACAAGTAGATTTGTTAGTAGCCAAACCTGGGTTAGGTTAGGTTAGAACTGCGACCCGAGCAAGCGTAGCAAGCGTGCCGCGGCAGCGGCCGGCGAAGTGCCAGAAACGACTTTTATTGCGTTAAATAATACATTTCAACTTTTTTTCTGCTTTTTGTATGAAAATAGTGGATTTTGCGCAATTTATTTTTTCCAATTTCGTCAACACAACACAACATGTTCCATCTTAACCCTCACCATTTGTGTCAAACGTAGCATTAAGTGGTTTTTTAGAACCACTGGTGCTCTGCCTACCCCGTTTAGGGATTACAGGCGTGAGCATATGTATGTATGTACGCAATTTCGTCAAGTTTTCATGAATTTCAAGAAAAATGAAATTCATTGATCAGAACTGAAAATTCAAGTTTAGCACTTGCTCATCTGAAAATTATATCGCCCCATGTGTCTCGAGTATACTTTTATAGCTTCTCAAACACACCTCTTTTGTGTGAAAAATCGTGTTGATGTGTGTATTTTAGAAGACAAGCTACCCGTAATTCCAAATGATTTCAAGCGACTTTTAAGACATATTCAGGCGTTAGTGTACAAGTACTGTTTTTCTAAAGCAAAAAATAATGGTACATGCCTTTTGTTCTAAAATCTGATTTACGAATACAATATTAGTTTTTCAGCGATGCAATTAATGCTGACCTTTTTGCTTAAAGTTTCAAATCACATTTCGCTGAGTTCTTTTCCCACATTGATCATATTTTTACTTAAGTTGACTTTAAGTTTGATTTAACTTTAGAGATAATTAAGGATGTTAATCGACGGGTTAGGCCAGACCGCCCCCGTCTAGGCCGCCCTCAGTCGTTTTTTATCAGTTTGAGCAAGTAACAGTTAGCATCATTATTTTTTTTTAACTTAAAGTCTTCTTATTTTAACTGTGTAGCATCAGATTTATTATAAGATTTATATAAATTCCTTAATAGTACATTGAGAAAACTATAAAGTCTGGATTTGTAGTTAATGGGTAACTCTAACTGAATGGAAGATGATGAAAAGTGAAAAAGTATAAATCTCAGTATTTTAATATCGACTGCTCCAGACTGAAAAAAGTTTCCCAAAGAACGTACTACAGGCAAAATATTGAAAAAAAAAACTGTTTAATAATACATCTACATAACTTTATCGATCACCTAATTGAAAATCTTAGCCCTACGCGGAGCTCGGCTTGCGGCCTCGCATTACTAACATTTGTTTGTTGGTCTCTTAGAATGGGGGGACGCTTCTTGCTTCGCCCTACGCGCAGCCCGGCCTTCGCCCTCGCATCACTAATCTTTGTTTGGTAGATGTCTCAGATTCAGGGGACGCTCCGGGCTTTGCCCTACACGGAACACGGAACTGTGGCCTCGCGTAACAAATTTTTGTTTGGTGGACGTCTTAGATTGGTAGGACGCTCCGGGATTCGCTCTACGCGGAGATCGGCCTTTGGCCTCGCATTACAAGTCTTTGTTTGGTGGACTTCTTAAACTGGAATGACCCTCCGAGCTTCGCCTTAAGTGGAGCTCGGCCTGCGGCCTCGCATCATTAGTTTTTGTTTGATGGATGCCTTGGTTTAGGGAACGCTAAGGGCTCCGCCCTACTCGGAATCATAATTTTTCATTTTATATTATTGAATTTACAAACTATTTAAAAGATACTGCTTCTGGTGCCTCTTTTTTTTTTGATGGGCTCGAGACAAATGGCCTCAGGCAAACTATTGAGTAGATAAAGACTTCATGGTAGATGACGTTATTCTATTATTCGTTATTCTATTCGTGTTTATTTTATTTTTTCCAAAGAAAAGTCGACCGCCAATCGGCCACAGGCCCATCGGGCATCCGGCCCATTGGGCATTTTCCCGATTTATCCGTATGGCCAATCCGGGCCTGGTTCCAAAGTTTCCTTTTATATAACGTAGACAAGGAAAATGAAAGGATTTTACGAATTTCCACGGGAACGAAGTCCTTGGCTTCGTCTAGTAATATTTGAAACATCCTTCGTGTTCGGCTTTTTCACGTCGAAACGGAGAGTAACGTATCGACGACTTGGATGGTTTCGATAGGCTGAAGAGCGACACGAAGTCACTAGCGCGTAAAGCTGGATAATAAACCAAATAATGAACCTTACTTTGTTTTATCTGTTGCAGCGAATTGAAAGAAAGCGTGTTCACGAAGTTGGATTTAGTGGATTACTTTAGCCTGGCAGATAACGCGCTGGTGGAGATGCCTCGCCATGTGCTGCGTCACCTGCCGCATGTCAAGACTTTAGATCTTTGCAGGAATAAAATAATCAAGCTCACAGAAGAAGATTTTCAGGTGATATATATATCTGTCACCGTAACATTGTCACTCTCGTAATTTTGTAATTTTACATATTAGGTAAGATTATAATCCCACGGCAATTTGTGAACCACCCCCATTTTTTTCAGTTTGATAGACTTTTTTATAATATTAATGCAATCTAACCTAACCGAACCTCAAAACGTCAAACAAGCTAACTTATCCTATTTTCATGCAGGCGGCTCTTAAAGTTTCGTGGAATTGTAATTTTACTTGTAATGTTTTTAATTTGATACACCCATCAGGTCCCCTGCCTCTGTGTACGTTGCTTAACCTCACTGATCGGTTGAGATCAGCGAGAGCCACGTGGATGATTATAATGTTACCAGTGAAATTGTAATTTTACGTTTTTTACCATATTTAAAGGCTGTGTGAATCACAAAAATAATCTTATATTACTTGATAAGCGTAAGTAAGCGCAAAAGCGCATTTCGCTGGTGTAGTATGAGGATCGCAAACGTTTTATGCGCGCATTTGTCGTTTCCAAGCTATGCGAGAAGTTCTTTCTCCCGCCCCTTTTTTTATTCTCAGAGTAAGTAAGTAGATCTTTGTTCATTCTTTATGGGTCCCACCCTAGTGAATCCGTCTTCATGTGGCAGGCAAATAGAACTATTTTTCGGCAGGCAATAGTTTTATGTATCGGTCAAAATAATAGGTCTTTACCTATGAAATTGCCGATTTTTTCTCAAGCTTTATTTGTCCATAATTTATTTGATTGAACAGTTATTACTAAAATTGTTTTTTATTTAAAATCTTGGTCATATAACGGAGATTTTGAATAAAATTAATATTTTTTTACATTGGATCTATTTACTGAAAGTGAAGCTCAAATATAGCTCGTTTCATCTATTACCCGTTTCATTGCTTTTTTTTGCTGTAACTTTGTTACAATTATAACTTTAGTATGAAAAATTCAGTTTTCCAAAAATATTGTATGAAAAACGGCAATTTCATGGGTAAAGACCTATTATCAAAAACAAATCACCTATCCCATACTATCTCTCCAACTCAACCGATCATCTGATCGCTTTAAACTATTCGTCATCAGCCCATATAAGTCCCCACCAACTCCGAAACAGTGAAGGGGGTGTTGGCCATAGTCTACCAAGCTGGCTCAATGCGGGTTGGTGGACCGCGCGCTGTCCGAAAACTTAGTTTTTCTCAGACGTGCGGGTTTTCCTTCACCGCTGAGCAATATATGCGAAAAGACGAATTTAGTGGTACAGCTTAGGCCCGAATAAGGATTTGAAGTCGCACCTCCCGGTTTCAAGACTGGTACTTTAACAAACTGGGCTGTCACTACTCTCTTAAACTACACAGAGTCGAAAATCTTTATTAGTCCCTTACTAGTCCTCACTATTAATTTACATATGTATGTATAAAAATGTTATTGAAACCATTTTATGTAGATATACTGATTATGTATTTGTTGGTTGCACAGAATTATAACTTTAAATGTTTTTTTTTGTATTCACGAGGTTTATCCTGCTTTTTTTTAACAGCCCATATACGTCCCCACCGAGGGGCACGGGCCTCCCTTCAAAACCTGAAGGGGATTTAGGCGATAGTCCACCACGCTGGCCAAGTGCGGGTTTGTGAACCACGCGCCTTTCGAAAATGAATTTTCTCAGACGTGCGGGTTTTATCACGATGTTTTCCTTCACCGCTGAGCAAGTGATAATTTATGAAAAATCCGTACATAAATCCGAAAAAACAAATTTAGTGGTACAGGCCCGCACCAGGATTTGGACCCGCAACCTTCCGATTACAAGTCTTGCTCATTACCAACTGAGCTATCACCGCTCCAACTGCTTTAAAACAGAAAAATCTCTTTTTCAGGATATACAAGAAGTAGAACATTTAGTAGTAGCTGACAACCAAATTTCTAAGATTGAGAAAAATGCTTTACCGAAGGCCTTGAAACATGTCCACCTTGGCATCAATAAGCTTACCTCCCTAAATGGAGCACTGAGAGATCTAGACGATTTGGAATGGATATTCATCAACGCTAACAATTTAAAGTCTATAGAAAATGAATTGCCTGTTGTAAGTACCTATACCTCTATATACTTTGAACGTAAGTAGGCAAACGACGACTTTCATACCGGAAAATTAATGAACTACTATACAGTACCATTTTTTTTAATATCTCAGAACGCAAGCTTATTTTGACAAGATTGTATTACTATACCTATTGTGATTATGAATCAAGTTTATTGCATGCGACAGTTAAACCTCCCAATTTGGAAGCGTATACCTACATAATTATCGTGCGTTTAGGCGCCAACTACTTATAATTAATTTTCTTTTATGAGTGGGTAGGTATGTCAGGATTTTTTTTCTCTTTTTTATAGATATGTCCAATATGCTAGTATTTTTGTATATTTGGATTCGGTACATCTTCAGTGATAAAATGCGAAATAAATAAAGCCCGAAAATAAGCTTCATATCAATTACTAGCATATTGATATCCAGACAGCTTTGGTTGGGAGTGTATTTATTAAATATGTTTTTTTAATTTTCAGAAAGCTAAGAAAATTGTGCTTATCCACGCAGCCCGTAATGAACTTGAAAATCTTCCTCAGGACTTAAGACAAATGCCTGCACTAGAGTCCCTTTATTTCTACGATAATCAAATCAAATCTTTAGATGGAGCTTTGCAGAAGTCACGGAGACTTATGAGGATAGGCCTTTCATTCAACAAAATTGAGTTTGTAAGTCTCTTGCTGAACAATCTCAATCTAGTTTTCCAACTGCGACTTAGGGCGGCAAGTGCCCTAATGTCGCCATCTCATTCTCACTCGTATTAGGAACAAACAAACAAGCAACACATTTTTATATATAACTTGAAAATTTAAAATGTTGTGTATCACCCCCGAAATTATATTACAATTTTAATCTAGCTAAGAACCATCTTGATTACGTCAGCTTACAAAAATAGAATTGCATCGAAATCTGTCCATTCGTTTAGGACCTACGATGCCACAGACATACACACAGATACACAGACTCATAGATACCTACACACGTCAAAACTTATAATATCCCTCTTTTTTGTCGGGGGTTAAAAAACA
This sequence comes from Aproaerema taeniolella, assembly GCA_949987775.1. Lineage (NCBI taxonomy): Eukaryota > Metazoa > Arthropoda > Insecta > Lepidoptera > Gelechiidae > Aproaerema > Aproaerema taeniolella. The sequence continues at coordinate 30,704,877 of OX465242.1, read as the reverse complement.
AAAATTCTCACCACTAATAAAGTAAGAAAAATGTAGTCGGGTTATGTTTGAGTTAGGACTGAGGCACATACATTTAAACATGATTCAAATTGCAAAGACAAGGTAAACAAATTAAGGCAATGTCATTGTAGAAAGTAATTTAGTTTTAGATTCTTCACTAGGTACCTATGTTTTAATATTTTGGTATGTTTTAGCTTGCAGAAGACGAGTTTATTGAGGCAGAAGTGCTGGCAGATTTAGACATAGCTTATAACCAGCTAAAGTCTTTAAACGGCTCACTCAGAAGCTTAAAATCTTTGCGATACTTGAATCTGACTCACAATCACCTGTCAGAATTCTCATTGCAAGAAATTAAAGGACTTAAGCGATTATCCGTTATCGACTTGTCCCATAATAAAATCAATCACATTGCAGGAAATATGGAAGTAAGTTAAAAAACTATCCTTTTATCTACAGGGTGAAATTGAAAACATTCGACAAACTTTGACGGATGAATCTACCCATGATTACGAACAACTTTTTCTATGGGACCAACTATCCTACTAAAAAAACTTGCTTTTCCATACAAAGGTTCAATATGTACTCAAACAAAATGTATGGAACAACTGTTTTTTTTTAAAGAAAAGTTGGTCCCATAGAAAAATTTGATCGTAATCATAGGTAGATTCATCCCTCAATATGTCGAATGTTTTCAATATCACCCTGTAGATTATTTCGATTAACATAACAATCAACCGATGTATTTCACCTTACATTTACTATGAGTATAATAACGCGAGCGTATTTAATTTAGTATATGTTATTTTATATTCTTTCAGAATTTGGTAGATGTGGAGACACGTGTGTTAGAGTTAAGACTGGACCACAACCGTCTTCTCTCCCTAGGAGGAGCATTGATGGGTCTTCATGGCCTGCTCAGATTAAATCTAAGTAATAACCTACTACAACAAATATCGCCAGACGATCTCATAGGCCTCGAAGATTTGCGACTTTTAGATATCTCATTTAACCATATTTCATCATTGGAAGAAACGTCAAAGGTTTGTTTTTCAACAATATGGAACATATCGATCATATCGAGCTTCGCGAACGTTTCGAACACGTTACACATGCTCAAGCGAATTGCATAAATAGGTATTATCAACAAGAAAAGTCAATTCTTAATGTAAAATTATTTTCAGACGTTTTTGCCTTCTCTGGAGGAACTGATAGCGCATCACAACAACATCACTGCTCTAGATAAGGACTTTCATGGATTGCCGTCACTTTGTTTAGCTGATCTATCGTACAATCAAATCCAGTCTATGAACTATGATCTGGTTTCAAAGTCACGTTGTACGATAAACGGAATACCTAGTATTCTGAAGATTTATCTTCAAGGTACGTACATTTTCGTAGTAAAGCCAACTACTTTAAGTCTGGGAGAGAAATATTGTAAAAGTTATTTGTATAATTGAAGCAATTATATTGCAACTTGATATGTATTTAATTAAAATTCCAAACGCGCAGAGGCGAATTGTTACTGTGTGCTATAGCGATGATCAAATTTTGTTTGATTGATTTTGTATACAGAGCGTAGCACTTCAGGTTTCCATCACGTAACTTGCGCTCTGTGCTGTTCCTATACCTGATACGCAGGTCTCTGTATACCTACAACTTATTTCGTAATTTTCGTCTAAATCACAGCTCGTGGGCTGCGCATCTTGCTACGCGTTCAACGTGTCTCAATAGGTTCCACATTTACTCGCATAAAATTGAAAGTCCTAATTTTTCATCGCGTAACTTTTTACGCATATTTTTTTTCACATAACGATATTTTGTCAGAAACAGTTCATTAGGGCTTTCAATTTTATGCGAGTAAAATATGGAACCGTCTCAATAATCTGATGCTAAGCTGGGTGGCTCATACTGAAATAATAAATGGAAGAGAGTTACCAGCCATAAAGGTCACACAGCACACTTTAATTATATAATTATATCCATCGTATAGAAAAGAATAATGTAAATACGACACTATTGTAAATACTGAGTGCTGTAATTCTGGCTCTGTAAGTAATCTCTGTCTAGGGTTGAAACGTTAACATACACACCCACATCATTTACTCGGCTTTAGGTAATATATGCGCAAGGGTTTTCGAATAGCTGTGGGACATATCATAACACTGATTCAACGAATTATGAGTTTGACATACCTTGTCTTTGTATGTGTACTTAAAAACCATCTAATAGGTCTAATTTATAAATCTTACATTAAATATTATTTTGAAACGTCCATTAAAGTAAAAACTGTCACTTTCCGTCTAGTTGAGGTAAACAAGGACGGCATTATAAGCTTTAACTGTAATCAACGCGGTTCGCAACTGAGTGCAGGTAGGAAGGGTAGATTTAATGTTTTGAAATGTGTTTTGATTCCAGATAATCCCGTGTTATGTGATGACCGACTATACGAGTTGATGACGGTGCTAGAAAGCCTGAACGCGCGGGTGAGCGGCGTGTCGACATGCGTAGCCCCGCAGACCGCGGCGCCAGTGATGATGCGGGCGCTTAACGACATCGTGCCGCCGGACGACCCGCCCGTCATCGTGGTTGCACACATGGGCTCAGGGGTGCACCTCATGGATGGGATAGACAGAGAGCCCGCGCTGCCGGCGTCGCAACTGACGTACCGCCGCGTCGGCGCCATTATCGGACACCTCTTGCCGGAGCGTGAGGGTGGTCTGCCTGTGCTCGTCGAACCACCCATAACGCTACCCTCTACAAGCAGCAAAGTGGTTGTGAAATGGCCTGACGAACGAAGGTCAGAAGAACATTCGCACCCCCTCGCTGACCACCTGCGGCTACGCGACCTGAACGCCTTTCCGCAGTGAGAAAGTTTATCGTTGGCGCCGTGACGCGCTCGCCGACGCCATCGAACTGAGTGCTTCGCCTTAGAAAATATACTGCCTTTTTAACTAGGGCAGAGTGTCTTATGATTCGATTGGGTACGTGGAAATTTCATTTAAGTAAGATACTTCCTACTCGTTTAGGTTTGCAATGTAAATAGGAGCATTATTAGGTACAAGGCAATGCATCCTCCAAATTGAGTATTTACATTAAGTCGAACCATGTTCTAGTAGGACATAGAATAATATTATTACTTATATTAAAATCATGTGTGTTTGTGTGACCGCCGTTCTATTCAAAAGTTTATATAGAATAAGTATCGAATAAATTTTAACTTGTAACTATGTATATGTTCTCATTGCAGTTCATTTCTATGTTATTTGATATTTATTAATATGAATACAATATTAACACGATGACGAAAGTTTTTCAAATGTAGGTCCAGAAAGATTTTAATTTATATATTATTTAATCTTATATTATTTTTGTCAGATAGTATTGTATCTACTGCGTGTTATCAATTTATTACGCGTAGAATAGAAATCACGTATCACAATCTTTTCAGGGATGATTCGGAATCGATTGTAGAATACAAAAATATTGTATTTATATGAATCACAACTTTTTCTCAGAAATAAAATAACCCACTAGATTTAAACTGCGGACTATTACACAATAATTATGATACGTACTTAGTACCATTCAAAAATAACTTACTCTCATTTTAAAAACAATAAGGAATACATTATGTATATTGTACTGATGCCTGGGACTTCATTCCCATGGGAATATAGTAAAATCCTTCCTTATTCCTTGCCTGCGTCATAAAAGGAACCTTTCCGCCAAACTTCTTCTTTTTACAATTCATATTGCTGTAAACTTGTTATCATTCAAGAATAAATAATAAATAAATACATACAAAAGAATAAGCTGAGCGTTGATGAATCAGTGAGTCAGGACCTTTAATTTAAAAGGGGTGACTTTCTTTACGAAACTTTAGAGGGAGATTGTCCCCATGAAACGAACAAGTTTCCCCAAGGAAACTAAATATTGTAATTCTCAAAAAAAAAATCGACTTCATATTATAAAATTAGCTGATCGCACAAGTTGTATGAAGGCGAACATTTTTTATCATAATTCGACCTACGAGTATGTTCCTTGGGGAAATTTGTTCAGTTTGTGGGCTAATTCACATTGTTAACTTTCGCTAGCTTTTATAATTTAAAGTTACCAATATACACAAATATGCATTATGTATTTAATAGCTTGGCTATATTTTTCAGAATAACAAAGCTTTGTTTTGGGATTTGTTTCCTAGTTTTCTGTGTTTTGTGTCAATCGATCGATTTTCAGTAACCAAGACTTTTTTTGCTTCCCCTATTTTTATTTTGGATGTAATATAAGAGATCCTTACGTTGGTACATCCTTTTATACTTACACCTATGTTAAGATATAGGTATTCACTCTAAATAATTGCAGGTGATGTTGCAGGCATATTATTATAATTCGTCAATTAATGATGGGGTCGTTATAAAAATATAACATTTGTAAAGCCTTAGAGAAGACAGCCAATGTAAGCCGAAGTACTGTAATACTATTAAGTATTCTATACCTAGCTGTAGAAGGAAATTTTTGCAAATAATAGGCATAATATTTCTATAATACCCTAGATATATTCACAGCTGTTGCTATCCCAAATAAATAAAATAAAATTTTAATTTTAAGTAGATTAGCCCGTAATTTAAATTTCCTACTTTTTCGACGCTAAATACGAAATATGTACCGCGGCAGTTTGTAAATTGCTTCACTAATGTCTATCTGTAAAATGCCTGCTGTTTTCCGGAAATCCAAAAAATCAGAAAATTTATGAAATGTCATAAGACGGCGGCGCCGGCGCGGCGGCACTTTAGCCTAATTATCATAGAATTTTCCTGCCACATTAATTAGAAACCAAATACTAGGTACTAACCGATTTTATATGTATATGGATGACTTAATTATTCAGCTATTCTTTACATGAATTTCAAAAACTTTCTTCAAAGAATCCATATCTAGTTCCCCAAATAAAAGTTTTATGGCGATTTTTTTTTTCACAATTCCGCCATGTTCCTCGAGGAAAATTGTTTATGTGCTCGTAGTTTAAATCTCTAGTTGGCTGGACTCACGTCCATAATTGTCACTTATTTAAGTAATTTCAAAAAGTTACATAATATAATAAATTCTGTTTCTGGAGATGTTTAGGTTTATCATAGCTTGTATTTATATTGTGTAATCTCTAAGGTTCATTAGTAACATTCGTTGTGTTTGTAGCTTTAGTTGCCACTGTATGGAGGAAAAAACTAATGAATGTAGTTGTTGTTTCTAATAAATATTATTAAATTGTAAAATTGGACACAAATTTCGTTTTTCTTTGTGATTTAAATAGAAGAGTAAGTTAAGTACTTACGATATAATATCTTTTTGCCACAACACTTTGTATTCTGCGTTACAATTTCTATTTTAAATAGGTACCCATTTACTTTCATTTCTAACTGTTCAACTTTCACATCCTTTAGGTACTTTGAGGATAAAACAAAAATCAAATTTTGTTTCGAAGCTGAATATTTGTGAAACTATTTTCGCAGCTGCACTCTCAACAGCAGCTCCATCTTCCCTAACAGTATGACTTAGGTACGAGGCGGCAAAGGTCCTGCCCTTCCCTTCAGAGTAAGCATCTTCCCGTCCAATACTGAGTCCCGGGAGCTCCAGGACTCAGGGAATGTTGGTCGATATAAGTGCCCGGCGCATAATGTCATTCAGGGCGTGGTGGCGTGGCGTTGGGAATTTCCCCGCACACCGACAATTACTCAGAGCGTTGAGGCCATTGGCTTCCATCGCAGATGCATATAAATGAGTTTTACAAACATCGCAGCCCAGGCTTAGATGTTGTCAAGAAAGGTTTCCATTTTGTTCCCAAAATATTTGGAGAGGGCAACGCCTGCTGCCACGCCTTTGACTCTGGCTTTAAGACTGATTTAGGTCTAGCTTTATAACCACGACGACCGCAGCATCCAAGAGACGCATGATTCTATACAAAATTTTGTTTATAGTATATTTATACAATCACATGTATGTAATTTTACACTATCCTTTGGTCTTCGACTTGAGGGTGTGAACCCCAGCCACTAGCTCCGTAATCACCTCGTAAAGAGAAGTCGTCGTTTATTTGTGCGTTCCAGGAAACTTGCTATTTTCGGGAATTGTGTTATAGGCGTAGGTTTATAAATTCTTCAAAAAAATAGTGTGCATCGATCGATGGTGCGTCTATTCGTGAAGTCTATTCGTGAGAGTAAAGACTAAACGTTATTGTAAGGCGATAAACTGTTTGCCAACACAACCTGGAAGAACAAGGAGGATCCTGATGCTCCGGAGCACGGGCAGGCACGACACGGGGATCAAAGGTTGGCGGTATTTACTTATACATATGATTGTATCTATGTAGTTAACAATCACTACGTTACCTACCTATGAATCACCTACCTACGGCTACGTTGCCCGAATTTTAGTTAAAAGCCCACCTACCTACTTATTTACATTCGATCTCTACCAAACGCCATTCACCCTATTTTTAAATAAATTTGAAGTGTATCTGTGTGTCTGTGTATTTGTATCTGCCTGTGGCATCATAGCTCCTAAAGGAATGGATCGATGCGGTTTTTTTGTTTTAAAGCTGACGTAATTGAGATGGTTCTTACTGTATTTGACTATAATTTTCCACGTTAAAAACGTATGAGTCACCAACTTCAATCCTAACAGTAGTTCGCACAAAGTAGATAACTCGTATCAATAAAACGGGCAAGTTCGAGTCGGACTCGCGCACGAAGGGTTCCGTACCCATTACCTATAAAACCGGCCAAGTGCGAGTCGGACTCTATTAAAATCATTATCTCTAAACGGTAAAAAAAATCACGTTTGTTGTATGGGAGCCCCCTTAAATATTTAATTTATTCTACTTTTTAGTATTTGTTGTTATAGCAACAACCAAAATACGTTATCTTTGAAAATTTCAACTGTCCAACTATCACGGTTCATGAGATACAGCCTCGGACAGACTTATCTATAAAAATGAGCAAAAAAATCACGTTTTTTGTATGGGAGCCCCCTTAAATATTTATTTTATTCTGGTTTTTATTAAGTAGTATTTGTTGTTATCGGGCACATTGAAATAAATAAATCTGCAAAAATTTAAAGTGTCTAACTATCACTGTTCATGAGATACCTGGTGACAGACGGACAGACGGACGGGCGGACGGACAGCGGAGCCTTAGTAATAGGGTCCCGTTTTTTCCCTTTGGGTGCGGAACCCTAAAAAAGGAATTTTATAAAGTTCCAATAGTTTCAGGATTATGTAGGGGTAAGTCCTCTGAAGAAGTCTTCTAACTAGGTACAATCTTAATTCAAGCTATGAGCGAAAAAAAGGAACCTACAATCGAGAATGGAAGCTAGGTACTCCTACATAATCATGTGCATCTGGTATGACTGATCTTTTCAGAAAGTTGTTCCAATATTTACGTAAAACTGGGAGTATTTAAGAAAAATTGCCGAAATATTGTGGTGGTAGCGCAAAATTTGACGAACTTGAACTGAAAAAGTTACAGACAGTTTATTGGATCACTCAATCGGCTCTTCTGAAGAATACCTCATAACGTGTATCTCAGATTATACTGTATCATATTATTTTATTTTGAGTTACAAAATTTGTAAAGAATTTGCCAAAATATCTAACCACAAAAGTTTTATTCTTTTATACGTTTTGTCACATCTTTAACCATTTGTTTAGATCACTCAATCCGCATAAATACCTAATATTCTTGTTGCATTCAATAATTAAACACTAGGGTGAATTTGCCAAACAATAATCGTGATAAAAAAGTTATCGGTTAATGAGCAATGGTAAATATTATAAAATCTTGAATATGCCGTATGAGTGATCCTTATTAACCGACTTCAAAAACAAAAAAAAGAAGGTTCTCAGTTTGACCTGTATGTATGTATGTTTGTCCGCGATTATCTCGCGTTTGGCTGAACCGATTACGATGCGGTTTTCAGAAAAGTATTTGTTACATTTAGGAGAAGGTTGTAGTATTTTAATCGACTTCAAAAAAGGGGGGTTCTTAGTTTAAAATGTATGTAGGTATGTAAAATAAAAATCAAAAATTAGCTTAAACTTTTCAAAGCTAACACTTCGTTTTATTAACCGACTTCAAAAAATGAAGAGTTTACAATTTGCACTAAAAATGAAAAAATAAAAACTTTTTTTATAAAATGGAACCAACTTCAAAAAGCCGTGTGAGAACCCGGCAGAGTAGAATACGACCACCCTCTTTCTTGCCGAGGTGTCGTACAAGGCGACTAAGGTAAATATGCAAGCAAGTTCATCTGCACACAGAGAAGGAAAACTCTGCAATTATATCAAAACCCTCGCCAACCCGTCTGCCAAGCGTGGTGAGTATGGCATTTACCCCTCATGTTATCGAGGGAGGCCCGTGCCCCAGCATTGGGGACGTATATGGGCTGATGAAGATGAAGAACTTCAAAAGATCGAAAAATAAATACAATATCATTTGATGTGCTATGTAGTACCTACCTACTGAGCTGTTTGAAGTCGGTGCCAAGCTAATTAAGTTTGATAGGCCACCTTCGCACCGATGGATAAGGTAAACAGAGAACAAAAAAAACTTTAAAAAAAAATGGAACCAACTTCAAAAAACCGAAAAATAAATACAATATAATTTGATGTGCTATGTAGTAGGTACCTACCTACTGAGCTGTTTGAAGTCGGTGCCAAGAGAATTAAGTTTGATAGGCTACCTTCTGCGTTATGATATCTCATTAGACATTTATAAAGTACCTCCAGTGCGGCGGCGAGCCAGTTCGCCAGTAAACATCAAGCGTCTAACTTGCCAGTTCTGGCGGAGCGAGCCAGTTCGCCAGTAAATATTGTCATTCGCATATGATCGTTTCGGGGACGTTTCAACAAATACTTGCGGAGAATGGTGTGGGAGCTTTGAGTATGTAGTATTTGTTGTGGGAGGGGTTAAATACAGAAGAAGTACACAAGGCAGCACATCAGGTTATACATGTTGACCTTGACGCCGCCCTTATCTCTCTCGTAATAGCGTCGGCTTTCATAGTGCAAATGGGTAACCTGACTTGATGCTGTCTGTACATACATCTATAAATATATAAAAGGAGAAACTGACTGACTGACTGACTGACATATAACATAGCCTAAACGGCTAAACGAAGGCACTTGAAATTTGGAAGGGACGTAGCTTAGGTACCGTAGAGGTGCACTAAGAAAGGAATTCCCGAAATTCCCACGGGAACGGGAATTAGCGGGAAAATCCTTTTGTATGAAAAATCTAAACCGCTTAAGTTAGACGCTTGAAATTTGGCATGCAGGTACCTTAGTAAACTTAAAGCTTAGTTGCAACAGGATATTGCAAAATTCCCACGGGAACGGGGGTTAGCGGGAAAAAACTTTTGTATGTAAAAATCTAAATCTTTAACTAAATCAATATTTAATCAAGTGTAATCTGTTCAAAAGAAAAAAATTAACACGCAAACGAAGTTGCGGGCATCAGCTAGTCTATGAAATAAATAGGATACACAGCTGTATGGACGTTTATTCCTTTGCCTTTTCTGAAAAGTATAAATTAAACAACAACATTAATGACGTGCTGCCATCTATTGAGTATTTTGAGAACTGCACCAAAAAACCTTATCTGTAAACGCCTTGTAAACGCTCATTGTTTGTCAGTCATGCAACTGTCATGTCATTCATGTTCGTGAATCTACTGTCTGTACTGTCATTTCATTTCATTGCGTTGCGTTGTGTGAAATGGTAAATTATATTTTGCTTCCGTATTTCACATTCACTAAGCTATTTACGTTGTTGTTTTAAGTGTAACAATATCTTCGTGAAGTGAGGGTTTGAAATGATACACTGACGTGTAGTCGCGGTGTTAAAGAAATGATATCGTATAAGGTTTAGATTTCTCAACTTTTGGAAACAGAAAGTAGTTGTTACATTGCTACGATGTACAGAATGTCGGAGGATTACGATATATTTGCCGTATACGATAGTTCTCCAGATTCCCTATTCGACATATCTATGGATTACATCGTGAACAATTTGAATACTATTACGACATTGGACCCCGCTAGTCGTTGGCGCAAACTCAAAGACGACGTGATATTACCTACTGAGATATGTGAGAAGTTCCTACAAGCTTATCAGAAAACCAGCCGCGTGAACGACAACATCGCGAACCTGTTCCGCGACCGGGACCGCACGCGGGTGCACACGGTGCGGCTGAGGAACTCCCGCGTCACGGACGAGGGGCTGCGCTGCTTCATGGAGCACTTTCCCCACGAGGTAGAGCTCGTGCAGTGCGAGTACCTGTCGCAAGGTGCCTTAGAAGTAATAAACAGTAATAGCAAAAATCTAGTCTCCCTCAAATTTGGCCCTCTTACATGTGTTTTGTCACAAGACGAAAATCTGTTCAGACAAAGAGGATACATAATTGATGCTCCGAAGTTGAGAAGCCTTACCATACATCGTCGAGGGTTAGCTATATTTTCTTTGCTGCTACTGAAACCTTTGACCAACCTTGCTCACCTAGACCTGTCAGAATGCACATCAGCTGGTTCGATATGGGCATTGAACGAGTTGAAAACCCTTAAGTCCCTCGTTTTACATAGTGTCATCTGGTCAAAAGATGTGACAGACTGGATAACAGGTCTGAAGTCTCTGAGGCACTTGGACATCTCACAATCCAATGAGAGACATGGCAAATATTTTAACCCTAATGAAGTGTTGGCAAAGATTGTGACAAGCTTGCCATGTTTGGAATCTTTAGATATTTCTGGAACTAATTTAGCCGGATCTGGGGCTTATGTAGTATCAACCAACAAAGGTACTCTTAGTGAAACTGAGAGCCAAGTTCGATGCGACATACCTGGACTTGTGACTCGTGTAAATAATCCGCTCGAGTTCTTGGGTTTATATGGAACACACCATGGAGCTTGTAAGCGACATGACATACCAGCAAAAGTGGTAAGTGTGTAAATGTTCATACAAATCTAATTATTTTTATTATTACAACCTGTTCCAATTGATTTCCCATAACTCCAGGGTATCAATGAGACCACGTATATGAATCAAATGGCATATACATTTTTTTTAACTATTAACAATTTCAAATCTTTATTTTTCACACAAAACAATTCGGTGAAAATGTGAATTTCCTATAGAATAGAATAGAAAAATCTTTATTTTATAGGACATTCAGGATGTCACTTAAAACAAGTCAAGATTACAATGAAATACGTACAAACATACATTAAACGATTTAAATACATACATACGCATTCGTTCTTTTGACCCTACTGACTCTACGCCTATTCGCAAAGGTGCAGTCTTCCTCAGAGAAAAACAGGTAAGAAACTCTGAGGTTGCTCTTTTAAACCGCATTACAAATTTTCTTATTTACTCATTTTAACTAAATCTGAAATAACTCTAGAGCTGAGCAGTTCATTCCCATGGCTGCCTGTCTGATAGATAATCAGAAATTTTGTAATAGCCCTTTTTGCAAAGTTTTTGTTTAATTACTGTCTTAAATTTGTCCAAAGGTAAATTTTGAATACACATGGGAATCTTATTTTAGAACCGTATACATTGACCCATAAAAGAGTTCGTGACCTTGTGGAGACGACTGTCTAGTACATCCAGTTTATGCTTTGTCCTAGTATTTACATTGTGCCTATCGCTATTTTGCTTAAACAAATGTTCATTTTTCTTCACATATAAAAGATTGTCACATAATATTGGGATGCAAAAGTCAAAATATCTATTTCTTTGAATATTTGTCTACGAGACATTCTAGGTCTCATTTGATAAATCGCGCGAACAGCCCTTTTCTGCAGAACAAAGATCTTATTGATATCCGCAGCTTTACCCCACAGTAAAATGCCATATGACATTAGGCTGTGGAAGTAACACCTATTAAACACCTTTACATAAGAAATGACGATGTCGCATTATCCTATTCTAAATTATGAATGATTTAAACTAATTATTAATGAATGTGTACCAACTTAGGACTCGTTTTATGGGAGAAAGATTTTGAAATATTTTAAGATTGATTGATGATTTCTCCAAAAATACCCGTTTGAGAACATATGTTCCTTGGACTTTCTAAATTATTTTTATTCATAGAATATGACCTTAGAGTTATGGGATATCAAAAGGAACAGGTTGTATATTATATTGATGTTATAAATATGGTTGGAAGTTATCACGGTAGGTAATATGAGTCTCATATTATGATACAGTCCTCCATATGACAAATGAGACTGACATATCAACGCACAGCCTAAACGGCTAAACGGAGGCACTTGAAATTTGGAAGGGACGTAGCTTAGGTACCGTAGAGGTGCACTAAGAAAGGAATTCCCGAAATTCCCACGGGAACGGGAATTAGCGGGAAAATCCTCTTGTATGAAATATCTAAACCGCTTAAGTTAGACGCTTGAAATTTGGTATGCAGGTACCTTAGTAAACTTAAAGCTTAGTTGCAACAGAATATTGCAAAATTCCCACGGGAACGGGAGTTAGCGTGAAAAAACTTTTGTATGTAAAAATCTAAATCACGTAAGATAGATGTTTTCAATCTGTGTACTCTGTACAAAAAAAAATTAACACGCAAACGAAGTTGCGGGCATCAGCTAGTTTTTCATAAATGTTGTGAGCAATATCCAATCAGTTTAAAAGTGGAAAATGTAATATTTGGCATAGCTCCTAAATAATAATAAAAAAATTTTGGCTGAACTCTGCTGAAGTTTTCATATTATTTAGATACTAGCATTCCACCCTTTTTAGTAATTTTATATTATTATTTATTTTATTTTCAATAAAAACAACTACCTATCTTGCTGGAGTTTAGTTTTATTATTTCGTTTGAATGTAAGGATTATTTTTTAATAATAATAAAAATTGCCTTTTCATTACTCATACTCAGAAAGTAGGTCTGAAGTTAACTACGAAGCGGCTTGAAAGTAATACTTTTCAAGTCTAGGGAGAATTGCTTTCAACTGACAGCTGTTAAATTAAGTATTAAAAATAGTAGATTGTTACTTTAGGGGTTAAAGCAACTTATTTAAGTCCCGAGACGGGGTTTGGTGACCGAGCGTAGCGAGGGAGCTAATAGTTCGAGGGACTAAATAAGTCTTTCACCCGAGGTAAACACTGTGCTTTTCATTACGAATACAAAGAAAATAAAAATAAAAACATGAATAAGCTGAACTCATTGCTGCTATGCGAAAGTTACAAAACTCTACAACTCGAAAAAACAAACGAAGATCGGAATGCCACTTTCCCGCCTATTATGTATTTTTTTCTGTGGCTGGCCAGCTGTTCAACCTTTATTTTTCATTTTCGTCATTGAAAAAAAATTTTTTGCCACAATCTATGTTATTTTAAAGAAATAGCTAAAATAAAGTCATTAAAAAATCTATTTTAAAAATTACTCTTTAATGAATACTTAACTTTTCTTATTTCAATTTTACATCGCACTGTACGCTCGGTCGCCAAACCCCGTCTCGGAACTTAAATAAGTTGCTTTCACCCCTAAAGTAACAATGTACTATTATTATCAATCCATTCATGAATAGGCTTTGACATAAATAAAAATGACATTAGTAAAAAAGACATAAATAAAAAAGTGTGATAACACTTCTTAAGTCATTGACATAAATAAAAATGACATTAATAGTGCATGTCATGGAGACTTTACAAATATCGGATAAGGAGGTTAATTCAAATATTGAGGCTTCAGGTGTGCACAGATCAGGTAGCTTTCTTGCACAGAAAATAAGTCTGAAAGTACATCTTCGTCCCTGTGCTAGATTATGGTCAAGAGTGAACTCATTATCAGAAAAAAAAATGCCATTGGATTCTACATTTTATAAACATGTATTTTTTTGTTGTCTCTTACCTTGGCATATTACTGGCTTACTATTAAAGGTAACATTGCTTTACAGATTTCAGGTGATGCCAGTGAAGAACAGATTTTGATAGCAGCATTTGCTTACATGGAGAGGCCTTCGATGTTGACTCGTGTCCTTAATGACCTCTATTATCTGTTTCGTTATGAGAACAATGCCTATGTTGGCAGAGCTCTGTCTATTGTCCTGGACGCAATGGACAAACATGTGTCGGAGAAACACATTCAAATTTCTGGAAGGTACATAGATCTTTATCTTCTAATTCAAGAATTGCATTTTGTATCTAACACTTTCTTTTATTACAAGGGGTACAAATTATAATTTTAACATGTACTTTTTTTCCAACAGCGCAACATTGTTTTACATTGTAAAGGGCAAGGAAAAGGCACGAATTGGGACTAAGTTGAAAAAGAAAATCATCACCGCTCTTCTTGATGGCATGGAGGCGCATCTCGGTGATGACACTATGATGCGCAATGGTTGCTTAACGTTATGCCAATTCAAAATACCCACGGATGTTGTGAGTATAATTTTATTTAGTCAGTTAACTAAGACAGGTTGATGCAGATAATGTTGAACATAATATAACAAAGTATTGACATCAATTATAGTAGCTTTGCCTACTTTCTTTTGTTTTCAAATCCTTAAAGAAGCTACGTCACCCTGCAGCTCGAGCACGATAACGACAAACTCGCGCTCGGCTCACGCTGAAACTTCACTTTGATTGCGCAAGGGTCCTGCGCAAAGGCTTGCTCGCCCTATCGCGTTGTCAATGTTGACATTTTGACATCGGACCGCGGTGTTGTCGCGGAGCTATCACTATCGTACTCGGCCTGCTGGGTGACTATGCCAGCCTCATAAGATTTCTGCACTTTTACTAAGAAACTAATCTAACCAGATGTATCGTCCGTTCTAGTTGTTTGAATACGAGCGCGTAGTTCAAATCCTGTTAAGCGGCGTGGCTGACGTCAACCAAGAGGGTTTCGTGCAACGGATCGCGATCTATCTGCTCAACTCCCTAGCGTGCCAAGTGGACGGCATGCAGAAGCGGTTCCTTGGCAATAACGGTGCTATCGGAGTATGTTCAATCTCATTTTCACTAAACATAATTTTTTTTGTTCTATTGTACAGACAGCACCACATCAGGATACTCATTAGCACTACGAAAGCCGACGCTATTACGAGCATGTATAGTCTGATGTGCTGTCGTGTGTACATACAGAAATTGTTTCAACTTGTCCTCTTCTCTTTGTGCATGTATTCTTGAAAGAAAAAAGTGTTAGCTAAATTGAATCTCTGTGCAGCAAAATTGTCCCTGTTCACACTAGCAGTTGGTAATGTGCCAGACTGGTAATTGGAAGCTCGCGGGTTCAAATCCTTGTGCGGGCCTGTACTACTAAATTCGTCTTTTCGGATTTATATACGGATTTCTAATTATCACTTGCTTAACGGTGAAGGAAAATATCGTGACGGGCTTCCAAGAAAATTCATTTTTGAAAGACGAGCGGTCCACCAACCCGCTTTGGGCCAGCGTGGTGGACTATGACCTAAATCCCCTTCGTGTTTCGAAGGGAGGCCCGTGCCCCTCGGTGGGAATGTTAATGGGCTGGTAAAAAAAAACTGCATGATGCAAGATGATAATGTTTTCACCCATAAATATTATTTTCCCGATAAACCCCTTCTTTAATAATACGGCAATCAAGGAAAAAACTGTAATGCTTTGAACCATTGTAGTGCCGTGCACAGTGTTACAAAAGCAAACTTTAGTCAGTCAGAACTTCAGAGTTACATTTTCTAAGCCATCTGAATGGACGACTATTTTTGACCACTTAAACAGCAAAGCGATTGATTTATTTAAACTGCTACCGAATAAATTAATAAAACTGCATATGCCATATATTGCACGATGCTAGCATAGCGATTTATTTCGTTTGTCAGCGTCAAGTTAATGGTTACTAAGTCCAATCAAATCCTACCTTGATCTACATTAAATTGGCCTATTGCATTTTGTATAAGCGCAGACCGCCGGCGTAATAAATAAACAAAGTGCCATCAAGGTCTTTATAGCCCTACGGACGTGATCATCATGCCAACTGCAAAATAGTCATTAGATATATCCAACATAGTAAGCGCCAATGCAACGCTATGCGATTTTTTATTATTATGTCTTTTATGTATTTATTAAACTGCTAAGTGCGCACAAAATCAATATGAAGTTTAAGCAGATTGTTTACACAGCCTTTCAATTATAATTCAACAGAAAATATGGAAGAGTAAATGTCATGATGACTTAAACCAAATCTTTCCCTAGTTTATATTTTATTCTAATTATAACCATTTTTATATACAATAATCTGAAATAAGACTTACATGTTTGTGTAAGTAAAATAATGCTACTAAAATGAACAGGCTAGGCTAGTAAACTCTTGTTAAACGTAAATTTTTATCAAAACATACCATTACTAATATGAATCATATATATTTGTTTTTGTTTATAAAAAAGACAAGTGATGTGAGCTATTAACATAGAAGAGTAAAAGGTGGAAAATACGTTCATTTTTATAAAGCTGAAGCGAAAACATTTTATTGTTAATGTCTTAGTCGTCTTCGAAACAG
Source organism: Aproaerema taeniolella (assembly GCA_949987775.1). Taxonomy (NCBI): domain Eukaryota; kingdom Metazoa; phylum Arthropoda; class Insecta; order Lepidoptera; family Gelechiidae; genus Aproaerema; species Aproaerema taeniolella. The sequence continues at coordinate 30,688,329 of OX465242.1, read as the reverse complement.
GTATTCAATAACACTCATTGTTACCAAGATATGTGTAATGTGTATGCCTAAAGAATTCTACTACTACCGTTTATATTTATCTAATACTAGAGGATAACCGGGACTTCTTTCCCACGAATATTTAGTAAAATTCGTACTTATTTTTTGTCTAGTTTTTTGTGCCAAAGTTCAGCTTTCTAGTTCTAAGGGCTTGGGCTGGGCATTGATCAGTCAACAAGTCAGGACCTACCATTTTATAAATTGTGCTTTTAAGAAAATGTGAACATTGTGTAAGATGACTGACCTATCCGTGTCCGATTTAAAAAAAAAAAACAAGTCTCAATGCGTCGGAATCTTTTTTGTATCTAAACTTGGAGATCGATGGTCGTGTTGGGAGGTATGCCCCCCAATTCAAATTCAAATTATTCTTAATCTTTAAACGGTATTGACTTCTTTATTTAAATGGCAATCCATCGTCTGATGACAATGATTCTGCCAGTATCAAAGTACCAAAGAAAAAACTAAATGACTTTAGTACGGTAATTCCAGCTAGACAGGGTTGACACAGTGAATTTTTCACAGAGACAAAATTATAGGTTAGTAAATATTAGAGGGTGTTATAACATAGGCAGATGGGAAACATTTAATATTAATAGATAAAGCTGTACATATAGAACACAGGACAAATCACAAAAAAATGTCATTAGCTGTAATAAATTGGGCGAGTAGGTTTTACAAAAGGGGTTGGTATGGTACCAGTGGAAGGAGGGAATTGTAGTTAATTGGGCGAGGGAGGTCAGCCGGGAGTACATCGCACCTTTGGTCCATTTTCATAATTATTTTACAGACTGATGACGTGGGCAATTAAAAAAGATGTGATCTACAGTGCCCTCCTCAAGACTGCATTCGCAAATTGAGCTATCTTTAATTCTTAGTTTGGCAAGAAAAACAGGAGAACAGACATGACCTAGACCTAGACGGAGATATATAATAACAGTGGCTACTATTTTGTCAAAGTTCCTTAATTTAAAAAACCACGGGCGGGGTGGTATGGATGTTTGATTATTGCCGGAATAGACGCCTTTAAGTTTACGAGACCTTTGCCAGATGTTATCCCAAGATTCCATCATGTTAGGCCGGGCACAGCTACGGATATCCCTCGCAAAATTTTGTGTGTATTTATTGTAACTTAATTGTATAGCTTCCTTAGCACAAATCAGCAGTTTTGTTTCCAGTGATGCCACTTTGGCCTGGAATCCAAACAAGTACGACGTCCACGCCAGATTTTGCACGATTGTAAAGTGATACTTTAATTTTAAGTGTTAAATGAAATTGTCTTTTGCGTGAAGCGGTAATTTTACTATGTCCTGGAGGCGGCTTAAAAAGCGACCGATTTATCAAGCCGATGCGACTCAATGTAGCTAACTGCTTCCAAGAGGGCGATAGCCTCTCCTGTGTAGACAGACGATTTAGCTGGGTATTTAAAGTTTAAAATAATTTTATACTTTGGAATCCACCCTTCCGCTCCCACTTCTCCATCGTCAGATAGTTTTAACACGTCCGTATAGAGTTGAAGCCAGTTGGAGCACTTTTAATTTACAATGCTGTTAAAAAATTTGGAAGATTATGGATAACTTATTTTTCTTAAAAGATTTTACGAGAGGGGGAATCTCTTTAAAACGCTAATACTGAGACGTAGTTGTAAGTCAATTTGTCAAGAAGAGGATGGGAAGAATTTTGAGCTAAATTAAATAGAAAACGATCAGATAAGTATTGTCTTCGTAAATATAAAGGGGGGTCAACACACTCTATCTGGAGCGCATACGTTGGAAATAGGGTTTCTGATTTCTCGACCTTTTTTTTCTCGAGTTTCGAGAATTCTCGAGGTCGAATTCTCGAGTTTTTGAAAAAAATTTGAACCTTTGAAATCTGCTGAAATACAGGGTGTTTTTGGTGCATTGTGTCCCAAATTGAATGGGCCGATATAAGGGGTCTTTCGCTACCTCCTCAGCCCCCATAAAAAATTCTTCCTCTTGCACAGTAGAATTGAATCTTCTATCTCTCTTTCATAAGGTAAACGGTATCTAGACGACCTTTACCTATGTATCTTGTGTATCGAGAAGACATTAGGCTGAAGAAGACATTCATTCATTTGTTCACTCATTGCCACACTTCGTTCGGCACGGCTCTACCATTAAACTGAGATCCCAGGGCCGCCAGACCTTAGTTATTTTCTCAGCAACCAAAAGTGTGGGAAAGAGTAGTGCTAATGTGTACTATTAACATATGAATACCAGCTAGCCTGGGCCGATGGCCAATTTTCAGCCACCAAATTCTGAAGGTATTTCCAAAAATGACTCACTTTTCCTGAAGTCAGGGTGCTATAAAAAGTATTGTTATAGTTCCCTGAACATCATATAAAAAAATCGCGCCTTCAGATTGTAGGTACAATCGCATAATTTTCTTGCGAGCTGTTAAGCGTCTGGCAGAAATTACAGCCGACTGAGGGTGTTGATCATTAATTTTTATATTTAACTAGGTTTCCGCCCGCTGCTCTGCCCGCGTGGACTAAAATGCTGTTTTATTTATTACTAACTTCCCCCTTCGCAATCACTGCAGTCGGTACAATTTTATAATGATAATCAATATGAAACACGCTTTACCCAAGAAATGTGTTACTTTTGGGTTACATTTGTGTAACGATAACACAAAATCTGTTGTGTTACATTTGACAATTTTGGCGGCCTTACCCTTGTATTAATAAAAAACTTCCACTTTATATTAAACTAGCTTTCCACCCGCGGCTCCGCCGGCGTATACTACAGGTTATATCGTTCCCAACTAATCTATCTCTGTACCAAATTTCATCAAAATCGGTTCAGTAGTTTAGGCGTGAAAGATGGACAGACAGACAGACAGAGTTACTTTCGCATTTATAATATTAGTAAGGATTGAACACACGAAAAACCGACATTTAGTACTTACGTAAACAATGCGTGGCGAATAAATCATTACGTTCTAAATTACGGAAGCATCCATAAGATTGACAGGATGGCGCGCCCGCTGCCCGCGCACCCTTCCGCCACCCGACCCGCGCAACTCTTACAATTTATAATTTTGGAAATAAAATGGTAACCGTAATTTTTTTTGTTGGATGTTGAAATTATCGTATTCTTTAAAACATAAATTACAAAGTCTACCCAAAATTATCGCTATTTCTATTTTGTCCGCAAAATGACTACAGAAATAGTAAAAGTCATTTTTTTTAAAGTTTCTAGTTGGATTTTCAAAATAATTTAGTTATCACCATCGTTCAAGCTATACTATAAAAAAATTAGCCTATTACGTTTTTATTGCAACAATTACTTATTATTTTAATATCACAACATTGAAGTTAATAAAAATAGCATAATTAAACATAAATATTGTTGGATTTCGATTTACTTTCAAACAACACGATGATATCAGATTAATAATGCAGAAAGTAATTTATTAACATTTTTGTACAAATTTACAAAAAAATATCAGAACTTACCTCATAAAAATAAATATATGTTGTATCTTTTTTAGTTGGATTCTTACGGTAAATGATAGCCGGGAATTTAATCTATCAATAAAAAAAAAGAATTACTGCTATTGCAATTTATTTCACTTTCGCCATACTAGCCGACTGTAGATTTCTTGCACTATTATTATAAAATACATGTTAGAATAAATAATTTGACCTTGAATAATATCTCGAAGACTTGATTTAGAACTTTGGTGTAGTACTAAAACATATTTTATATGTTATATTCTATTAAAATAATGCATTTATTTGCGTTGGCCGGCACTTTTAAAAATAGCCCAAAATTGTATGGACGGTGGGTGATCTCCTTTGGTATATTGTTGTTGTCTATATTTTGTTCGTTGATATAAATAGAGATTGGAGGGTGTGTCCGTTTGCGGGTAAAAACAACAGAATTACATTTAGAGACAGATAAAGTTAGACCATGCTCCTCAAGCCAGACATTTAGATAATAGAGGGCAGAGTTAAGGCGGGAAGATGCGTCATCGAACAAAGATGAACTGGCGTACAGTACAATGTCTTCAGCATACTGTAAGATGTTGCTAAAACATAAAACCGTTCTGTCAAGGTCATATGGTGTAAACATTGTACAACAAAGGACTCAGCACCGGGCTCTACGGCACGCCCTTCCAGATCCTTCTAGAGGGTAATAGGTTACCTTGAGCACGAACACGTATGGATCGTTCCATAAACATACTACATATGATGTTAGTTAATCTTCCGGGAATACTTAGCTGTAACATCTCCTGTCTAAGTAGGGGAAGAATAACGTTGTCATATGCACTGGATATATCAAGGAAGACACCGATAACGTGTTTTCCCTCACTAAAAGCTCGCCTGATGTCAGAAGTGAGAATGCTAATACTATCCGAGGTGCCTATACCTTTTCTGAATTCAAATTGAAATTGTGAAATTAGTCCTCTATCAAAACATTACAAAATGATTACATCTTTCAGTTAGAGCATGAAGCTATGTTGAATAACTTTAGATTGTCACTTCCTCCCGGATAAAAATGTGTAAGCTGATAGTTAATATGATCCTGTAAGTAATAAAAAAAAACAGCTAGCAATATGCCGGGGGAAAACTCGTAAGCAAGTGTATTTAAATAGGCCCCCCCTCCCCGACCTCTATCAGTTACGAATATCAGTTTCGTTTTTAATTTAATAGAAATCCCCGCCCGCATCATACAGGACCGACCCCCATATGCCACTGTTTCCGCTAAACAGCATTGTGGGAATCGCTCCCCCGGTCTTCTATAGACTCTCCATCGACGACCGCTACCATGCAGGCACATTCCGGTTTCGTCCGAGAACAGGACTCGGCTCCATTGCTCCTAATCGCAATCTAAGTGGATTGCTAGCAAACTGAAGCCGGGCTTGTCGGTGGGCTGGAGACAATTTGGGTCCTGTAACTGGCCTTTTTGGGGTTAAGTTCGCTTCTTTGAGTTTTCAGCTCTCTGTCCAACCGTGACAGCCTTCCCTCGAACTTCTCTGAGTTGCCGCTGGACGGCCACGCCGGTCAGGTGTCGATTCCGGAAAGAAGTACTGACAATAAATCGGTCATCTCTCGGCGAAATGGATCACTGTCGTCCAGGTCCTGGTTTCGGGACTAAGTTTCCAGTCTCCCTGAACCTTTTGTATACCTTCGAGATACAAGACTAGCTCAGACGAAGCTATCGAGCGATAGTCGCCGAGATAACCCTTGCTGGATCGGGATGACCACTTGACCGGCTTATACATATTATGTATAGGTGTGGTTTCCATTTTCTTTAAGTTTTAGTGTTTCCCGTGACATGAAACATCGGAATAATAAACAATTTTCATAAATGCCCACTTTTAATAGAGTTTCAGGACTCTCAAACAATATGGTGTTTTGTTTTAAAAATTAATATCTTTTGTGTTTACGTTTCATGACCTGAGGTGAATAATCTTTGTTTATGAATTTATGATATTGAAAGAGGTTGAAAGCTAACAAAATTGCCTTTCAAATGATAGTACATCGCATGGAAACTGCATAAATTTGTTCCGAGCAACGTACGATGAAGTGATTCCAGTTTATTGCTCGCAAGTATAGTTACATAATAAAACGAAAGACAAGAACTTAAGGATGAAAAATTATCCCTTTAATTTCGCATTAATTCCGCTTCAACTCCTAGGTTTCATGGTACTGGTGAATGTAAATGGACCACTTTTTTATGAAAATTTCTGCATTGTCATCCATAATAGCTCATGTCTTACAAATACTAAAGAAGTACAATATTTAAGCGGATGTCTATCAGCTGAAGCACCATGCCTTTTCGTAATAGACAGATATAACGTAAAATTATTTTTCAACACATTTGCTCATAAAGTGGGTATTATGTCATTGTTTTAAAGTTCATAATGATATGTTTTACTCAGCCCGTACATAATAATAAAAAAATACTAGTACGTATTGTTTTTTTTTCTAAATTTCAGCAAAGAGATCAGATCTTATGTTTTGTTTGAAATTAAGTGTAAATGTTAAACTATTTGTAAATAAAAATATAATTCCACTAAATTAATTAATTTTAACAGAAGATTATCATTTATTTATGCTAAAACGATGAAAATATATAGTTAGGTATTTTTTTATTATTTGGCTGTATGGCATACTTGTCAATGTGAAGCGTTTGCGAGCAAAAAAAGAAAAAAATAATTGCGCCTCTTTTCAGATGTTTTCACTTGGTTTTCACAAATGGCATTTTTTTTCATCAGATTATGATTATTATCAGAAATACAACACAAAAAATGTCTTCTTCTAGTGCAGAACAGGAAACCTACGTGGGTACACCGCCAGAAATACTTTCCGAGGCGCAACATGCAAGTGATAGCTTGTTGCCGCCAATATCAAAGGAAAGTTTATATTTATTTCTTTCCTCGCAAATGTGTTGAAAAACGTCGTATGACACGCGTGCTTATTGGATATTACATTCTCGGCTCCGTTGAGACCTCGCCTTCGGCTCGGGCTCTAAACTCGCCCTTAATGTAATTTCCAATTTAGCACACTTGTAACATAATGTATTATTAACAAACAGTTTGTAGACGTCGTCGTGACGTTGCTTAGGATAAGTTTATGTATCAGTCCCTATGGGGGTGACATTTTCTGTAAAGAAAAACCCCCTCAAAAGAATACAGAATTAAAAAAAAATTTTATTAAACTTTATTTAATCAATTCAGAATTGATCAAGTGAAAAATACATTCAAGGAATAATTTTCACTTCATTGTTTAAGCTTTGCATATATATTTTTCCGGCGTGGACTTTTACTGACTTACGCCAAAGTACATGTCTTTCATACTTAAGCAGTAAGTCTATTTTCGCTCAAATTATGCGAATATCAAAATAACTTAGCTGAAATGACGCACATGTGTAAACAATTGCTTGCCAATTATTTGCATAGTTAATAACATTTTGCGACAAGATGAAAATAGGGCTTAATGCTCAGCGATCTGTTTTCAATTGCAAGCGTTAAAGTTATCCATAATAATGTTAAATGTTTCAAGTTTATTTTCAGTACTGATATTAAACAAATGTTTTCAGAATCTTACAGTTTTCAAAAGATAACCCGCACAAAACCTAGAAATATTTCACTTAATTTTATAAATTATTACTCACTTTCCAACCACGCCCTCGTTGCGGTGGGAATTTCAAAAATTCGGCTTTGCGTTATTTTCGGACCTATGTACTTTTCTAAATTCTAGTGTTTGGTTTTTGTTTCTTAATTGACAGTTTCTATAAGATTGACTGTATATTTTTTCCTAACCGTTTGTTCGTATATTATAATTTATTTATAAATCCATATTAACCAGCATTATTCATTGTTGTTCGTTAATACGTCCGTCCTATTATTGTATTTTTTTTAAGAAAAAGTGTGTCATATATTTATTAATCAATCTATAAATCCATCTTTACAAATACTTTTAAGGTATAAAGAAAGCGTGTGACACAAGCTCGACCTGCTAGCCTGGCATACGCAATGAGTCTTCTCTCTCATGACATGAGAGTCTATTATAGACTCTATACTACTTCCAATTTGTATTTAGAAGTTTTCATTTCTCTTATCTTTGAAATTAGCTTTACGTCCTTGTAAGTATATTGTGCAACTCGGGAATAAAAGACGTAGTTTAAGCGAAGGCCAAATTTGGATCACGAGCAAATGAAGGATTCTAAATAGGCTAAGTATAAATTGGAGTGTTCGAAATTTAAACACCAAAATTGACAAAAAAAGTGTTATTTTTTACATGTTTTGCGGGAGCAAAAGAATCTTTTTAGGGTTCTAAATTCAAATATCAAAACTGTGACTAAAAGAGCTCTTTTTCCCCAATTTTCAGGGAAAAAAGAAGCTTTTTAGATGGGGAATGATGTAAACTTCTTTTGTTATATTTGGGGTGGTTATGTTTTCCTTAGAAATCAACTCTCATGGGAGTGAATCCTCATTGTCTATGCTATGGCAGCAGAGTTTAGACTCTAGTAAGCATTTTAATCGCGAAACTTTAACTCGTAATCGTTAAAAGATGCAACGTTTTCATCAGGTGATCACCAAGTTGTAAGGAGAAGTGAATTTTATTTTTCATATTTCGTCCTGTTTCTTAGGTAAAGTTGTTCGGTTCGGTTTAATAGGCAATCTTAACTAATTTAACATCAACCAATATACTGAGTAACTTTAAATTTTTTGGCGAAAAGTTAGAATGTGAATCAGCCCACTAAACATATCCCGAAGGAACATGGGTCGATTTATGAAAAAAATGTTTCGCCTCTCCATTTTTATTTTTGCTTAATTTTTATTTTATTTCACATACGTTCCTTGGGCGAAGTTATTCAGTTTTATAACCCCATGTTTCTGATAATGGTCAATAGAAAGTGTAAATAAAAAAAAAAATTAATTCTGTGACGTTTCAGAAAATGCTGAATCTGATCTCGGACCGTTTGGAGCGCCGGCTGTGTGACGACGTACTGGAGGTGGCGTGGTCTACTATGTGGAACGTCACCGACGAGACCCCCGCCAACTGCCAGCTGTTCCTCAAGAACCGCGGCATGGAGCACTTCCTAGCATGCCTCAAGGTACACGCTGATATAACCCGTGCGAGTTAACTTGAGACCTGGACCGACGACGTCATCTTTGGTGTATGGTGTGCGGGATGATAAAACATCGAAAGAGAGTCGAGACACATTTTTAAAAAAATTATAAAATGGGTTAACTCTTGACCCCAATCTTGACCAAGGTCATAGATAAGGTCGACGATGGAGTGAGTTAACCCAGAAAATACCAATTAAGGCACTGGTATTTCCACGCACCGACGGAACACAGCAAGCTGTTTGACGTCGGACTTCAGTAGGAGGGTGGTCGTGAACCAGACGGCCCTTTACAGAGCTTACCACACCGCATGAGACCATAAAATGCCACCTCAGACTGAAAACAAACTGAGGTGTCATTGCCTAAGATTGGATTACTATGTAGTAGACATGTCTCATTTGTGTTTCCTTAGTCGCCTCTTACGACACCTACGGAAAGAGATGGGGTAGTGTTCTCTTTCCGTAGGTGTAATATTCTCAAACGATCTCCACACGGCGGAAACAAAGTATCCGTAACAAAGATGCAATATCTTTGTATATCTTTTTCGACATTTTATCATTTTTCACACCGTACATTTAAGGTGACGTCGTCGGCCCAGGTCTCGAGTGAACTCGTACGAGATATAGACAATAGTAGTGGTTCTCAAAGTCGACTGGTCGCGACCCACCTAACAAAGTCATATGCCTCTGCATCTTGACAGATGATTTAAGCAGCGACTGTGAGATCGGCAACGCCGCTCGTGACTAAATAAACCGATTCTAACAAAACCTTCCATATTTCGGGACTCACTTTTTCGTTGTTATGAATATAAGGATGCAATTATGTCCCATTTTTTGTTATTATAGCTAGCTTTAGCGTCAACTTAAATTGTAGTTACTTTACCTAATCACAAAGAGTTTGATACGTGCTATTAATTTCGATATTTAGTTTTATAATTAAGGGGGCTAGGGTGTGTCTCCGCGAGCTGCAAATTAGTTCTCCGATGAGTGGTTAATAATAAATACGAGTAATAAAATCATTTATTACCTTACAGACTAACGTACATATCTATACTAATATTATAAAGAGGAAAGATTTGTACCTATTTTTGTATGTTTGTATGTTTGTAATGAATAGGCTCAAAAAGTACTGGGCCGATTTAAAAAAATCTTTCACCATTAGGATGCTACATTATCCCTAAGTAATATAGGCTACATCATTTTTCCGAATTCTCACGGGAACGAAGTCCCGAGCGGGATGCTAGTAAAATATAATTAAACAAAATAAATTTAATTAATACCATTTCCCGAGTTAACACTATCTCATCCGTCGAGTTTTTTGGAGCACTGGACTGCATAGTGCATTTGTTGACTTCAAACTATTTCCTCACAAACATTCCAAATTATGAAAATGCAAAGAAAGAAACGAAACCAGTGCAGCTCGAAGGTACTATAACGCTCAGATCGGGAGGCAGCAGGAACAGTGAAATTCAGCAATTTAAAAATCGTCAGTGGTCTGTGAGACCGCAGGACCGTAGTTAAAGGATAATAAGATGTTTGATTGTCGCATGCAGATATTTCCTGACAAAGACGAGTTGCTGCGTAACATGATGGGTCTGCTTGGTAACGTAGCGGAGGTAGCCGAGCTTCGCCCACAGCTCATGGACAAGCTATTCCTCACCGTCTTCTACGACCTGCTCGACTCCTCCAGTGATGGCATCGAGGTACGTCCCCATATTGAAATCAAGGTCTTTTCTTATTTTTCTTAGTAGCAGATTAATGTTCGATATAAAACGTGAAATCCTCGAACCCCAGTTCCAGTGAAAGGATTTTCGTGTAACCTTTATTTACGTGTTTCTTAGACTAAATGTTTACTCACCAATTTATTTTTGTCGATCGCAGTTTTTTAATTTTTTTTCTGACTATATCTACACGATAAGGAAGAGAAAGACAAGTGCGAGTTAAACTCGCGTGGAGGGAACCTTCACAGCCAATTTCGGAGCAATTTGGCTCTGACAGACGGATGGACAGACACGCGAGTAATCCTATAAGGGTTCCGTTCTGTTGGGGAGCCGAAGAATGATAAAGGCTACTTGAAGTGAGAGCTAGTAAGTAACAGCTTGGTGTCTTTGGGTGCAGGTGAGCTACAACGCGGCAGGTGTCCTGGCGCACATGGCCTCCGATGGACCTGAGGCCTGGACCGTCGATGAACCCGCGCGTGAGGCTGTAAGTACAAGCATTGCGCGATTTTATACTTCAAATAGCTTTTGACTGAGCTTCGCTCTTGTGTAAGATGCGCCGCGCCCGCCATCTTGAATCGATTTGCAGAATTAATATTATTTTATTTTTCAAATAAACAATTAAGCTATCATTCGGTTACAAACGGCTTAATATCAAGGGCTTAGTTAGGGTTAAGGGTAAAAAACCCAAGGTAATTTTTGGCATGGACATTTCTTACGACCTTAGAAGCAAACCCTCAAAAGTCCCAACCCGTGGGTGCCGGTGTGGTCCTTTAGGGGGGCGGGAAGGATGCGGGCACCCTGGAAACGGGGACTTTTGACGGTTTATTTACATGTATGGGTCCTAATGTCCATGCCAAAACTCAGCTTTGGGTTTTTTAAGGTCGGCTAAACGTAGACCAGAGTGGCGACATACTATCAAGACTGGGGCTAAGAACTTTGAACGTACCCGAATTTGAAATCTAGTTGCGAAACGCCACTTGCGGAAGACACGCTCCAAGCCGACTTACAATTATACTTACAACTCTAATTGACAGCTTCATTGCCCTCTTTGCGACCGAACATTCAAAACCAAGTTTGGCCTTACCAGTCACATCCGAACGCACGCCAGACGCTAACAGGTGTCGCCGTCGGCGGACACGTCGTGGAGACATCATCAGTTGCGCTTTTCTGCACAAACGAATATTGTCGGTGCAATTTATAAAAGTGATAGAACTTTATTAAAGTGGTAGAAATTTTCTACTGTAACTTCCATGCTGGACTGGGTATGAAAGATAAACTTAGAATGTGCCATCTGCCTACTCTTCCCAGGTATATAGTGAAAGTCTGTAAGAGGGATGCGAGGGTTTTGCTGTACGAGTATAATGCGCGAAAGGCTGACAACCTCTCACCATTATGCAACTTGTTCCATCTGATAACCCTAATTATGGGCGTGCCCCTATGTATGTATGTATAGATGTAAAAAATAAAAAAATGAAAATCGACGAACTATGTCAAGTGGAGTATCGTTGACGGCCGGTTTGGTCGAGTGGTAGTGACGCTACCTCTTGATCGGCGGGTCCTGGGTTCGATCCTCAGTCGGGGCAAACATTTGTGTGAAAAGCAGATGTTTGTGCTCGGGTCATGGGTGTTTGTGTTTGTCTTTATGTGTGTTCCGAGGGACCCACGACACAAGGGAAAACCTTAGTGTGGGCCTTTGAGTGTGTAGCGTTTATTTATTTATTATTTATTTATAGGTATTTAAAAATCATTTTTAGGAATTACTGTTTAGGATCTACAAGGATTAACACACATATTCTAAGAAGTTAACTCGAAATTTCCTCCACTCAAATTTCCTCGTTTCGAGGATTTCAGTTGAGCAAATCCTCGAAACGACCTGTAAATTGGTATTCTTAGTTGTCACCTCGTAGCCCAGTGGCTCTCGCTGATCTCAACCGATCAGTGAGCTTAAGCAACGTACACAGAGGCAGGGAACCTGATGGGTGACCAAAGTGGCAATTTATCCAGCGTTTTCGTGCTTTGGAGGGCACGGAAACTACAGTCGTTAAAACCAAATCAGAGGCCATTGTGCGGTTTGAAAACTCTGACACCAGGGTTGGCCAAGTTTGCCACACACTTGACTATACCTACACGATAAGAAGAAGAAGACCTCAACATTTCCTTGAACGTGGCAATTCAGCTATTTGACCATATATGGCACTAGCTAGCGTATATCTTCATTAGATATTATCTTTTAACGATATATTATCATAAAGATAATCCACGAAATCTTCAAAGTCATTCATTTTTCATATGAAACAGTAGCATCACAACAAGCTCAAGCATCGAATAAAGCGTTAAGGAAATCTTAAGGTAGGTCGCGAGGTACCTTAACTTTGACAATTGATTACTCAATTCATACTCGACTCCAGTGAGGTAAGTTGTAAAGTCGAGGACGGAAGTGTCAAATAAAAACGCCAAAATCCTTGACAGAGGTTGAGTGGAGTGGAGGAAAGCTCGAGTAAACTTCTAAGAATATGTGTGTTAAAGTTGGTTAGTATTTGATTCTCATATGTATGTTGTTAGGTGTTGGAGCGCATAGAGCAGGCCGTGGGTCGCTGGGACCTGCAAGCCGAGCGTAACATCAACTACCGCTCGTTCGAGCCGATCCTCAGCTTGCTCAACGAGCACCACACGCCGCAGTGCCAGCACTGGGCCGTATGGGCGCTGGCCAACCTCACCACTGTCTACCGTAAGGACTTCATTCTAAATTATGTAGCCTCAATTTGAGATAATTATACAGGGTAATTTTTTTATCACTATACAAATTTTTCTTACGGTGTCAGTAACGTTTATATAACGTAAATAAGGAGGAAAAAAATCCAAAATTTTCATATTTTGATACCCCTTTTTAACGTCTTAGAGGATGAATTTTGTAATTCGCAGAAACACCGGTGTCACAAATTGTGCTGAAGAGTACTATTACAAAGTTTCAAGTCAATTGGACGAAGGTTTTTTTTCCATACAAAAATGATTTATTTTCATACTTGAAGAATATTTATATGAAACGTAGAAACAAAAAAATACGGGTCTGTTAAATTTTTATTAAGTGTAAGTACAACAATTTGGATATTGATAAAAAAATTACCCTTTATAGCCTATGTGCTATAATCTATCTCAGTGCCAAATTTTACCCATATCCGTTTACCTTTTCTGGCGTGAGTAACAAACATCTAAACTTTCACAATATAATATTAGTAAGATATATTGTGCAGAGGCCAGCGTATCAGGTTACTCCATTTTCATTGCAAAACTGCTCTTATCACAACAGCACAGAGTGCACGCGTGTGGTAGCCTGAGTTGCGGCCGTCGTACTAGCTTTCCGCCCGCGGTTCTGTCCGCGTGGACTACAGGTTATATCGTGCCCAGCTGTGTGATGAAATGTAGCCTATGTCCTTTCATAAGGTCTAATCTATCTCTGTACCAAATTTATCAAAATCGATTTAGTAGTTTAGGCGTGAAAGCGTAATAGACCGATACACAGACAAAGTTACTTTTGCATTTATAATATTAACAGGGATTGTAAATTGTGCAATAAATTATATTGTATTGTAAGGTCAATGTTCTCCAATATTAAATCCACAATAAGAAGTGTTCAGGCTCATAATCAATTTTTGCAAAATGTATTTTTCTTAAGAACTACCAATTTAAATTCTGCTAAAATAAAAGAATAGAAAAATTAAAGTAGTGGCCAGGTCACTCTGTTTAATACTGTCTATTGTATCAACTTTTTTGATGTCGTAATATGTGGTACGACAACAAACAAATAATTATTTAGTAAAGTTAGGTGTTTTTAAACAGTTTTGCATAATTATATTTGTTACCGACGGTAACTGCTATTTGTCACCAATGTTTTGAAAACATATTAAGTAGGCTAATTTTTTTTTGCAATCCTAAAGTAGCAGCTCAGTTTATTAATTACTAGCATCCCGCTCGGGACTTCGTTCCTGTGGGAATTCGAGAAAATTATGTAGCCTATGTTACTCAGGGATAATGTAGCATCTTAGTGGTGAAAGAATTTTTGAAATCGGTCCAGTAGTTTTTAAGTTTATTCGTTACATACAAAAAATAAAAATCTTTCCTCTTTATAATATTAGTATAGATAAATAACATTTTAAGTTTAGATTTAAACTTTGTGATATTTCCAGCTGACAAGTACTGTGGCTTGGTGGAATCAGAAGGCGGCTTGAAGCTGCTATACGAGCTGATCGCTCACCCTGCCCCATACCAAACGATTAAGGACCTCGCCAACACCGTCATCAATAACTGCTCCCAGTGGGCCAACCGCGACTGCATTACTCCCCCATTGACTTTTTCTCCAGACAATTAACTAATGGAGTTCTTTGAGGAGATAGATCCTCATGTGGATTAGCATTCGCCAGAGCCCGAGTGGTAAATACCGCGTGGGCTCTGGCGGATCCTACTCACGGACATAAGTGAAATCAATCGAACTAATACATCCTTACCGGATGTACGGTGTTAATTATATGGGTGGTGTGTGCCAGTATTTATAAGTGATATTTAAAACAGTGCCGGAAACTACAATCGTCAAATGTTTTATCGAGCTTACATTTTGAACGTTTACGTTGTGCCGACGAATTTTTACTCATCGACGAAAATATATATACGGCGATTTTTGTTTTAACATGTATCTTAAAGTGTTGATTATAAGATACGGTAGATGTAGCATCGAGAACTGTGAAATACGTGAAGCAAACAAATTATATATAAAACTACAAAAATATGATTATTGCTTTAGTGAGTTTTAAAATGATTGTTAAATAAATAAGTGTACAGAAGTTATAGCGGGACACAGCGTTAACATCACAAAATATTTATATTATGAATAAATTTTAAAGAATTGCGAAATATTATGATGTCATCATTCAGCTCCGTGGCTGAATGATAACATCAGGGCTGTCATGAGTAAGAAAAATTTTGCAAAAGCTAGGTATAGGGCAAAACCTTCAGATGCGAATCGGGAGAATTATCACAATTCAAGAAATCGCTGCAACACTGTGATAAGGGACGCTCAAAGACGCCACATCCATAAGTCAGTCGAGAATGGAGATCCAGCTAAGGTCTGGCACTTCCTCAAATCACTCGGGTTTGGTAAATCTCATAACAGCGTTCCTCCAGGTAGTGTAGACTTGGATAGTTTAAATAAACATTTTTCATCTGCTTCTCACCTTGATGACGGTACCAAGGCTGCTACACTTCGGTCTTTAGGATCATTACCAATCCCGGCCTATCCCACTTTCTTTCTTCGTCAATTCACTAGCAGTGATGTTTAGAGGAATATCCGCTCCATTTCTTCAAATTCCATCAGTAGCGACAGCATTAGTCGTAATATGATCATCCCTATCCTTGATATCCTTACCCCCGTCATCACTCTTATCCTTAACACTACCATCCTTACAAGTGTGTTTCCTACCGCATGGAAATAAGCACACATTATCCCATTACCAAAAAAAAATAATCCTTAAGCTCGACATTCCTTCCCATTTCTCCGATTTCTAAGTGGAATGCTTTGCCAGAAGAAATTAGGCGGGCTCCTTCTCTGGATTCCTTTAAGAATCGCCTTAAAGCGCATTTCCTGAAGTAATTTTTCATTTTATCAACTCGTGTTTCTCTCGTCCTCTTGTTTACGCTATGTATGTATGTATGTGTATATATATATATATAGTTATATACTTATATTTACTTAATATACTTATATTTGATTAGTATGTCTACGTATTTTAAATAGGTACCTATTATACTAAGCTTTTCATTTTTAATCAAATACACTTTCTTGTTTTTGTCTGTGTTCTATTTATGTGTGTGCAAATAAAGAGTTAAATAATAAATAATAATAATATTCGATTGATTTATATTAAAAATGTATGTATTAAAATAAACAAATGTGACAAAATAATTAATATGAATAATATTTCTATGAACATTTAATTTAAGTATATGCATCTCATAATCATTTCATTACTCTCATGTTACATAAAATTGGACACGAAATAGGTACCTATTTCAAACGTTAACGTGAACTAAAGAGATGTACATAGAATTTAGGTTTCCGTACACTTTGTACTTACTGTATGTAGCATAATATAAATAATTATTTATTTCAAGGCTCTGCATCCGAATCTTATTGTAGTGGCTTATGTTTAAATGTAAAAAATTACATACATACTTCCGTTACGTAAGTAATATTCCCATTAATATAATTTCTGATTTTTTTTTACCCCAGAAAACAGTTGTTTCTGACCTGGAGGCGTTAATAAGGTAGCATTACTTTTAAAGTTTGAACAACTTACTGCATTTTGGTATACGTGACTCGACCATTATTGAATAAAGCATTATTTAAAATATGGGTTGCTTTTAAATTAAATAACTGAAACGCTTGCAAGCATTATCATTTTTTTTTGTAATTTATTAATTATTTAGAATAAATAGGACAGAATTTTGTAACAATGGCAATCTGCGCGGATGCAATTCCATCAAGTTCGTGCGATTAACCTTGTTTTGGTCACCCATCTGGTTCCCTGACCCTGTGTACGTTGCTTAAACTCGCTTATCGGTTCAGATCAGCGCCACTGGGCCACGAGCGCTTTAGGTGTAAAACTATGCCCACATATTTTTTTTAGCTTGTATACTTATTAAATTGGCGCTGCAAGCACCACGGTCACGGTCGATCTTTATTATAATGATCTATGTCCTATTTTTGTCACTATGGCTAGCTTTAGCAGCAACTTAAATGTTAGTTACTTTTACCTGATTACAATGTCGATAAACTTGTGTATTTATTTTTAAAATTCATCATAGCCGATAAACCCGCCTTACACAGATATATCGTCCTATTTCACAAGGACCACCCAATAAATTCTTGCGACCCATTCTTTGGGAAATGCTGTCGTCTAAATATGCACAAATATACGTATATATGTATATATTTTTAGTTTACTTAAATGGCTCTATGTAGGCACCATGATCACGGATAATCCATATCAATGGTAGCTTGTTGATATGACAACTTGTTAATCCATTTTACAAATTGGGAGAATAAACAACAAAGTTCGTAGTCCCCTAAAAATGTAATAATAATAAGTTCCTAATAATTACACTGCCATTAAATGAATTATGGTTCATTCGGCTATCACTCGAGTCTACCACGATTGAAAAAATGTTTATAGATGAAATAGAAACGTGGAATGCCTACTATCACTGTAAGGCTTTTTCGCATGTACACTTATTAAATAAATTTTACGACATTTATCAATACAAAAATGCGCTATGAAACGTCTCGCTTCTACGACATTTTACATTAACTACGTAACAATGCGTCAACCACAAAATTTATTGTGCTGTTTTTTGTATTTATTTTTTTGGGCTTGTTGTTAGTCTTTGGACAAATTTGGTAGAGAAATCCATACAAAACCTCAAAACACTATACTTTTCTGTACCTTGAAAATTTGCTTCACGATATTTTTAACTTAGCAGGTGATACCAGCTGCTAAGCTGCATTCTTTTAGAATTGTTTTATTTTCAATTGCATATACATAGGTGGCCATTTTGATATCTTAAAAACAAATCGTAATAGGATATATACCAGGGTTATTGTAACTTTATTAAGTCATAACCTAAGATAGTAAAGGTTAGATGGGTTTTATTGAATTATTATGAATATGCTGTTCATAAGATATCAAAATAGATACCACTAATATCGAAGTTATTTAATTGACATAGCAATGTTATTATTTTTATTGTATCACACATTATTACATTGTGATTCGAGGGTGTAAAGGAGGTTATTGTAAACGAGTTGACGTGTGTGAGCATTAGCCGCAAGCAAGGACTCACCACTGTCACAAGTTTACAATAACCTTTACACCCGTGTGTCACACGACGTTTTTCAATACATTTGTGAGAAAAGTCATAAACAAAAAACAAATGAAAGCAACCATATATTTTTCACGGGATTTTGCAGAAAGAAGACAATATCGCGCGGTTTTCGCCGTGTTTACAATGTCGGGTGGTGTCAAGTCCGTAATACTCGTATGACTGTCCTCACTAGACGAAGTCATATTAATTTGTTTCACAATATAAAAATAATTCAAAATTTACGAAAATTATCGGACAAATAATTCAAATATTCAGCCTTATAATTCAAAATATTTCAATTTAAATTATTAATTTATTCCAAATTTGAAAATTAGTTACTTATTTTTATTTATTTGATTATTTTATTACACATGAAGTCAACATTGTGATCGAAAGATTTTTTGATCCGTTAATAATAAAGTTGTAAATTACTCCATTAGACATAATTGTTTTTATGCAAAAAATTATGTTAGAGTTTTATGTGTTACTCTATAATTTTGTACAGGGCTATTGATAAAATTACTTATTGTAGGTAATTATTTAATTTTATCGATGTATCACTGCACTTAGGTTGCAGTTGATTGGAGTCAACTGCAACCTAAGTGCGGTGATGTTATGACTTATGTTTATGTTATGACTTTGTCATAAACGTATGAGACCAATATATGTCGTTATACCAATAACCGAATGACATATAGAAAAACATGTCATTTTGCTTGCACATACATTGTAACTATATTCTTGCAATTTTTTAATTTATTTTTATATATGATTGTTCCTTATAGGTAATTTGTGAAGTTATAGCGTGAAAAAGTCGCTACAATACTTTTTTTATGCAACATAAGATTACTTATAAAGTTGTACAGCGTCGTCATTCCGAATATACAGTAATCTTGTTTTTTTTTAGGGTTTCTGCTTATGTTGAGGCGCTTAATTAATTGCTATTTGTATTTACTACTAGAAGAATACGTTTATATTTTTAATTCCTCCTTAGCTTTATAGGCATAATTAAGTAAGTGGCCAAGCTATCTAACTAGATTTTGAGTTACACCAAGGATTTATACTGCTCAGCCGAGTAACTACTAATTTTGGAATATTGAACTCACAAAAATCAGGGATTGCTCCCTTTAAAATGTGCGTTTGGTACACCAGAAAGGAGAATAATTATTTTCATTCCCATGGTTAAGTTTGTTAATATTACTGTTTATATAATTTTTGTTTAGTCATTAGCCTCGATTTATACAAAGGTGGCTTTCTTTCTTTAGAAACTTTATTGAAAAAACGTATTGACAAAAAAAAATACAAACTATTATTACAGGCAGTCTGCATTAGTGAGGGAGCGGGCTTTTTTTCTTTGTCTTTTATCACGCGCAACTAATTTAAAATAGTCTTGCTTTTAGAAAAAAACTTGACATTAAGTACCTATGTACAAACGGAGTGATGACGCTTAACAACTCGTAAGTAAGATTATTAATTTATGGCTCTTTCTTTGTGACTCTTACTGCCGTACTCAGAGACGTCAATTAAAGTTAAGAAGTAATTAAATGTCATGCTATCCATGTTCATATCACCAAGAGTGAAAGAGACAACATCAGAGTTTAACAGTACTTAACTTTAATTGACGTCTCTGAGTACGGCAGTTAAACCAGAATCCTTACTTGAAAAACGTCATGAAAAATAATTTTGATAATGCCAGAAAATAATTATGTAATAGTCAAAAAATAGTGACGAAGTAAGATTATTAGAAACGTTATTGTTCCGAAGACATAAATCTATGTTTTTTTTTCACCAACTTTGGAAATTTTGGAATCCTAGACTTGAAATTCAGTATTTCACTTTGGATTCTAGGTACATCCTTTTCTTTTTATGGTGCAGGTATAGTTGTGGGGCGAACTTGACTAACCCTGGCGTCAGAGATTTCAAACCGCCAAATGGCCTCTGACTTGGCTTTGACAACTGTAGCCAATCGACAACAGTCGGCAAACCGGAGCACGTTGATTTTGTATTTTGGAATTGCGATTAAGTATATCGTCATCGTCATTCTAGTTTGAGGGTCACCTTGCTTTAGTCGATATAAAAGAGACGAAACTTGCGCGCTGACGTTGCAAATAATCAATGCGCGCAGCAAGACGTTTAAGGACTTAGCACGCGACGTGACAACATTGATTTCGGATATAATAGAACCCCTCTTGATCACTTAACCTCGCTCCATCGTCGACCTGATCTTTGACCTTTATGGTCAAGATTGAGGTCAACTTTACATCTGCTACCAAAAACAACTTCTCACAGTTAATTTGTATTTTAACCAAGAACATACATCTGAGTATGTAGAGACAACATTGTTTTCAACATTTGGTGCCTTATTACATGGTTGTAACTTTCGTTGTGAGTTGCTGTTTTTGTGTCTTATTACTTTAAAAACTTACCGTTTTAAAAGTGTAGTCACTACACTGTAGTGTATAGCAGACCTTTTGCCGAATATTTAATTAAGGCATACAATTTTGGAAGACACAAAAATAACATTGCGGGTGGCTTCAGCTAGAAAAAGCTGAAAAAGAATCTGGCGGCGACAAAAATAAATTTGCGACAAAAATGCGGCTTCATAAAAATCGAAAAGTGGTTGCAACAAAATTGTAGTGAATAAATAAACGAGGCAGCCGAAATAATAAATGGTCTGGAAAAAAATATGACTTGGCAAGTAATGTTATTAACCAGGTAGCAAAAAAAAATTAAAACGGCATAAATCAAGAAAAAAATACAAAATATGACATGAAAATTGGTTTCCGTCATGTTAAATTCAAAAATGGGTGACATTATCTTAATTCCATCCATCCCAGCTGGCCGAGTACGATAGTGACAGCGTCGCGACAACACCGCGGTCCTATGTCAAAATGTCAACATTGACAACGCTATAGGGCGAGCAAGCCTTTGCGCGGGACCCTCGCGCAATCAAAGTGAAGTTTCAGCGTGAGCCAAACGCGCGAGTTTGTCGTTATCGTGCTAGAGCTGCAGATCTTTACAATACAACCATAGTAAAAAAAAATACTACGCGTTTTGTATGCTCACCCTATTAAAACTATATCCCATTTTCACAATTTTAATAGATTAGAGTTTATTTTTCCGCTGCCATCGTTTTGTCCCTTGAAAATGAATTTTGTCGCCAAACATAAATGTCGCTGCCAGTTTCAAATATAACGCTATCTCAAATATTGTTTTATAGGTGCCTTTTTTATTTTTTTGACTCGTGGTGTTAGTCACCAACAAATTATTTGTGAAAGCTATTTTAACTTTTACGGACCCGTGTTTCACATTTGTCGTTTAATAAAATACAATCCTTTATTTTAATCATCATCAGTTTAGTAATTTCTTGACATATCTAGTTTTGTTACATAAATAAATACTCATAATTTTAACAAGTTTTATATCAATTCTATTCTTCGTACCAAAAGTGTGCTAAGCTGACCCTTTTATTCAGATTTAGGATGTGTTGAGGTTTTTGTACCCGTGGCAATCTATTTATAAATAAATTATGTTTATTAAAATGCTCTATTTACTTACAAATAATAAGTAAGTATTTTAAAATCCCGTGTATTGATAATAATAAAATCACACTTAGATTGATTACAAATTATTCAACACTGATGGCACACCCTGTAAAGGTAGCAATTGAGAGTAATGGATAATACACAATTTTATTATAAATTATTGATGAAAAAAATAAAATAAGCCATGATATGCACCACCATGGCGGTAATAGCTCCTTAATGAACGACAGATTTCATTACTTTAGGTTAAATTATTGTGAATGTTAGCTGTAGCGTCATCTGAAATTTGTGAATTATTTTAAAAATATTAATTCTAAGAATAGTGACTCCACATCACTTAATCAAGATGTTTTTTTCTCCTATTTTTTATTATCCAACTAGGTAAATGAGCAAAGATTGTAAATATTTGAAGTACTTGTGTGTCTTTCTGTTTGTTAACATAAATGTCTATTTAATCCTCTATTTTATAATGATTGTCGTTGAATATTTATTAATAAAAAAATTAAGTATTGCTAAAAACAACTTAAACGACCACTTGACTCCATCTTTTGCTACATAATATCTAATGAATTAATGATAGACATAGACATGCTTACATTTGCCTCTGTTTATATTATGATTCACTTGATAATTCATTTTAATGTCTTCATAAATAGAATTATGTATAAAAGATAATTTATGAAATCAGTCACGGTAACTTTTAACGGTAAAGTAAAAAATTTAGGCCTTATTTTGTGTAGTTCGTTAAAGGTAGTTTACTGTAGTAGTCTAGTGAGTAATTAATTACATATACAATATTATATCTGTAAAATCACGATTACTGAGAATTTTAAAACACTGGATCAAGTTCAATTTGCGTCCAATAGTTTCAACTGCACATTATTTTGCCTAAATTTCTTAAAATGACTGACCCTTAAAATGTGTTACTTACTTATAGGTGTTTTGTTACGAAATTTCAATAATATTCAATGTTAAATATAATTATAAACAAAATTATAGAAGTCTTTACTTACCTCTTAAAAAGAAATGTCGTTTTAGAAAGTAATATGTTATCAATAAATAATTAATTTAAGATGGCGTTTTACTTAATGATCAAAAGTGATTTGGTTTGTGTTCTGTTAATTGCTTCATTTCGGTATTATACAAATCTTTTTTATTTTTTTCTAATTTTATGACAATCTATAGAAAACTATAAAATATAAAAATGTCATTATCAAAAAATTATAACTTTAGTTTCATAAGCAGGACACGTATTTTGTACAGCCGACGACATGAATGAAAGCACTATGACTCATACTACTGTTTAAACTGTTTACGTAAATTATTTTTAAAAGTAATTTACTTAGTATGAGTCTGTGCAAAGGGTATTCAAAATCCCCACAGAATTTTATAAAAGGTGGAGTACACGCGGTATTGATATTTTGTTGCTTAGGTATGAATTGAACGTGCCGAAATTCAGTTTTTTTTAAAATGATACAGTTAAGTCTAGTGAGAAATGGGCATAAACATTGCATGGAGTTTTTTTTTTACTAACAGATAAGTGAGTACATTGGTTACACATACAGTATACTCGCCAAACTGTGAAGTTTATTGGCGGGACGCACTCGGTTACGATTTACCTTTTTAATTATCTATCACAGAAACATGCAATGCGTATTATTAAACAATAAAAAATGAATTCGAACGGCGTACGAAAGGTGAGTTTGTCATTTTCTCGAAATTCTAACAAACAAAATGGCCGTCAAGCAAACGGCCGTATCTCCTAAACCTGTGATAAGTGAAGGGTGCTCGACCAAATTCCTAAAACAAGGTGTTACCTATTAGGTTTTTTACATGGTTTCGCGAGACTTCCATCTTGAGGGGGAGGCCATGATGCTTAATCGGGATTTGCTAAAGCGACGTGGGGACCGAGTCGATTTTGAAGATTAAATGGTAAAAAGAAAATGTTATGGGTTACATAATCTTCACCGGTGGGGAAATCGTCTGGTTTATAGCCGACACGGTAGATGTTAAGTTGGGGGCTGTGATGCAAAAACTGGTGCATTGTTTTTTTTTTTTTTTACTTTAAGATATAATATCAAAAATAGTAGCACGAGAAATCTCGTGAAAACTTTTGGCAGGTCCAAAATCTTCAAATGTTGGGATTTTTTTGTATCTCGGTAATTACCTCAATACGGTGCCATCCTAGTGAAAAGTTTCTAGAAAACAAATTAAAGTTCATGAACTTTTGTGTCTAATGAGTACCAAAACTTAATAATTTTGATCAGGCTCTGAGGCGCATTGTGCTTGCATAATATGCATATATGAGGACAGCCAACTGTTAAGTTAGTGGATCCTGTTCCTAAGATCTTCAGGAGCTTAAAAAGTCTTGTTGCCATAGGTATGTACTATGAGAGGTTCGAACATTTTTATATGAAGCCTGGCTTGCCTGAACTACCAGTTTAAGCTGAGCTCTGATTTATACAATGCAGGGCCGGTTCAAAGTCCAAAGTGTCAAGCTTGACATGCTCTTGAGTGTACACGTGAAAAATATGTCAATCGACAGATAGTAGAGGATCCGAATTAGAAGCGATCTTCACCCATCTGTTTATTGGATGAAAATTTGTTAATATTAAATTTTGTCAGTATGTTAAAATAGTACATTGTTACTTTAGGGGTGAAAGCAACTTAGTTAAGTCCCGAGACGGGGTTTGGCGACCGAGCGTAGCGAGGGAGCTAATAGTTCGAGGGACTAAGTAAGTCTTTCACCCGAGGTAAACACTGTGCTTTTCATTACGAATACAAAGAAAGTGAAAATAAAAACATGAATAAGCTGAACTCATTGCTGCTATGCGAAAGTTACAAAACTCTACAACTCGAAAAAACAAATGAAGATCGGAATGTCACTACGCCTATTATGTTTTTTTTATGTGGCTGGCCAGCTATTCAGCCATTATTTTTCATTTTCATCATTGACAAAAATGGTAAATATTTTACCAAAATCTATGTTACTGTAAATAAATAGCTTAATCAAATCTTTCCTCTTTATAATATGTATACTTAGATATAGATAGATTGCACTCATTCGTTTATAGACCAAGATCCCAGAGCCGCCAGACCTTACTTATTTTCTCATTAATCAAAAGTGTAGGATAGAGTAGTGCTAAAATGTACCTACTATTAACATATGAATACCAGCTAGCCTGGGCCGACGGCCAATTTTCAGCAACCAGGTTCTGAAGGTACTTCCAAAAATTGCTCACTTGTCTTGAAGTCTATTATCGAATAATTTGAATACCAACCGAAAGAATGCAGCCCTTCTTCTTCTATACATATTATAAAGAGGAAATATTTGATTGTTTGTTTGTTTGCATCGAATAGGTTCTGAAACTACTGGAGCGATTTGAAAAATTTTTTCACCATTAGAATCCTACATTATCTGGGACGGACATTAGGGTACATGATTTTTCTGAATTCCCACGGGAACTAAGTCCCGCGCGGGAAGCTAGTAGAATATAAAAACGTTGGGTTGTCTATTTTCTTCCTGGCCTAAATACTAGTTACGTTGGGTTATCTGCTAATAGGATTGTAGTCTGCAAAAAATTGAAAATAGTTTGATTTAAATATGAATTAAAGCAATTTTTCACAACTTTGTTTTACACAATTTCTGAAAAATGCACGCCATTGAGCATGGACGGTTTTCAAGTTGTACCATATAAAAAAATGTGAACTTTGTGTCATGGTTACATAAAAACGAAAGTTTATCATGAAATATCAAAACTTACTTGACTAATAAAGATTGAAGGCAAGTAGGTAGTCTGTACCTCAAAAACTATTTGACTCATACAACTAAAATTTACAATGCCTATTAATAGCAGAAACCACAAACGAAGATGTCATTCATTTATTTAGATGATGTTTTGGTTTGAAACTATTTAAAACCTGCCAACCCTTGGGTGTCGTAAAAGGCCACTAAGTAAACACAAATGAGACCTGCCTCCTAGTATTCCATTCTAGGCAACGACACCTCAATTTGTTCTGAATATGAGGTGGAGTCCTATGGTCTCATGCGGTGTGGTGGGTAGGCTCTGTGAAGGGCCGTCTGGTTCGCGACCACCCTCCTACCGAAGTCCGACGCCCAACAGCTTGATGTTATCCGTCGGTGCGTGGGAGTACCAGTGCCTTAATAGGCATTTTCTGGGCTAACTCGCTCCATCGTCAACCTCATCTATGACCTGGGTCAAGATAATCATAATCATAAAATCTATTGCTTTCCATGGTCAAAGATTGTGGTTAAAGATTGAGGTCAAGAGTTAACCCATCTTATAATTAATTAATTTTTAAAAAAAGTTAGGCAAGGAAGAAATTAGACAACCCAACGTTTTCATTTTCTATATGCTTCATTTCGTTTGGTATTAAAGAACAATGTGCAAAATGGGCCCAGTGTTGTAGCATGATAAGCTTTGTACGGGGGGGCTACCATCTAAGCGAAGTTGACGCTGGGTGAACGAATGGAACGTTGACGATTGCTTCTTTATAAGGAGACCTTGATTAATGATATGAATCAAAAACAGCAATGTGCATCATTTCATTCGTTCAATCAGCATCAACTTCGCTTAGGTGGTAGCCCCCCGGGTTGATGAGTAACTGAATATACATGTGAAATATGACTGAATGAATGAATGAATGAATTAATGTGGGATTTATGAAATATAGACTTACGTATTTTTGCAAAATGGGCCCAGTGTTGTAGCATCATACGCTAAGTACAGGTTGATGAGTAACTGAATATGTATGTGAAAAATGACCGAATGAATGAATAAATCAATTAATTAATGTGGGATTTATGAAATAAAGACTTTCGTATTTTCGCAAAATGGGTTCAGTGATGTAGCATCATACGCCATATACGGGTTGATGAGTAACTGAATATTGTATGTGAAAAATGACTGAATGAATGAATGAATAAATAAATTAATTAATGTGGGATTTACGAAATAAAGAGAATTCAGGCTCTTACTTGGCGAATCTCTGATTGCTGAAAATACTTTGTCGCTAGATTCTGAGTCCTGCATTGATCATAAATCTTTGAGGTGACGGAACTGTTCAGTAATGTGCCTACTGAACAGTTCCGTCACCTCAAAGCAGAGCACTTAGTTGATTATAGTGGTAAACAACATCGATGCAGGCATATTAATTGCAAAAAAGTGTCTACTGCGATTGCATAAAATGCAACATTTTTTTTGTGTTATACCAGGCAAATAAATTGTTTTCTGCAATTCCATAAGAGTTTTTAGGCATGTGTTTATATTATTCCATTTATTCACTTTTTGTGAACATTTTTTTTTAAATTCTATTTGACCATCGTAAGAGGACAAAAATTGTCTGATAACGATAATTGATAGTAGGTATGTATTATTTGAGAAAACTTACCTAAGTTTAATCTGCTGGCTATGATCGATTGTAAATTATACTTTGTCTTATATTTTTAATTGAAGTTAAATTTTATTTTAAGAAAATAGAAGTAAAATATTCTTATGATATTATCTTACCTAAGTCTAATTTGGTGTGAAATTATGTTTTTAACAACCTTTAATTCTTTATTTGGGGTTTGTTAAATAAAACAAAAAGTAGTACAACAAAGTATCCTTTTATAATAATTATATAATAACATCTCATTTAGGTATAAGATTAATAGTATAAGATTAATAGTAACATGTTCATAATAAAACAATTTCATTTTTCCGACTCATTCGCGTCTCGACGCATGCAATAATATATATTAAAAAAAATGCTGTTCGGTTGTCACGATAAAACTAGAAAATGGCTGGACCGATGGCTAATTTTGTTGTTGAAAGGAAAGTGAATGTTCAGGGAGGTTTAGGACCTCTATCAGGCGCCGTAGATGCCAAATTTAGCGTTTTCATAGATTTAAACGCGCGTGTGAAGCGCGTGTTTTCAGTGCCGTAGAAATACGCGGTGAGAAAATATGGAAAGACTAAAGGCGTTACGAAGTTCGCCGTGTTAGCTAGTCAATTAATATTAACGTAAAGTAGGTAAATACATTACTAAAAATACAAATGTACTAAGAATAATTAGTTAAGATACTATAGTGCATCGCATACTCTCTTGACCATGTGCTACATCGTTTTATCTTGTAATAATAACATACAATTTTATTATACTGCGTATCACTTTAATGTTCTATACTTACCTTAAAATCTAGAACTAACTTATAGAATATTATTTTGTTACCTTTGGATTAGATAACTTAAGTAAAAGGAAAGTTAGTGAATAAACATTAATAAAAACTATCTGTAACCAAGTATGGATTGATCGAAATGTATTCTATCACTTAGCTAATTTTGATGGTTCTTATTAGAAATAATAAGTGATTATCAAAAAAGAGATAAAAATGTAACATTAAAATAACAAAAATTAATGTATAAATATCACAAAAGTAATACTCGTAAAAATGTTTTCTCTATTATTATTTAATATCTTAAGGTCCTTTATATCTTCCTCTATCTCGTGTGTTAACGTATTTGTTTCCATCATAAATCCATAATCTGAAGTAGCATTATTGGGCCTTAGAATTACTTAAGTTCTGATTATGGTTTTGAAATGTAGTAGTAGATTATTACTATGATTAGTGCCGCCACCTGGAGGATCATTATGATTTTTAGTCCTTAGAATTTTGTAAATTTTGGAATATTGAAATGCCATTGAAACAGGCAGCGTGTAGACGTGTGGTGCGTGTTTCCCTGGAGTTGTGCGTTCTTTATTAAATTCTAAAATTATTAAATTTCTAAAATATTATTCATAGAAGAGGGATCCATTTAATCATCGAATTCCTCCTCTGATGAATCATCTACAACATAATCATTACTAATCCTAATCCATATACTTCTATTTACAGTTACATTAGGAGGCTCTCTGAGACAAATTCCTCAACTAAAATAGGTACTTTACCAATTTAACTGAAATATTGCAGGTTGATAGTTTTTAAGTACCTACATGTATGACAACTAAGAAGATTAACAAAATTCCCATAGGAACCTTTGTTGATTGATGAAAACCACACACACCACAATAAAATAGGCAGCTAGATGTTTGAAATTCTGCACAAGACTTCCTTTGTAAAACTAGTTGAACCTTGAAGTAAGAAGTCTACATTTCTAGTCAAACGATACTTTGAAATTTCCAGAGATTCCCTCGGGAAATCCGAAAAAAAGGTAAAGCGAAGCTTTTATGTTTTTTTTAATCTTTCTATATTAACTAGAAATAGAAACTTATAAAGTATAATTGCACATAAACAATAACATAAAAAATCACACAATATCCATCAAATAATTCAACAACTCAAACTTAAAATCAACTCAAAATAAATCAACAATATTAATAGCAACAGTATATACTTGCTTTCAGGACTCTACGATTGCTTAAAAAAGTATTTAGTAAAATGATGAAATTAAAAAAAAAATGATGATCCTTATAAAAAGTTAACACAAACAAAATAAAGAAATTAGTTATTGAATTGTGTATTACTGGGTCTTTTTTTTTAATAAATAAAAGGAACGTACCGGGAACGTACCAACCAGAGATTGTCAACGTTGCCGAATCTCATAAAAATATACATAAATAGAATTAATGATGAGCAATGTATATTTGTATACTATTAGCTTGAAGTAAATGATTTTTATTTGATTAAAATTATAACGGTTTTTATTAACTTAACAGTAAAATAACGATAGTTTTGATGTCATTAAAAGTGTAAAAATTTAACATTGTCGGTATAATGCGACGTTGAATGAAACTGATTCCAAAAGTGTGGATCCATGCTTTTATAATGAAGGAGAGGCAAGTGGATATAATATTTATTCTATTCGGATAATAAATTGGGATAATAACTTGATATTATCACACAGGGACGTACTTTTACATTTATTTTAAGCAAGAACAGAAAGAACCGAAAAACCCGGGATTATATTTTACAGAACCGGTTCTTTCAGAGACACTTAGAACCGGGAATTCCCGAAAAAAACCGGTTCGTAAGCCCTAGTGTTCACTTATGTGTAGCTCCCCCCGTTGAACGTAAACCGATAGTGTTTTGTTTAAGGAAAACTGGCGGCGAGAAGCTTTGCCGCGGAGATCTTAGAAGCAAAAGGAGCGAATACACCATAGCACTTGAATTCCTCTATCACTACACTGTTTAAATTTAGTTTACTACAAAATACACTATCGTTGTTTTACATTAAACAACTATTAAATGTAGAAAACACACAGCAACACAGCAACCGCTCACATCGAGATACCGCCAAAGACCCCTTATAAGCAACCACTTGTACTCATATTTCATATAAAAACTCTTGGAATGGTTGTCAAATGAGACGTCAACTAATTCTAGAACCACAGCCTACTCTAGATCATAGGAATGAGTACCTATATGGATGAAAAAAATAATTCCCTCATTCCTGATTCGGCAAAGTCGTAGGCAAAGTTGAAGCCACAGCTTTTGATTATCTTCAAATCATGTAAAGTATAAAATACAATTTACTTGCGGTGAAATCGTTAATACTGGCTGTCTCGTGGAGGTCGGTAAATCTCCTCTCATTGTTCTTCCCTTCGCGAGGATCGTATACTTGAATGTGCTTCATGTGCACCTTCGACAGCATTTCAATCGCCTTCTCGATTTCACTGTAAAATTTAATACAATAATCATAAAGTTGCTTTGTTAAAATCGAACATTAAGTACATATGTTTTGTTTCATTCAAAAAAATAACATAACGACTTCAACAATCGAAACCCATTATTAGGAAGCCGGATTTTTGATGGGTTCTGACTGTTAAAATCGTTAGGTTCCCTAATATAATGTTTTCTTTTTGAATGTATCGATCACGAAACTATTTCAATGGTAGGTATAGTTATTCAATAATTCAATAATATTGAATAACAAAAGTCTCGACTACGACTACCACCTAAGCGAAGCTGATGCTGACTGAACGAATGATGAACGAATGGAATGATGTACATTGCTATATTTGGTTCATGCCTTTAATCAAGGTCTCGTTATGAAAAAGCAATCGATAACATTCCATTCGTTTACACAGCATCAGCTTCGCTTAGGTGGTAGCCCCCCTGGACTTACTTGTTTTTTTCTTTTCAGTTTTTAATAAAGCTCCTTTTTTATTACATAATTTGGTTTATTATTTACGCAGTCGGGCTTTTTGATTTTTTAAATTTATTTATTTTATTTAGGTCTTTAACACTTTTAAACACTTTTTAGTTAGGGTCTTAATATTTATTTGTTGATTTTCTAATTAGCTCTACAACCTGTTCCTTTGAATAAAAATAATTTAAGAAGTTCTTAAATGGGTATTTTTGGAGAAATCATCAATCACAATTATAATATTTTAAAATCTTTCTCCCATAAAAAAAGTTCTAAGTGGGTACACTTTCATTGATAATTAGTTCCAATCATTCATAATTTAGAATACGTCAATGCGACGTTTTCATTTCTTACGTCAAGGTATTTTATAAGAAATTTACATTTTTACCGAATTATAATTTTAATTCAATAAAAAAGTAAAAATTTGATGGTCTCATTGTGGGATATCAAAAGAAAGAGGTTGTAGGTATACAAATGCAGGGCTTTAGGTATCTCTATTGCAACCTCTCGGGTGGTAAATCAGTCCATAAAACTGAACATAGGTCAAAATTCGAAATAAAAATGTGCCGAACTAAAAACAAATACCTAAATACGAAATACTCACTTAATACCGTTGTCTGCTCTCATCCTCTTGGTGGAGAAGCTAGTGTGAGCGCCAGAACCTTTCCAGTCCTGAACGGGTTTGGGATCAAAGGTGACGATGACTCCGTACTCCTCGGCCAGCCTGTGGAGAATGTAGCGGGCTATCCAGAGGTCATCTGCGGCCGATACGCCTACGCTTGGACCCACTTGGAACTCCCATTTCGAGGGCATCACTTCGGCGTTGTTGCCAGCAATAGGCACGCCAGCGTATAGGCAGCATCTAGACAATAATAGGAATGGTGATAATGTGATATCCATGATAGAACAATGATTACTAAGACTATTATGAAATTTTATCAATCAAATAAAACGGGCAAGTGCGAGTCGGACTCGCGCACGAAGGGTTCCGTACCATCCCTACTAATATTATAAATGCGAAAGTAACTCTGTCTGTCTGTCTGTCTGTCTGTTACCTTTTCACGCCTAAACCGCTGAACCGATTTTGATGAATTTTGGTATAGAGATAGATGGAACCTTGGGAAAGGACATAGGGTACTTTTTATCCCACAGTTGGGCACGATATAACCTGTAGTCTACGCGGGCGGAGCCGCGGGCGGAAAGCTAGTTACCAATAAAACCGGCCAAGTGCGTCTATAAAAACCATTATCTCTATAAAAACGGCAAAAAAAATCAGGTTTTAGTATTTATTGTTATAGGGCATATATAAATACATCATCTGCGAAAATTTAAACTGTCTAACTATCACGGTTCTGTTTTTAACTGTTTTTTTATTGTTCTATTTAATCGATATAGATTTACGTCTAATCCTGCTTGTTCATTCTTTTCTTTTAAAAAGTTTTGTAAATTCGATTCTAAATAATTGCGGCTGGGCAGGCGTACAGCTGGGTCAATTTCAAAAAGCCGTTTTTTTCGTAATTTCAGTGAACTTTGTTTCTCTTAGGTTGTATTGTTTAATTTATAGCTTATTCAAATATTTATCATGTTTAGATAAATGTTTATCAAACATAATAAAAATATGGTTAGCAAATAATGAGATAAATTGCCTTTTTCACCTCTCCAGCTCGAAATGAGAGTTTTTGTTTGTCAAAATCAGAGAGCAAAATCGTTGTTTGCTCACTTCATTTTTTGGTCGAGAGAAAAAGGGATTTAAATTTGGAATACTAACTTTGCAATGACTGTTGGCGCGGTGATTTGTTCTGAAACTAGTTTAAGCTTATCAAATCACGAAATTTTATATTATTTATTGAAATCAAAATTACAAAATTGTGTTTAATATTGATCGTTTAAGGAAATAAAAGCTTATTTAACATAAATTGTAAGAAACAATGTAGTTTTCTAAAAAAGTAGTTTAAATTTTGTAAAAATATTACGGTAACTTTGTTACAAAGTTACCGTCATAGCCCGGCGAATTAGCAAGCTTAAGTGGCAGTGGGCTGCTCATATCTGTCGTAGAACCGATGGCCGTTGGGGCAGAAAAGTTCTAGAATGGAGACCACGAATCGGTAAACGTAGCGTAGGGCGTCCTGTTACTAGGTGGGGTGACGATATTCGTAAAGTAGCGGGCAGTGGTTGGAGGAAGAGAGCTGAAGACCGAGCTCAGTGGCGTGCCATAGGAGAGGCCTATGTCCAGCAGTGGACTGATACAGGCTGATGATGATAATGAAAAATATTACGAAGTTTTCTGAACGCAAACTATAATCCTGGCCACTTTTAAAAAGTATATTGCTTTCGTATTTTTTTTGTTTCTTAACTTAATCTTTTCTCGCTGTGGTGAAATATATTTTTTTTAACACGAGAGCAAGTTTTTTTGATCTCGTGCCTTTAAATCACGAGCTAGCGAAGTAGTCTACAGTTGAATCACGAGCGTAGCGAGTTGACTGCACTCTGGTAGCAAAAACCAAATTTGCTCTCTTGTTGAACAAATAGGTAACTGTTTTTTCGTGCCACCGAAATGATAATATAACCACCGCAATTATAATATTAGCCATCGAAATGACTAAACTATCCACCGCTATTATTGTAATTCGCAGAAATGGTAAGCTGTTTACCTGAATTATTAATTTTTACAGAAAAATTACTACCTACTTACTTACTCCGCTGGCTCAACGACCCAAAGTGAGTCTTGGCCTCCGATATGTGGCATTTTGCTCTATTGAAATTTTGCGCTTTTGGCATTCATTATACACATAAACTAAAATATCCGTCGTCATATACAAATTTAACCGAAATGATGACGTTATCCATTAAAATGACAAAATTCTCCATCGAAATTAGATTTACATAGGTCACAGTAATGAGAATTGTTATCGTAACGGTGGAGAATTCACATAAATGATAGGTTTTTGGCCACCAAATTCACCGTAATGAGTACACCGCAATGAGAAACCAGGCATAAAAACGTAAATTAAAATATATCAGAAGGTTTTTTGAATCAATCACTTTCTAAAGTGAACTAGGTACTACCTGCACATATACGGTATATAACACAAAAAAAAAACAACATAACACAAAAAAAAAACATCCACCAAGTTAGACTCGTCACCGAAATAACAAAAAAATTGTCCCCAAAGCACGGAAACGACATACCTTCTTTCGTTTTTGGCGGGAACACGCAGCGTGGAACTGCACATTCAACGTCGCTGAACGCTAGGCAACACTGGCACACACCGTATGCTAAGGTCCCAACCCGGGGGCTAAGGCCGTTCGATGCAGAAAATAATCCCGCGCAAATTTTGCCCACCGGCGCATGAGGAAGTTTCGCCGGCCTGTTATTTTAACTAATCAGTAACCTCACAAACTACTTAAAAAAGTAATATTGGCATTAAAACTTCAAGAAATAGACTATTATAATAAACTTTAAATAGATCTTAATCACATTTAGTTTTTCTAATACAAGTCATTTTAACATCAAAACTGGACTGGCGACAACCCACCGCGATGAAAAATCGGTCATAAAATATTGTTTAAATGTACGTAAACAACATCTAAATCTAAATTTATTTAAAATATTGTTACATTCTGTATACAGGGCTTCAGGTAAATCACTTTCAACCTCTCGGGTGCTAAATCAGTCCATGAAACTGAACAACTTTCCCCAAGGAATATAGGTCAAAATACGAAAAAAAAAATTGATCTCCCATACCAAATGCGCTCTATGCTGATCAAGTTTGTATGGGAGATCAAAACTTTTTTTTCGTATATTGACCTATGTTCCTTGGCGAAAGTTGTTTAGTTTCATGGACTGATTAAGCACCCGAGAGGTTAAAAGAGATTTACCTAAAGCTCTGTATACGTTTTCAGCGCCGCCACTTTTTTTTAGGCTCGGGAAATCACCCACCTGTAATGTGCCTCAACAAGATCTCTGGCGAACACTTTGTTGGCGCCAACTGCACAGTAGTATCCCTGTGGTAGAGGGAAGCCGCCTGGGGGCCAGCCGAATGGCCGCAAATTTAAGTCTAGCAGAATATACTCCTGTTCAATGCCAAACCACGGCTCCTCGTCCTTGCATCTTTCTGACGCCTCTGCACACCTGACTCGGAGGTTGGATTCTAAAAAGAAAGAAAGGTTAAGAATTCTATAAGTTTGCTCATAGAATACTTAGCATAGATTAATTATGTGCTAACTACAATAAGTACCTATGTCGTCATAAAAAGGAAGTATTCAAACCACTGTTATGATTATGACGCAAGAGGTTTTTTTACCGACTTTAAAAAAGGGGAAGGTTCTATGTTCGACTGTATGTATTTTTTAAATGTATGTTCACCGATTTCTCCGCCATTCAAAATTCTTTTTTTTTAGAAAGATTATACCCCAGAGGTGGTCCCATTGTAACCAGGTCAGGATTTGATGATGGAATCCCAGGGAAGTCGAGGGAAACCTTCAAATTTAATAGGCACTTACATTGTTTCTCACCTAATTTTGATTATTTACACAAAAATAGAAAAATAATTAACTATTTACAAAAAAAGAAAACCGACTTCAAAAAGCAAAAAATAAAAACGTAGCATTTAGTGTGTTACGTATCTACTGATCTGTTTGAAGTCGGTGCCAAGCCAAATAAGTTTGATATGCTATACGTACATCCGCCTTCGCACCGACTTCAAACAGAACAGTAGATACGTAGCACACTAAATGCTACGTTTTTATATTTTGCTTTTTGAAGTCGGTTTTCTTTTTTTTGTTAAAAGTTATCTATTATTATTACAGCGTCAGCTCTGAACAAACGTTGGTTTAATCAACTGTAGTTTAATCAATTATAGAAACTGTAAATGACTAGAAATCATCAAAATTTAGTTATGTCTTAATCACCTTAAAATAACACCTTATAACACCTTACCTTAAAATAACAACTTATTTTATAAATAGTGGCTAGATTTTTTGCAATTTAGCCTCCCCTGTGCCATATATAATACGGTGTACAATTGTACATACCTACCTGTAGGTTCCATATTGTGTTTGTAGGTATCACACATGACGAGGATGTGGTTTCCTCTGCGGAAAGGGTCCTTGTAAATAGCGCGCGGCACTAGGTAGATGTCAGCGTTGTGTCCATCGGCCTGGCCGGTCGAGCTCCCGTCGGAATACCATACTGGCAGATCTAGGAATATAATTATACTACACGTAATTAATACTATAAACATTTCTTTATGTATAAAATCTAATAAATGCTACACTACACCTTGAGCTACCTCGTACAATGGAAAACAATGATCATACGTTAAAAGCAATGATAACAACATACAATGACAGCTATCACAATTCTTACGACTGCGGACGACAAAGTTGCTGTGAAACCTGTAAAATTATGCTGGTTTCTGGTTGAAAGAGAGATACAAGTGGTTTTTGTGTTTAGTAATTTTTACCCAAATTCCTTTCTTCGATAAGGATACCATGATTATTGTTCAATTTATTTATTTATTTATTGTACAAAACCAACAGCTTAATTACAAGACATGTAAAATTAGTAGCTAGCTTAGGTCTAATTGTAAAGCCAATTACAGGTTTTCTAGTTTAAACAGGAGGTGGAAAACATTTGCTAACCTAGTACAGTTACCAATGTGTATAAATACTAGCAAAATTAAATTACCGTATAAATTATTACTGTATAAAGTACGAGCAATGTCACTGGAGTGAGTTTCCTATCGGTATTTAGATTTTATATAGTAATGGTTTGAAAGAGGAAAAAAGAAGGATCACCCAATGTAACCGCTCGAGACTCAATATAACGAGTTAAAGAAACGAAACAAAAGGAAAAATTAAGCGAAAATGACCATATGAACCCTCTTATGTGAATATGTACGTGTGTGTGTGTGTGTGTGTGTGTATGTGTGTGTGTGTGTGTTGTTGTTGTTGCTGTTGCTGCTAGCCCTACGATCTAATCTTGGGATCGGAAGCTGCCACATGTTGATATGACAGCCTCCACTAACATTGTGTAATTCGATTTATATCTGTGAGTTTTATATTTGTGAGTTTTTTACGCTGAGTTTTTCTAAAACACAGCGTAAATATGTTCCGCCGTGTGGTGATCACCCCATCTCTTTCCGTGGGAGTCGTAAGAGGCGACTAAGAGACCTGCCTCCTAGTAATCCATCTTAGGCAACAATACCTAAATTAGTTTTGAATCTGAGGTGTCGTCCTAAGGTCCCATGCGGTGTGGTAGGCTCTGTAAAGGGCCGTCTGGTTCGCGACCACCCTCCTTCCGAAGTCCGTCGGTGCGTGGGAGTACCAGTGCCTTAATTGGCATTTTCTGGGTTAACTCGCTCCCTTGGTCAAGATTGGCGTCAAGAGTTAACCCATTTCATCATAATAATAAAAAAGAGACCCGAGGAGGAGGTTATTTTCGATATCTCCTAAAATGCTGAATGTTTTGCATTTTTTTTTACTCTTCTTCAGTGACGGAGATTCTCTTCATTTGTAACACCTTCCCAACTTATGTGACGCAGTATTGGCTGAAGCAGAAGGTTTTGAACGTAATCCATACGTCCAAATGCTTCAGAATTTGATTCACGTTTATCCCTCTGATGAGAGTTTCTTAAGAAGATTTTTGCCGCTATATGCTGTCACATATCATATGTGATAGAGCCAGCGTCGTTAATTTTTATCTCGGGCTGCTGGTTTTCCAGATATGAAGTGGGCCCTACGTAATCCTGTGGCCCAAAAATAAATGTAAATATTTTCCAAAGTATTAGGTTTTTTGGGTTGATTTATAGCCAGAACCGTTTTTTTTATGAGTCACTGTAGATGTTAATGATAAAATTGGGGCGCTGTCAACCGGTTCATTTTATTTTAATTACTGAGAATCGCAGGCATTTGGATGTGTGGACCATACTTTTTTGCCAATAATTCTTGAACTATTGCGTCACATTCGATTTCAATATGCAAATATGAAGTCTTTTATCCATCACTGAGCGAATCTCTCGGAGTTTTCATCCTAGGATTAATGGCCACACATCCAAATGTACATAGAATTTTAGGTCAAGATGCATCGAAGATCTCTCCCCATCAGAGCTGCATTGGTTCTGCTCTATGGATACCTTAATACAAGATTATAATAAATCTGTAATCTCCTCCTCTTTTATCTGCTTTTACACTGGAGAGTCTGGCGATCTTGGAAGCCTTACACTTTATTGACTCTCACAATAGACGACAGTCATATTTTTTTCACCGAATCCCCTATTATAATCGATTCTAATCGAATCTGTTTCTCCAAATTCCCTATTATAACCAAAATTAGAAAAAACTCTCTTTAATTGTAAATTGCTGGCCGTCAGGTTCCAAGGCCACAGTGGTATTCAAGGAAATGAAACAGCTGACCTCTGCGCTTAACAAGCCATAGAATTAGGCCCTCCTTCCAAGTTCAACCTACTTAGCCATGATTTAATTTCCTTAGCAAAACAATGTTTCACTTCTTGCTGGGAATCAGAATGGAGATCGGTAAGTCGTCTAAAAGGCAAACACTTTGCTAGCATTCAGAAAACTATCCTTCCCAAACCTTGGTTTTCTGACTTTAGGGGAGCTAGTATAATTTGTCACTTCTACAATTTGTCAGCTTCGATTGGGTGGAACATGTGTGTACCTCCCCAGTTCGCTGTGTGAGTGCGGCCTCGACAAGAGTACCACCGATCACTACTTTCGCCTGCCCTTAGATTTCCTTCTCTGTATAACTCTCTGCCTCCATATCTACTCCTCGGCTAGTTAATTTTAACTTCCTTATTTTTCTTGTAAATACGCCTTTTATTAAGGATAACATTTAGGCTTTAAATGGGCTTTAATAAGGATTATAAAGCATTTAATTATATGTGTTCTAACCTAACTTACAAATTAATAATGATTTAAGTACATATTTTGTGTTTGTCCATGTGTTTGTCGATGAGATCCTTAAGGAAAGTAAATAATTTTAAAAGTTACCCTTGTACTTTCAAGACGCCAAGCAGAATCTAAACACAGTAAAATACACATATGGAAATGCCACAAATTGATTGATTAACCTGAAAAATTCTCATCAAAGCTTATTCTATTGGGGTGCTCTCGATATTTGCATTCGATCATAAAGTTCTTGTCTATATCCATTTGGTAGTAAAAAGGTGGAGCATACATCCGAGCGAATGTCCACTTCATCCCCAAATTCAGTTTTCGTAATGGTTTTCTAGTCACCAATTCCAAAGCTTCGACCAATTTGGGCACTGTAATTTTAAATAAAATAATTTTAGCTTTTTATTAAAATTGTTTTTGGATTTTTGTAAGTATGAACATAATTTATATGAATAGTTAGATACATACATAATTAACTAACATCAACATGTTTACAACAAAACATCGCTGTTTAGGTACAAGGTCGAAATATTAACACTATAGCAATACTTATTAGAATAATTGTAATAGTTAATGAGGATGTGATAAAACGTGTTCTCAATGGCTTTGTCACTTCCAATAAAACTGACAAATCAAACCCGATTCACAACGTAGTTATGAATGAAATGCTAAATATGGATTATTGCGTTTCAAATTAATGTGAGGGCTGGCAACCGTTGCCAGATTACCTTGTCATTGTTTATCGCAAGGACAAGCTTTCATACCCTGTTTTACGGTAGCATTGTTGTTGGAGATGTAACTAGGAAGTCAAACACTGAATTTTACATAATATATAACTACTTCACATAATATCAACGTCCTTATTTGTAGCCGATTTCAAAAAAGGAGGCGATTCTACATATGTGAACCGGCCTTATCAGTATGGAGGAAGTTCCCGTAAAGTTGAAACTTTTCATGTTCATAGTTAATTCCCTGTCATATTGGTGTCATACAAGGTGTTTCAAAAATACCCAAAAAAAAGAAATTCCAAAATTTAATTTTAAAAGTGAAATAGCCACAACTCTAGTAATCAGTTGCACGGTTTGACATCTTTCAAAATTAAAGTTTCATATAATTAATATGTCATACTTGTCATATTTATAATAGAGCTGCGGAATAAGCTAAATTTTAATTAATTTTTAATTTTCTTTTTTTTGGGTTTTTTTGAAACACCTTGTATAACGAAATCTAACTATTTTTATGACCTCTAAAACGATATATGTTTTAGAGGTCATTATACACTACACACTACTAGGGTTGTATGAAAAATCAGTATACTTATGATAAAATGGTTCATAGTTCATTCCCTGTATACGATTCTCGTTAATGAAATTAAACTATTAATGTGACCTTTAAAATGACATACGTCACAACCTTATACACCAGGAGGGACGGAACAAAATGTAAAAATCAATAATCGAATAAATATATCACAAAATGGTTTGTAGTTTACTCCCTGCAAAAGTTCCGTTGTTATGGCACAACCTTCAAAATGACATATTCACATCTTTATACTCGTACATTCCCGGGGACGGCGGTCATACAATTTTGCCCATTCTTCTTTAAGTTTTATGAAAAATACCTTTAGGTAGTTTAGGGATGTAGGTGAGTATGCGGTCCTTGCAGCGCAGGTTCTCGCCGGTGCCGTCGATCCAGACGTATGTGGCGATGATCCTGTCGGCCGGCAGCGGTAGGTCGTCGTATCTCGTCAGAGAGGTCTTCGAGTTGGTCAGGACTTGCCCCGATAGAATCTCCGGGTTATCTGTTTAATCAGAACAAGCGTACAGAATAAGTATAAGCCAGTTATGATAAGTAGTGCGATTGTAAAACAAAATCATATTTTAAGGTTTTTTGTGGCAAAAAGTGGATTGTTCCATCGATTTTATATTTATTTCTTTATTTTTTGTTAATAAGAAAAATTAAGTTTATTTTCTTACATGTCACTTTACCTTTCAAGATAAGATGTGCATTTGCACAAATTAATAATAGTAATGTGTCCGGAAACAGGTAACGTGAAATAATTTAGGAGTTTAGTAGAGTTACACCGAGCGCGTTTGCTTATTATTAGAATAGTAGCATTAATTGCATAATGCTACATAAATTCATACAAAGTAACCATAATAACTACATTATATGTCAGTCGAAGAAAATTCTTATAGTAGCAATAGACAAACTACTAAACATATCTGATTGTTAAACAACTACAAAACATACCTGATTGTTGTTTAACAATCAGGTAGGTTTTGTAGTTATTATGGTTACTTTGCATGAATTTATGTAGCATTGTGCAATTAATGCTATGTGTTTCGGTATTTACTATTGCTACTATAAGAATTTTCTTCGACTGACATATAATGATAATCTGTAATCTATGACAAATGCTGGACAAAAGGTCAGTGTGGCAGAGAAAAGGTAAGTATGAAAGAAAAAGAAAAAGGGTGAATAGTAGAGTGCCGCTAGGTTTAAACCTTGGAACTCAGATCCACTAAATGGATTTTCGTGAAACATTTTTATTACGTTGTCGGAGGTATAAATAACAGTTTACCCCTCAAAATTTGCCAATCTCAATTACATCTGTTATTTATGAATTCCCATATAAAAGAAGCATCGGATTTTTTTACCCTCTAATGCTTTAGTAATTCTATGACAAATAACCAGATAAATGTCACAAAAACAGTCCGAGTGCGAGTTTCTATTTAGAGATCTATAGCTTGAGTCCGACCTACTCTTGGCTGTTTTTCATATTAATTTTATATAAATTATGTTTTAAATGTGCACTGAGTTTGAAGTATATGTGTCGTGGCCATACCGTAGATTTGCTCACTTCATGAAATGCTCGAGAATTTCATTAAATGGTCGCATTTCATGAAGTGGCCAATTTAATTTGACCAGATCATTAAATCGTCAACGTTAACCGATTTTGTCATCCACGTTTGGCCCAAACCGTATTAAACAGTGTGTCAATAAAATATTTAATCGTAAAAATTTGTTATTTTGTCTAAGTTATTCGACTTCTTTGTTCGATTGCGACAAGTAGGTTTGTTAGTGGCCTAACCCAACCAACCCTTTCAAGGGTTGGTTAAATTAGGTTAGGTTAGAACTGCAACCCCAACGC
Organism: Aproaerema taeniolella; assembly: GCA_949987775.1. Taxonomy (NCBI): domain Eukaryota; kingdom Metazoa; phylum Arthropoda; class Insecta; order Lepidoptera; family Gelechiidae; genus Aproaerema; species Aproaerema taeniolella. The sequence continues at coordinate 30,646,296 of OX465242.1, read as the reverse complement.
ACGAGCCGAGCGAGCGAAGCGAGCGTGCCGCGGCAGCGGCCTGCAAAGTGCCAGAAACGACTGTGGGCAACCACAACGCAAGTTAAGCGGTTGTCACAGTTCCGCTCAGCTGAGCTACTTCATGATACGAAATGTTGACCATTTCATGAAGTAGCCGCGCGTTTAGTTGACCATATCGAAAAACGATTTCTTATCATTGATCTGACCAAACTACATCATGATGTGGCCAATAGACAGTGAAACATTTCATGAAATTCTCGAACATTTCATGAAGTGAGCACAATATGGCCACGACATAATGCATTATTAGAATAGTAACATTTGTTAAAAAAAAACGATATTTTGGACATTTGTCGTATGGGGAAAGAAGTTTTTGTGGTTAAAGTTTTTAATTTTTTTAAATAATATTTCACGATAGTTACCATCATAATACGTGTTTTCTGAAAATTTGGACATGCTCTCTATAATAGCATGAAAGATAGAGGGTTATACGTCTGAAACACCCAACGTACACATCAACTAACGTTCGCCCTACGATTCGTTCCCATGGGAACTCCATGTAAGCTCCCCAATATTTGAAGATCATAGTTTCAATAGTTTTGATTTTTCGTGGAAATCTTTGTCAGTGGGTTATAAAATCCGATTCTTCTTTTGTATGAGAATTCCTAAATACCAGATATAGTTGAGATCATTTGTTCTCACTTGGTCGGATTCGCAATTGGTCGGATTCTGTGTTCGGTATTTACCATTGCTACTGGCCTAGTGTTTATATTCTCTTTGCTACTGGCCACTCATTAGAATTTTCTTCGATTGACATAATATAATGATAATCTGTAATCTATGACAAATGCTGGACAAAAGATCAGTGTGGCAGAGAAAAGGTAGTTCAGTGGGATGAATAAATCAGAGAATTCTTAATTACTACATATAATTGAGATCGGGAAATGAGGGGTAAACTTTATTATTTATACCTCCAACAGCGAAATCAAAAAAGTTTTACGAAAATCCATTCAGTGGAACTTGGGTTCCGAGGTTTTGATGATTTTTGGTCTATCGGCACTCCACTAGAATACAAACCCTGAAGTTTTCTACGTCTATCATTAGTCACAACTGATGGATAATAATTAAACATTTTCAAGTTGGTTTTCCTTAAAACTTGTAGTAAATTTCGTAGTGATTAAATTAGGTACATCTGTGAGTCAATATTTTGTCACTATTGTGATCATTATTGTGATTATTATCACAAATTAAAAATAGTAAATGATTATCAAACAATAATTAAAAGTCTTTGAGTATGTAGTATTTTGTTAAAAGTCTTTGAGTATGTATAGTCCATTGAAAAGTTACATTTGGGGTTGCGTTTTTTAGAGGACGCAATTTTATTTTTTTGATGTGTAGGGGGGGTCAGTGTAAAGCTAAAACCAAGTTTGTGGGGTCGCCACCCTTGTCCCACGGCCGCCATCTTGAAAATAGGGGTTGAAATGGTTTTTACGGTATATCTCTTAAACTATTTATTTTATAAAAAAAATTTGTTAACATTTTTTGTTGCAAATTAAATTCTCTACAACTTTGGTCCAGTAACTTTTTGTCGTAGAACTATAAATAAAAATGTTATAAGCGAAAATCTTCAGAAATTCGAGAAAAAAATTTATATTTTTCGATGTAACTTTTTTTTTATCATTTTACGAAAAAATGATATCAGACCATTTTTGTAGATCGTTTTTTGAGGAACAACTTTTATTTGCATCATTTTTTCATTAAGTCAATAGCTAAGGTTTTACAGCGCTCCGAAGTGAGTACTATTTTTCAGTACTCTTAACTATACCTATATTATACATGTGTACTAATAATATGTCATCAGTTATTGTTTTTTTTTATTTTTTTACTTTATTATAATTTTTTTAATTAAAAATTTTGCAATTTTATGTAAAATTAATTATTGACTCTTTTCCCCACCACCCACGAGGTAGAGTCTAGAGGCGCGTTTTTTTTACGTGGTATCCCCGATAGGCCTAATCCACGGTGATTTTCTAAATTACAACTACTCCGTCCTCAGTCGTTTCGATGGACCAGGCTGCGGCTCAGCATCTGATCGGCTTTCTAAATTAAATACCAGTGGGAGAACTGGCGAAGGAAGGGGTGTTAATGTTGGCGGTTCATCATCAAAGTCATTTTCATCAATTAATTCTGAGAGTTCTATTACGTTGCTGCAAGTCTCTCCAGAACAATGGAAGCACACTGCAGAACATTTCAGTCCTGCTTTTCGACATCCACACATCGCTCCACAGTTTCCTTTGCATTTGCAAAAAATCAATTTTAGAAGCTCAGGGGGTGCTGGAGGTTTTGAGTTCTGCACTGGCATCAATAATTTTCCACATTTTTTCCAGCCCCAGTCTTCAGGATCATTATAATTACCAAGCCACGACTGGACCTGATGGTAGACTCGGAAAGTATGAAAGCGAGCTGTGTCTTGTGTTGGAGGAAGTGAATAATTAATTTTTAATAAAATTGCAAAATTTTTAATTAAAAAAATTATAATAAAGTAAAAAAAATAAAAAAATAAATAAAAAAAAAACAATAACTGATGACATATTATTAGTACACATGTATAATAAAGGTACAGTTAAGAGTACTGAAAAATAGTACTCACTTCGGAGCGCTGTAAAACCTTAGCTATTGACTTAATGAAAAAATGATGCAAATAAAAGTTGTTCCTCAAAAAACGATCTACAAAAATGGTCTGATATCATTTTTTTCGTAAAAATGATTTTCATTAATTTCTGAAGATTTTCGCTTATAACTTTTTTATTTATAGTTCTACGACAAAAAGTTACTGGACCAAAGTTGTAGAGAATTTAATTTTCAACAAAAAATGTTAACAAATTTTTTTTTATAAAATAAATAGTTTAAGAGATATACCGTAAAAACCATTTCAACCCCTATTTTCAAGATGGCGGCCGTGGGACAAGGGTGGCGACCCCACAAACTTGGTTTTAGCTTTACACTGACCCCCCTACACATCAAAAAAATAAAATTGCGTCCTCTAAAAAACGCAAGGTAAGGCCTAAAAAATGTAACATTTCAATGGACTAGTAGTATTTGTTTTAAAAGTAGATGAATTGACATAATATTGACATTGCAAACGAAGACATTTAATTTTGTCATCCACATGTCACGTCAACGATCATATTCATAATACCTACTCAAAGTATAAACCTTATATAAACTCACTGACATAACTTATTTTTTCTATGTCTATGTATCATGGACTTAGTACTTTCTCTTTTACTACAAATACTACATACTCAAAGCTTTTACTATGTATATACTCAACAACTGTGACATTGGCAAAATCACGCCATTTTCAATAAATCAATTGTACTTTTTTTCTATGTCTATGATTGTACTGCTATAGTATGGAATATAAGTGCAATCAAAGGAATTGACTCCCAGTAAGCTAGTTTCATTTGGTTCTAAATGCGTGTGCAAAGCTTTTGCGCGGGACCCTCGCGCAATCAAAGTGAAGTTTCAGCGTGAGCCGAGCACAAGTTTGTCGTTATCGTGCTAGAGCTACTGCTTTCCGTGTGTCACTGAAGTTAAAAACGCTACCTACCTATACAGTAAGTACTTATTTCGTAGCCATTCCAGTTTTTTTAATTTATTTATGTTGATTAAAAAACTGGAAAAAAGCTACTGCGTATTTGTCATTATTACTATAAAAATAATGAAAATATGTTTTTTATTATTTTGTTTCTGGCGTTATTTCATGCTGTCGTGTCAACGCTCTCTCTCTCTTAGCGATGACGTTGTATCTAATGCAATATGCAGCCAAAACGCAGCTTATGCTCGGTATAGATAAGATACGCAATTACGCGACACATGTTTGTATTAGGCACCGTCAACCGATAAAACTGTTAATCATCTCAAATCTTTATTTGATTCAACTTTTTATATGTATTCAAACAGTGTTGGTTCGCGGGTCGGCTGGATCTGTCTTTATATTTTTTTCTAAAAGGCTTTAGTGTGGGCCTTTGTGTGTGGTGTATGCGTTACATTGTGCCTGGGACTAGGACGGCGGTTGTAGTTTTGTGTGACACTTAATGAGCAATGCAACCTTTGAGTATGTAGTATTTGTTTATAATGCAACTGATGCTGACGTGACGTGCCAGCAAAATCAAGCTTTACAAACTAAACAATACTCGTCTAGGCAAAGTCATAATGGCTGTCATGTATGTGGCAAATCGGACTTGTTGCCTACACATAGATATGTTAGTAATGGAAATAAGGAACTAAATTGTCACGAGTTATGTAAAATTTTACTTTCCGTTCGAGTGGGTATACCTCCTAAACAACAGTAGTTACTATAACAGTGAGCTATCCTGATCATCCTTATCAACGCTTCCAGACAACGTAATCTAGAGCAGAATCATAACAGGTAGGTAATGTACATACTAGAGGACACTCGGCACATTGTTCCTGTGGGAAGTTCCAAAAATCCAGCCTTATAGTCTACATACCTAATAATCGGAATCTCTGTGCTCTAGTCGAAGTAGCGGTTTGACAACCCTGATGGTGAATCTGGGTTAGTTAAGTTCGCCACACAATTAACTACACTATAAAAAGAAGTCAAAGGGTTCGGGCTTAGAGTTATTAACGAATTTAAATAAATTAGTAAGTCAGGTCTTTAATATGTAGATGTTAGAGCCCTACAATAAATGTATCGTCTTGATTTCTATATGTAATGAAATTACTTACAAACAAATATTTTTAAATTATTATTCCGATCGTCACGCTGTACACATCCTTTCGCGTACATACTTTTTCTGATGATTATCAAACAGATATAATGGGAATACTTTTTCCCAGTAGTTCTGTTAAAGAAACAACACAACCCTATTAGTACATAACCGTTTAGTTCGCGTTCCTATAAAGGGTTTACATTGGAATTTTGAGCTTTTGAATCCGTCAACATTTACGACCTTTTCCGTGATGGCAATGTTCCATGAATCGATACAAAAGATCCATATTACAATACCTGCACTGAGTACAACAGTAAATAAATAAACGTGATTCTCAAATATTGGAGTATTCATAGCGAGTTACCAGTTAAAACTAGTATTGCTCTAGGCTGGCAATATCTACGTTGCTATGCTAATAAATTCTATCTTTAGAACATTTGTATTTGACCAATTTTATCCGAAAACGTGAACTAAATACGAGTACTTATTGTATCTTTCTTTTCTAGGCATATTTTTATTTATATTATATTAGTTTGCTTGTCTTTCCTACACCTCGGCTCGGCGGTAATGTAGCAACAGATAAACTGATTTTATTGCAGAGTAAATTAAAAGTGACATAATCTACATAAAAAAACCTAATTTCCTACAAAAACGCAGGCGCGGGCGGAAAGTTATGTTATAATCATTAATATTATACGCATAAGCCATGACTATCCATGTGTCGATCTCAATCTAGTAATTGATCGCATTAGCGTACTTATCATTATTACTAATTAACTTTGCCTGCTGAATTTTTCACGTCCGACTGTTACAGTCATCAAACTATTTACAGTTACTGATATCCGAGGTCAATAGGCTTTATATCTATGTAGGGTAACACTCAAGAACAAACAATTAAATGACGTCTTTTCTTATATAAAATATTGTGTCTATTGAGTAGACTTCGATAAGTTAATATGTAAATAACGTAGGTACTTACTTCATCGATTAAAATTTACGTCGCGTGCTGCTTAAAACAACTTTTCAATGGAAAAAAAGCAACCCATCGCTTATGACTTATTTATGGCACAATAAAATTGTTGTAAAATTGCAAAAGCTATGTATTTTTGTCTGTTTACACAACTAGTTCTAAATTATTATTTTCTATGGAATCCATAGAAAAGAGATTTTTTTTTATATGATGGAATCGAATCGAAATATGAACATGGCGCAATCTAGGATTGGTTCATGAATAGTTGGTGAATAAGTTCTAAAAATTTGTTTCTAATAACAATGGTATTTACCATGTGTGGTGTACCCAAACGGATTATGTTGTAATTTGTAGAGTAATCTTTCAAGGAAAAAACTGTATGTTTTACATAGGTATAGTCGGGTTCCCTACTTGAAACCGAATGACGTTTGACCAAACATCAATTGCCCGAACACGTTAAATCGATTGTTTACGAGACATAAGAATCATAAGCTCTAAGCTCTATGTTTGGTTCCCTACTTGAAACCGAATGACGTTTGACCAAACATCAATTGCCCGAACACGTTAGCTCGATTGTTTACGAGACCTAAGAATTATAAGCTCTATGGCTTTCCACACCGATGCATCAAAATCTCGAAAAACGTATCCTCTAACAATCAATACATGTAAACACGATATCTCGAAACATCGTCTGATGGAATAAAGTTTTAAGCATTATACTATTATTTTACTAGTAATCCATTATACTATTATTTTACTAGTAATACCAGTGCCTTAATAGGCATTTTCTGGGTTAACTCGCTCCATCGTCAACCTCATCTATGACCTGGGTCAAGATAATCATAATCATAAAATCTATTGCTTCCCATGGTCAAAGATTGTGGTTAAAGATTGAGGTCAAGAGTTAACCCATCTTATAATGAGTTAATTAAAAAAAAAGTTAGGCCAGGAAGAAATTAGACAACCCAACGTTTTCATTTTCTATATGCTTCATTTCGTTTGGTATTAAAGAACAATGTGCAAAATGGGCCCAGTGTTGTAGCATGATAAGCTTTGTACGGGTTGATGAGTAACTGAATATACATGTGAAATATGACTGAATGAATGAATGAATTAATTAATGTGGGATTTATGAAATATAGACTTACGTATTTTTGCAAAATGGGTCCAGTGTTGTAGCATCATACGCTAAGTAAAGGTTGATGAGTTACTGAATATGTATGTGAAAAATGACTGAATGAATGAATGAATCAATTAATTAATGTAGGATTTATGAAATAAAGACTCGTATTTTCGCAAAATGGGTTCAGTGATGTAGCATCATACGCCATATACGGGTTAATGAGTAACTGAGTATTGTATGTGAAAAATGACTGAATTAATGAATGAATAAATAAATTAATTAATATGGGATTTACGTAATAAAGAGAATTCAGGCTCTTACTTGGCGAATCTCTGATTGCTGAAAATACTTTGTCGCTAGATTTTGAGTCCTGCATTGATCATAAATAATGTGCCTACTGTACATTTCCGTCACCTCAAAGCAGAGCACTTAGTTGATTATAGTGGTAAACAACATCGATGCAGGCATATTAATTGCAAAAAAGTGTCTACTGCGATTGCATAAAATGCAACATTTTTTTGTGTTGTACCAGGCAAAGAAATTGTTTTCTGCAATTTCATAAGAGTTTTTAGGCATGTGTTTATATTATTCCATTTTTTTCACTTTTTGTGAAATTATTTTCTTAAATTCTATTTGACAATCGTAAGAGGACAAAAATTGTGTGATAACGATAATTGATAATATGTATTATTTGAGAAAACTTACCTTAGTTTAATCTGCTGGCTATGATTGATTGTAAGTTATACTTTGTCTAATATTTTTAATTGAAGTTAAATGTTATTTAAAGAAAATAGATAGAAGTAAAATATTCTTATGATATTATCTTACCTAAGTCTAATGTGGTGTGAAATTATGTTTTTAACAGTCTTTAATTCTTTGTGTGGGGTTTGTTAAATAAAACAAAAAGTAGTACAACAAAGTATCCTTTTATATAATATATAATAACATCTCATTTAGGTATAAGATTAATTTTAACATGTTCATACTAAAACAATTTCATTTTTCCGACTCATTCGCGTCTCGACGCATGCAATCTATCTATAATATATATATATATTTTTTAAAATTGCTGTTCGGTTGTCACGATAAAACTTGAAAATGGCTGGACCGATTTGGCTAATATTTTTGTTGAAATGAAAGTGAATGTTCAGGGAGGTTTAGGACCCCTATCAGGCGCCGAAGATGCCAAATTTAGCGTTTTCATAGATTTAAACGCGCGTGTGAAGCTCGTTCGAAACTCGTTTTTATCGCTATATCTGCGCGTATACGCGCTGTAAACGCGTTGTAAACGCGCGTTTCACGATCGCCTCAGCACACGAGGTTACAAGGTTGCGTTCCAATCGCGTTTGAAGCGCGTATATGCGCGTGAAACGCGTGTTTTCAGTGCCGTAGAAATACGCGGTGAGAAAATATGGAAAGACTAAAGGCGTTACGAAGTTCGCCGTGTTAGCTAGTCAATTAATATTAACGTAAAGTAGGTAAATACATTACTAAAAATACAAATGTACTAAGAATAATTAGTTAAGATACTATAGTGCATCGCATACTCTCTTGACCATGTGCTACATTGTTTTATCTTGTAATAATAACATAACATTTTATTATACTGCGTATCACTATAATGTTCTATACCTTAAAATCTATAACTAACTTATAGAATATTATTTTGTTAACTTTGGATTAGATAACTTAAGTAAAAGGAAAGTTAGTGAATAAACATTAATAAAAACTATCTGTAACCGAGTATGGATTGATCGAAATGTATTCTATCACTTAGCTAATTTTGATGGTTCTAATTAGAAATAATAAGTGATTATCAAAAAAGAGATAAAAATGTAACATTAAAATAACGAAAATTATGTATAAATATCAGATAAGTAATACTCGCAAAAATGTTTTCTCTATTATTATTTAATATCTTAATGGTCCTTTATATCTTCCTCTATCTCGTGTGTTAACGTATTTGTTTCCATCATAAATCCATAATCTGAAGTAGCATTATTGGGCTTTAGAATTACTTAAGTTCTGTTTATGGTTTTGAAATGTAGTAGTAGATTATTACTACGATTAGTGCCGCCACCTGGAGGATCATTATGATTTTTAATCCTTGAAATGTGTGGTGCGTGTTTCCCTGGAGTTGTGCGTTCTTGTGAGGATAGGCACGTTGAGTGAGGCTTTGGGCCGACACGGGATGCGCGTGGCTTGCGGCCGCGGTTGTTATTCGTTGAGGATGCAGGTGCGCATGAGTGCGTTACAGACGGCGTACGGGTCGCAGTTGGACGCCGGCCGACGGTCCTCCAGGTAGCCCTTCTTCTCCTCGGCCACAGCGCGGGGTATCCGAATGCTGCTGCCACGGTTCGCAACACCTGCAAATGGGAAACGCGTGACTCTTATATTTAGTACGTAGATATCGGTATAATTTGGGGATACCAAATTTCCTTTTCACAGGAGCTAGATAGGTTTGTTATGATGTTAAAAAACCATGATTGCAATCTGAAAATCGTAGTTAACAAAAATTGCCACAAAACTAAGATGGCGGATGTTGTGTTTTAAAAAACAACATAACACTAGAAGTATTCGTCCGATTATTATTTTTTTAACCAAAGCTTTGTATGTGTGCTTCAAATATTGTGTATTGATATATTGGTAAAGTCAATCTTTGACTAGTAATTAACCCGTCTCACAGTGATTCGAACAGAACAAGTTAGCTAGACAAAATTATTTAGACTGTTTTTCTTACAGGTATAATTACACGCTTTTTTTTAGCAAAAAATAATAACTAATTACATTATGTACACTATTTAATTGATGAATTAATAGAAATCAGCTTAATATTTAAAATTCAATTATTACATTTCTAAAATATTATACATAGAAGAGGGATCCATTTAATCACCGAATTCCTCCTCTGGTGAATTATCTACAACATAATCATTACTAATCCTAATCCATATACTTCTATTTTCAGTTACATTAGGAGGCTCCCTGAGACAAATTCCTCAACTAAAATAGGTACTTAACCAATTTAACTGAAATATTGCAGGTTGATAGTTTTTAAGTACCTACATGTATGACAACTAAGAAGATTAACAAAATTCCCATAGGAACCTTTGTTGATTGATGAAAACCACACACACCACAATAAAATAGGCAGCTAGATGTTTGAAATTCTGCACAAGACTTCCTTTGTAAAACTAGTTGAACCTTGAAGTAAGAAGTCTACATTTCTAGTCAAACGATACTTTGATACTTTGAAATTTCCAGAGATTCCCTCGGGAAATCCGGAAAAAAGGTAAAGCGAAGCTTTTGTTTTTTTTTAAATCTTGTTTAACGAAAGAAAACGAGGCTTTAGATCACATACGTGTCTATGCCAGCCTCATTGGAAGCCTCTTAAAAATAATAAAAATGAAAAAATATCACCTTCCATTAAACTCAAACAAATCAATCTTTCTATATTAACTAGAAATAGGAACTTATAAAGTATAATTGCACATAAACAATAACATAAAAAATCACTCAATATCCATCAAATAATTCAACAATTCAAACTTAAAATCAACTCAAAATAAATCAACAATATTATTAGCAACAGTATATACTTGCTTTCAGGACTCTACGATTGCTTAAAAAAGTAGTAAAATGATGAAATTTTTTAAAAAATGATGATCCTTATAAAAAGTTAACAAAAACAAAATAAAGAAATTAGTTATTGAATTGAATATTACTGAGTCTTTTTTTAAATAAATAAAAGGAACGTACCGGTAACGTACGAACCAGAGATTGTCAACGTTGCCGAATCTCATAAAAATATACATAAATATCTAGAATTAATGATGAGCAATGTATATTTATATACTATTAGCTTGAAGTAAATGATTTTTATTTGATTAAAATTATAACGGTTTTTATTAACTTAACAGTAAAATAACGGTAGTTGTGATGTCATTAAAAGTGTAAGAATTTAACATTGTCGGTATAATGCGACGTTCAATGAAACTGATTCCAAAATCCAAAATAAAGGGCGCGCGCAGGATGCGCCGGCGCGGCGTCGTGAATGCGACGCCGGCGCATCCTGCGCGCGCCCTTGATCTACTGATAAGCGCCTGTGCATTGAGTCAGGTAACTATCCTACTCAAACCTTTTACCGATTATGAAATTTATAAGATTACTATGCAAGGAGTTGCTTGCAAAAACACTTGCGACATATATGAAACTTCTACGAAATTGCTAAAAGAAGCACTCCCGGTAATTTTAAACGACTTAGTTAACATTTTCAACTACTTTATTAAAACCGGCAGCTATCCATCAGCTTTTAAAAATGTAAAAGTTGTTCCTATCTACAAAGGCAAGGGTCCTAAGGATGACCTAAAAAGCTATAGACCCATAAGTATAATTCCAGCTATAGCAAAGCTATTTGAGTTTGGTTTAACTAGGCGAATATACTCTTTTCTTGAAACGTATGATTTACTCAACGACAAACAATTTGCTTATCGAAAAAAACGCTCGTGTGTTGACGTGATTCGTATCGTAGTACAAGAAGATTAAAAACAAAAGATTGCGCCGGACATGTTCCTATATTAATGTGTGATATGACCCTTGCTTTTGACTTATGTGACCATGACGCCTTACGACTTAAATTTGAGCATATAGGATTAAGGGGCCCAACCCTTAAAATATTGATGGAATTTTTGAAAGGACGAAAGCAAACTGTAACAGTTAACAACGGGCAAACAAAATCAGAGACCGGCTGTATTGATATTGGGGTTCCACAAGGATCTTAACTCGCAAATTTATGCTTTTTGATACAGGTCAATGATTTACCGAATGTCGTCGATGGAAATATGTACGTCTTTGCTGATGACGCTTGCAATATAATTACGGCTGACTCCATACCTAATCTAGAAAACAAGATCTCTTCAGACGTAGCTAATTTGAAATTGTGGTTCTTAGCCAATGGACTTCTGTTAAACCTCAGCAAAACCAACATAATCTACTTTTCCCTTGGAGGCCGACCACCAAGACTCCTTTTAGTGGTAATTGATCAAAATAGACTGCCCCAGATACTTTCAGCGAAGTTTTTAGGCGTCACAATTGATGGGTCACTGACATGGGAAGCACACATAGATAATCTTTGTGGAAAATTGTCTGGGGCGTGTTTCGCTCTGAGCAGGCTAGCCCGTGTGTTACCACCTCACGACTTAAGATCGTGTTACTTTTCACTCTTCCACTCTCAAATGTGCTACGGGCTTGAACTCTGGGGCTCGGCTGCTGATTGGAAACGTATATTCATACTGCAAAAACGGGCAGTAAGAATCATTTCTTATGCTCCACATGGCTCTCCTCTTTGTCGACCAAAAAATCTTGACACTAACTTCACAATATATATTTGACATTTCAAAATACGTTAACAAACAATATTTCTTTGCGTTTTTAAACAATATTTAAACAATATTTCTTACTGCACCAGGCTGGCTGGAAGAGATCACTATTAATGATAAGTCCGCCTTTGTAAACTTTTTTTCTTTTATTTTGTATCCTATGTTATCTAAGTGCAATAAAGAATATATACAATAATAAAGACACATATAAAACAAAAGCTGACATCCATAATCGCAATTTACGCAATAAAAACCACATCGAAACAGTCGGTTGCAGGCTCGCTAAATCGGCAAAGACTACGCGTAACGTAGGTCCAAAAATTTATAATAAGTTACCAGACGAAATTAAGGTCTCCGAATATTTTGTGACTAAAATAAAAAAATGGCTTATAGACCAGGCATTTTATGACGTCGAAGAATTTTTAAAGAAATAGAAGAAAACTATTTAAACTTTTAAAATTATTATAATAATGTAATTTTAATTTTATAACGAAAAATGTAAATTTAGTACATAAATGTACTATTTTCAATTTTTATAAATTATGACATGTAATTTTTATTAAATTACAATAAATGAGTATGAGTATGAGTATAAAAGTGTGGATCCATGATTTTATTATGAAGGAGAGGCTAGTGGATATAATATTTATTCTATTCGGATAATAAATTGGGATAATAACTTGATATTATCACACAGGGACGTACTTTTACATTTGTTTTAAGCAATAACAGAAAGAACCGAAAAACCCGGGTTTATATTTTACAGAACCGGTTCTTTCAGAGACACTCAGAACCGGGAATTCCCGGTTTTTTGGGACCGGAAAAAACCGGTTCATATGCCCTAGTGTCCACTTCTTCTGTGTAGCTCCCCCCGTTGAACGTAAACCGATAATGTTTTGTTTAAGGAAAACTGGCGGCGAGAAGCTTTGCCGCGGAGATCTTAGTCGGAACCAAAAGGAGCGAATACACCATATCACTTGAATTCCTCTATCACTACAGTGTTTAAATTTAGTTTACTACAAAATACACTATCGTTGTTTTACATTAAACAACTATTAAATGTAGAAAACACACAGCAATCGCTCACATCGAGTTTCCACCAATTTCATATAAAAACTCTTGGAATGGTTGTCAAATGCGACGTCAACTGATTCTAGAACCACAGCCTACTCTAGATCATAGGAATGAGTACCTATATGGATGAAAAAATGGATTCCCTCATTCCTGATTCGGCAAAGTCGTAACCAAAGTCGAAGCCGCAGCTTTTGATTATCTTCAAATCATGTAAAATACAAAATACAATTTACTTGCGGTGAAATCGTTAATACTGGCGGTCTCGTGGAGATCGGTCAATCTCCTTTCCTTGTCCTTCCCTCCACGAGGATCGTATACTTGAATGTGCTTCATGTGCACCTTCGACAGCATTTCAATCGCCTTCTCGATTTCACTGTAAAATTTAATACAAAAATCATAAAGTTGCTTTGTTAAAAACGAACAATAAGAACATATGTTTTGTTTCATTCAAAAAAAGAACATAACGACTTCAACAATCGAAACCCATTATTAGGAAGCCAGATTTTTGATGGGTTCTGACTGTTAAAATCGTTAGGTTCCCTAATATAATGTTTTCTTTTTGAATGTATCGATCACGAAACTATTTCAATGGTAGGTATAGTTATTCAATAATTCAATAATATTTAATAACAAAAGTCTCGACTACGACTACCACCACCTAAGCGAAGCTGATGCTGACTGAACGAATGGTGAAAGAATGGAATGATGTACATTGCTATGTTTGGTTCATACCTTTAATCAAGGTCTCGTTATGAAAAAGCAATCGATAACATTCCATTCGTTTGCCCAGCATCAGCTTCGCTTAGGTGGTAGCCCCCTTGGACTTGTTTTATTCTTTTCAGTTTTTAATAAAGCTCCTTTTTTATTACATAATTTGGTTTATTTTTTTCCGCAGTCGGGCTTTTTGATTTTCAAATTTATTTATTTTATTTAGGTCACTTTTAAACACTTTTTAGTTAGGGTCTTAATATTTATTTGTTGATTTTCTAATTAGCTCTATAACCTGTTCCTTTGAATAAAAATAATTTAAGAAGTCCAAGGAACATATGTTCTTAAATGGGTATTTTTGGAGAAATCATCAATCACAATTAAAATATTTTAAAATCTTTCTCCCATAAAACAAATTCTAAGTTGGTACACTTTCATTGATAATTAGTTGCAATCATTCATAATTTAGAATACGTTAATGCGACGTTGTCATTTCTTACGTCAAGGTATTTTATAAGAAATTCACATTTTTACCGAGTTATAATTTTAATTCAATAAAAAAATAAAAATTTGGTGGTCTCATTGTGGGATATCAAAAGAAACAGGTTGTAGGTATACAAATGCAAGGCTTTAGGTATCTCTATTGCAACCTCTCGGGTGGTAAATCAGTCCATAAAACTGAACATAGGTCAAAATTCGAAATAAAAATGTGCCGAACTAAAAACAAATACCTAAATACGAAATACTCACTTAATACCGTTGTCTGCTCTCATCCTCTTGGTGGAGAAGTTAGTGTGAGCGCTAGAACCTTTCCAGTCCTGAACGGGTTTGGGATCAAAGGTGACGATGACTCCGTACTCCTCGGCCAGCCTGTGGAGAATGTAGCGGGCTATCCAGAGGTCGTCTGCGGCCGATACGCCTACGCTTGGACCCACTTGGAACTCCCATTTCGAGGGCATCACTTCGGCGTTGTTGCCAGCAACAGGCACGCCAGCGTATAGGCAGCATCTAGACAATAATAGGAATGGTGATAATGTGATATCTATGATAGAACAATGATTACTAAGACTATTATGAAATTTTATCATTCAAATAAAACGGGCAAGTGCGAGTCGGACTCGCGCACGAAGGGTTCCGTACCATTACCTATAAAACCGGCCAAGTGCGAGTCGGACTCTATAAAAACCAATATCTCTACAAAAACGGCAAAAAAAAATCACGTTTGTTATATGGAAACCCGCTTAAATATTTATTTTATTCTGGTTTTTAGTATTTATTGTTATAGGGCACATAGAAATACATCATCTGCGAAAATTTAAACTGTCTAACTATCATGGTTCATGGGATACAGCCTGGTGACAGACGGACAGACGGACGGACAGAGGAGCCTTAGTAATACGGTACGGAACCCTAAAAATTAGATGTAAGTACTTAAATTGGTCGCAAAGTTGTATGGGGAGTTTTTTTTTATTATTCTATTTAATCGATATAGATTTACGTCCAATCCTGCTTGTTCATTCTTTTCTTTTAAAAAGTTTTGTAAATTCGATTCTAAATAATTGCGGCTGTGGAGGCGTACAGCTGGGTCAATTTCAAAAAGCCGTTTTTTTTCGTAATTTCGGTGAACTTTGTTTCTCTTAGGTTGTATTGTTTAATTTATAGCTTATTCAAATATTTATGATGTTTAGATAAATGTTTATCAAACATAATAAAAATATGGTTAGCAAATAATGAGATAAATTGCCTTTTTCACCTCTCCAGCTCGAAATGAGAGTTTTTGTTTGTCAAAATCACTTCATTTTTTGGTCGAGAGAAAAAGGGATTTGAATTTGGAATACTAACTTTGCAATGACTGTTGGCGCGGTGATTTGTTCTGAAACTAGTTTAAGCTTATCAAATCACGAAATTTTATATTATTTATTGAAATCAAAATTACAAAATTGTGTTTAATATTGATCGTTTAAGGAAATAAAAGCTTATTTAACATAAATTGTAAGAAACAATGTAGTTTTCTAAAAAAGTAGTTTAAATTTTGTAAAAATATTACGAAGTTTTCTGAACGCAAACTGTAATCCTGGCCACTTTTAAAAAGTATATTGCTTTCGTAATTTTTTTGTTTCTTAACTTAATCTTTTCTCGCTGTGGTGAAATGTTTTTTTTTTTTTAACACGAGAGCAAGTTTTTTTGATCTCGTGCCTTTAAATCACGAGCTAGCGAAGTAGTCTACAGTTGAATCACGAGCGTAGCGAGTTGACTGCACTCTGGTAGCAAAAACCAAATTTGCTCTCTTGTTGAACAAATAACTGTTTTTTCGTGCTACCGTAATGACAATATAATCCACCGCAACTATAATATTAGCCATCGAAATGACTAAACTATCCACCGCTATTATTGCAGTTCGCAGAAATGGTAAGCTGTTTACCTGAATTATTAATTTTTACAGAAAAATTACCACTACTTACTCCGCTGGCTCAACTACCCAAAGTGAGTCTTGTTCTCCGATATGTGGCATTTTGCTCTATTGAAATTTTGCGCTTTTGGCATTCATTATACACATAAACTAAAATATCCGTCGTCATATACAAATTCCACCGAAATGATGACGTTATCCATTAAAATGATAAAATTCTCCACCGAAATTATAATAATTTTCACATAAATTAGATTTACATAGGTCACAGTAATGAGAATTGTTATCATAACGGTGGAGAATTCACATAAATGATAGGTTTTTGGCCACCAAATTCACCGTAATGAGTGCACCGCAATGAGAAACCAGGCATAAAAACGTAAATTAAAATATATCAGAAGGTTTTTTGAATCAATCACTTTCTAAACTGAACTAGGTACTAGCTGCACATATACGGTATAAATCGTTTCTTCCCTTTGGCACAACTGCTTGGCACAACCAGTAGTGTCATGGGAAATTTTATTTTCCTGTGACTTTACTGGTTGTGCCAGGGGTAAAACAGCATTTCCAGTGACACTACCGAGTCCCAGTAGTTTCACGTATCTAATTATAGAGTGCCAACCTTCAAAAACATACTGATTATATATAAATAAAAATTGATAGCTATATGGGTAAGGCCGTATTTTATGACAATTTTTCCACGTGGCCCTTGTCTTTTAAGTTTTTTTCTATCTGTATGATAACAAATTGGGCTATTATTCGTTTAATACTGTATAACGACATGTAAGCTTACAAGGGCAAAAGACAAAATAATTATTAAACGAAAATTCTGTTAGAAATAAATAGTTTTATATCAAAAAGTGTATGTATGTATGTATGTATGTGAACTATTTATTGCAAACTCTTATAGACTAATACAAAAATACATAGTGGTGTTTTTTCTTAGAATTTGCTTGTTTTTTTAGAACTTATCTGAATTTCTATGTCACTGTGTGTTTCTATTTGACTTGATTGTACATATTATTATATTCATAGTTGGTCTCATACAAAAAGTTGTACGTAGGTATTAATGAGTACATTCACCCCTTTATTAGATGTATGTAAATAATTTTATATAATCTAATAATTATTATTTAGGTACCTATGTGTTTAATCCAGCCAATGACCAGCAGTGTCAGTTTAATGATGTACCTATTCTACCAGGCATTAAAGTATAGAGGTTGTGCCATGGGTAATTAGGTAGATCACGGGTAATTTTGCTGTATGTGTCCAATGAGCCAATCAGAAAGTAGTGTCACGGGAAAATAAAATTACCCTTGACACTACTGGTTGTGCCAAGCAGTTGTGCCAAAGGGAAGAAACGGTATAAATTACGTTTTTGCCGCAGACGGAGGGTGCAAAAGAGAAACCAGAATCACTTAGGACGAAATTTATATTTAAAGTTACATTATAAAAACCTAAAACTAACTAACCTAGGTGCGAACGAGTTCGATGTCAGAACTACATTGATTCGTCTTTAGATAATTACTTAACATTTTGGGTTTAACGAGGTTACGATTAGATGGCGTAATCGATGTTTAAGCAGATCGCGGCTGGGCACGAGGCGCTGATGCTATGTTCCACTTCTTGTGCTGACTCGAGCCTCGTGGGGCTGACGCCGGTCAGGGTTCAATGACACATGTTGCTGCCGATACGTAACATATATAACACAAAAAAAACAACATAACACAAAAAAACATCCACCAAGTTAGACTCGTCACCGAAATAACAAAAAAATGGTCCCCAAAGCACGGAAACAACATACTTACTTTCGTTTTTGGCGGGAACACGCAGCGTGGAACTGCACATTCAACGTCGCTGAACGCTAGGCAACACTGGCACACACCGTATGCTAAGGTCCCAACCCGGGGGCTAAGGCCGTTCGATGCAGAAAATAATCCCGCGCAAATTTTGCCCACCGGCGCATGAGGAAGTTTCGCCGGCCTGTTATTTTAACTAATCAGTAACCTCACAAACTACTTAAAAAAGTAATATTGGCATTAAAATTTCAAGAAATAGACTATCATAATAAACTTTAAATAGATCTTAATCACATTTAGTTTTTCTAATACAAGTCATTTTAACATCAAAACTGGACTGGCGACAACCCACCGCGATGAAAAATCGGTCATAAAATATTGTTTAAATGTACGTAAATAACATCTAAATCTAAATTTATTTATTGCCTCAGGTAGTGAATTATATAAAAAAAATATTGTTACATTCTGTATACAGGGCTTTAGGTAAATCACTTTCAACCTCTCGGGTGCTAAATCAGTCCATGAAACTGAACAACTTTCCCCAAGGAATATAGGTCAAAATACGAAAAAAAAAATTGATCTCCCATGCCAAATGCGCTCTATGCTGATCAAGTTTGTATGGGAGATCAAAACTTTTTTTTCGTATATTGACCTATGTTCCTTGGCGAATTTGTTTAGTTTCATGGACTGATTAAGCACCCGAGAGGTTAAAAGAGATTTACCTAAAGCTCTGTATACATTTTCAGCGCCGCCACTTTTTTTTAGGCTCGGGAAATCACCCACCTGTAATGTGCCTCAACAAGATCTCTGGCGAACACTTTGTTGGCGCCAACTGCACAGTAGTATCCATGTGGTAGAGGGAAGCCGCCTGGGGGCCAGCCGAATGGCCGCAGATTTAAGTCTAGCAGAATATACTCCTGTTCAATGCCAAACCACGGCTCCTCGTCCTTGCATCTTTCTGACGCCTCTGCACACCTGTATCGGAGGTTGGATTCTAAAAAGAAAGAAAGGTTAAGAAATCTATAAGTTTGCTCATAGAATACTTAGCATAGATTAATTATGTGCTAACTACAATAAGTACCTATGTCGTCATAAAAAGGAAGTATTCAAACCACTGTTATGATTATGACGCAAGAGGTTTTTTTACCGACTTTAAAAAAGGGGAAGGTTCTATATTCGACTGTATGTATTTTTTTAATGTATGTTCACCGATTTCTCCGCCATTCAAAATTCTTTTTTTTAGAAAGATTATACCCCAGAGGTGGTCCCATTGTAACTAGGTCAGGATTTGATGATGGAATCCCAGGGAAGTCGAGGGAAACCTTCAAATTTAATAGGCACTTAGGTACATTGTTTCTCACCTACTTTTGATTATTTACACAAAAATAGAAAAATAATTAACTATTTACAAAAAAAGAAAACCGACTTCAAAAAGCAAAAAATAAAAACGTAGCATTTAGTGTGTTACGTATCTACTGATCTGTTTGAAGTCGGTGCCAAGCCAAATAAGTTTGATAGGCTATACGTACATCCGTCTTTGCACCGACTTCAAACAGAACAGTAGATACGTAGCACACTAAATGCTATGTTATTATAATTTGCTTTTTGAAGTCGGTTTTCTTTTTTTGTTAAAAGTTATCTATTATTATTACAGCGTCAGCTCTGAACAAACGTTGGTTTAATCAACTATAGTTTAATCAATTATAGAAACTGTAAATGACTAGAAATCATCAAAATTTAGTTATGTCTAGTAAGACCTTAAAATAACAACTTATTTTATAAATAGTGGCTAGATTTAGCCACCTCTGTACCATATATAATACGGTATACAATTGTACATACCTGTAGGTTCCATATTTGGTTTGTAGGTATCACACATGACGAGGATGTGGTTTCCTCTGCGGAAAGGGTCCTTGTAAACAGCGCGCGGCACTAGGTAGATGTCAGCGTTGTGTCCATCGGCCTGGCCGGTCGAGCTCCCGTCGAAATACCATACTGGCAGATCTAGGAATATAATTATACCACACGTAATTAATACAATAAACATTTCTTTATGTATAAAATCTAATAAACGCTACACTACACCTTGAGCTACCTCGTACAATGGAAAACAATGATCAAACGTTAAAAGCAATGATACCTAGGCTGATTGATAACTGGCCGAAATGACAAACTTAAAAAGGAGATGTACATTAAAAAAATATCTTATTCATTCTGTCATCTTTTCAAATATGGAACACCAAATTTGAATTTAATCGAGCAGATAGAATTTTCGAGAGAGCTCCTAGAACTTTCTCTGTCGTACTTTTTCTCCACAATGGAAAGAAACGAAATTCGTGCAGTGAAAAAATTTTACTTTTTGAAAGGGAAAACAGCAACCCAGATTTAATCCAAGCTAGACACTGTTTAAGGCCGTTCTTCTCCTGCATTGAGTACAATTCATACCTGGGTAACTGATTTCAAACGTGGAAGACAAAGCTGTGAAGACGCCCACAGGTCTGGCCGGCCAAATGAAGTCACGACTCCAGAAATGATAAAAAAATTCACTAAATTGTATTGAACGATCGTCATTTGAAGTTGCGAGAAATAGCAGAGATGGTGAGCATTTTGTCTGAACGCGTTTTCAATATTTTACACCATCATTTGGGAATGAAAAAGCTTTGCGCGCGATGGGTGCCGCGTTTGCTCACCGTTGACCAAAAACAACTTCGCGTGGACGATTCATCGGAGTGTTTGGCGTTGTATAAGCAAGATCCAAACAAGTTTTTACAACGTTTTGTGACTGTAGACGAAACCTGGATACACCACTATGCTCCTGAAACAAAAGAGCAATCTAAGCGGTGGACTGAGAGTGGAAAACCTGGGTCAAAGAAAGCGGAAACGGTTTTGTCGGCGGGTAAAGGGATGGCGACTGTTTTCTGGGATGCTCGAAGTATTATTTTTGTGGATTATCTGCAAAAAGGAAAAACAATAAATGGAGAGTACTACGCGAGCTTATTGCAAAAATTGAGTGAAGAAATTCGATTAAAACGACCTCATTTCTTCAAGAAAAAAAATTTTGTTTCACCATGACAACGCGCCTGTTCACACTTCCATGGTTGCAGTCGCCAAAATCCACGAATTACGGTTTGAATTGCTACCACATCCAGTGGCGTGCATTCCATACAAGCAGAAAAGCAGTGCCTACCCTAGGGTATTCAAGGAAAATACAACAAAAATTAAATATATAATGTACACTAACGATCACAGAATCAAACGGATATAAACCTTTTACTAAATCACGATAACTACGTTATATTTTTACCGAATTTAAACTTTTTCAAAACAGCGCCATCTAAACTAGTAATTAGAACTAGTAAGAGAGAGCCGTGCCGCTCGCCGTCGCCGCTAGATGGCGAAGCTTATAAGCACTCGTTTGAAATGCCTTTTTTGTTGAAAAATGCTGGCTTCTGATTGGCTGTTTCGCCTCCCCCGCGAAAAATTAACGAACTGATTGTATGGCGAAAAAAGCTCTGCCTATAAAGCGATGCTACCAAATTGAGAAGTGTCAATATTTGGTAAGTTTGGAAGGGCTGTTATAGATTTTTAATTTTGCGGCATTTTTTTCTTAATGGATTGTTTTTCTTTTGCAACTACGAACGAAAACTTTTGCAAATTAATGTTTTATCAGTTTATAGTGATTATTAGACATTTTTTTAGAACAAAATGAGTACAATAAGTTGTGAAAAGTGTGGTGATGATGTTTGTTTGCCGAAACTGCATAATTTTTCAAGTTTACCTTTTCAAGAAAAAGTAAACATTATCGCAAAAGGCCGAGTCATCATCATCATCATATCAGCCTATTGCAGTCCACTGCTGAACATAGGCCTCCCCCAAGGTGCGCCACTTTGCACGATCCTCCGCTGTTTTCATCCAGCCACTACCCGCTATCTTCTTTAAAGGTCGAGTAAGACATTTTAATACTAAAATATACGACATTCATAATAATTGGCTCACGGGCTGTGTGCATAGGTACTAACCGCTTATTTTGTGTTCCGTGCATTTTGTTTTCAAACTTTTATACCTACATATAAAAGTTTGGAAGCACAGATTATTTTGATTTGAATAACCTTAAGTTGTTTTAACTAAAATTCTAAAATCTTAATAATTTTCATCACTAAAAGTTCACTGCCTACCCTGCCTAAAATGTCTATGCACGCCACTGACCACATCCACCCTATTCCCCAGATCTGGCACCGTGCGACTTCCACTTGTTTCCAAATCTAAAAAAATGGCTAGGTGGCCAGAGATTTTCATCAAATGATGAAGTCATTGTCGCCGTGGACGAGTATTTTGAAGGGTTGGAGAAAACATTTTTTCAAACTGGTTTAACGGCATTAGAGAAGCGCTGGACTAAATGTATAGAGGTAAAAGGAAACTATATTGAGAAATAAATTTATTTTAAACAGATTAATACAGTTTTTCTTTGTCGTTTCGAAAACTTATCAATCAGCCCTTAACAACATACAATGACAGCTATCACAATTCTTACGACTGCGGACGACAAAGTTGCTGTGAAACCTGTAAAATTATTCTGGTTTCTGGTTGAAAGAGAGATACAAGTGGTTTTTGTGTTAATAATAATAATAATACGTTTATTTCTTCAGAACAGCACACATACATTTAAAAAAAAGTTCAAAATATTCTTATCCTATTATACAAGTTTAAGCTTGCATATGTCTGCCGCAGTGAGGAAAAAGGCCTGGGCTCAGCGACTAATGCCAGACTCATTATCAGGCTGGCAACACTGATTTTTACCTAAATTCCTTTCTTCGATAAGGATACCATGATTATTGTATTTATATCTGTGAGTTTTTTACGCTGGGTTTTTCTAAAACACAGCGTAAATATGTTCCGCCGTGTGGTGATCACCCCATCTCTTTCCATGGGAGTCGTAAGAGGCGACTAAGAGACCTGCCTCCTAGTAATCCATCTTAGGCAACGATACCTCAATTTGTTTTGAATCTGAGGTGTCGTCCTATGGTCCCATGCGGTGTGGTAGGCTCTGTAAAGGGCCGTCTGGTTCGCGACCACCCTCCTACCGAAGTCTGTCGGTGCGTGGGAGTACCAGTGCCTTAATTGGCATTTTCTGGGTTAACTCGTTCCAATGTCGACCTCATCTATGACCTTGGTCAAGATTGGGGTCAAGAGTTAACCCATTTCATCATAATAATAAATAAGAGACGTTTACCCCCCAACCCCGGTCCCGGGGGAGGTTATTTTAACACTCGGTCTCGTCTACGTCAAGAAATTTAGAAATGGAGACAGAAACTCATGGGCTGAAAAGAAAACAGGGGAATCAGAGCTCTTCTCAACCCTCAGTTCCTCCAAAGGTTTCCAGCTGATCAACAGTAAATGCTTCTGCCCAGCTTAATTTTACATTCTCCCGGAAATCGTTGTAGACAAAAAAAATGTACTCGGATATTGATTCTGCTCCTTTTATTGTAAATGTGAGTAAACGGACAGTTGAGGCATCTTCTGGATCCATCTTGAGCTCTACTAAATTGAGCCACTTCCTTCACCGAAACAATATAAGAAACAGAGTGAAAGACGGGGTTAAACGCATTGGGAGCAACCGAGTTTCAGTCGAGTTTCAATCTTTTCAGAATGGAAACAATTTCCTCTTAAACTAAGCCTTGGCTGCAGCCGGTTACGACTGTATTATCCCCTCATTGGGCGTTTTCCCACATGACAGTTTGCCGGCCGGCAGCGACTAGAAAGCTTGGGGTGACACGGCGCCGCCGGCGCCCCAGCGACGGCACCGGTGAGAATTATCACCGTTTCGGCGCCGGCGGAGCCGGAGCCGCGCCGGTCAGTGAAAAAACATGCCATATCATAGGTCTTTACCCATGAAATTGCCGATTTTTTCTCAAGCTTTATTTTATTTATAATTTATTTGATTGAACAGCTATTACTAAAATTGTTTTTTATTTAAAACCTTGGCCATATATCGGAGATATTGAGTCAAATATATTTACTTTAGATCTATTTGCTGAAAAAGAAGCTCAAATATAGCTCGTTTCATCCGTTGCCCGTTTCATTGCTTACTTTTGCTGTACCGTTTGGTTACAGTTACTACTTTCAATAAAGTCAGTATGATGAAAATTAACTTAATGTTGTCCAAACCTTCCCACAAAATTTTGCTAAATTTGGATTTCGCATTCCCGAGAAAAATCCAAAAACGTTAGAATGGAAAATTCAGTTTTCCAAAAATATTGTATGAAAAACGGCAATTTCATAGGTAAAGGCCTATTATTATTACTTTTCCGGTAGCCGGGCCGTTACCAGCGCCGGTGTCGTGCCGTTGCTGTGCCGTGAAGTGAAGAAAAACGCCCATTCAATGTGACTCGCTCGTCGACTAAATAGAAAAACGGCAATGACAACAATTCCCCAATCTGGATCTATAAACAAACAGTTGTGCTGCCGTTCTTGGGCCAAAAACTTCCATCTCATGTTAACTGTTTTTTTTGGAATCGAGAAGGGGTCACCCTCTGCCGAATCTAACTATAAGAAAATTGTTGCGGAATTTTTTCCCGATTGTCTCTCGGTCTATACCAGGGATGGCGAACCATTGTTACGCGAAAAATAGTTTGGGCACGCCACCGATTGACAAAGCATAAATAATAGAATACTTTTATTTGTATAATACGAGTAGTAGACGAATTAACAAAATTCACTATGCAGTTCAACTAACGAACTTAAGTGAGCCTACGTTCAGGGTTGGAATCAGAAAATTATACTACTTGGAGATCAAAATTCTACTACTTGACAAAAAATGATACTATATTTAGATTTTTAAGGACTTTAAAGTAAATTTTGTTATATTGCATAAAAAAAAACAATTAAAATAATACAAATAATCACAAAAATATCCTTTGTTTCAATTTCTAGCCTATTTTATTGAGTTAAAGTAAAATAGAAACGGCGATATATAAAAAAAAAACTGTTTGTATTACCTTATTTTAACATATTATTCAAGAAAATTGCAAGAGCATACACAAGAAAGTGCATATAAGTAATCGTTATCTCTCTCACACTCATAGATAAAATACATAACAACTCCTATTCTGTCAAAAAGACAGGAAATAGTAAAAAATTACATTAAAAACTACCCTTCCACTGGTCATTAAAAATTCTGGTATTTTCGCGTAGTATACTGGCATTACAATACTACATACTACACATAATGAAATTCTAGTACAAATAGTATAATTATACAATGATTTCCAACCCTGCCTACGTTACGGAATCGGAATGAGTAGGTGTGGTGGGCGGGAACGGGAAGCGATCTTGTTTAAGTTTAATATTTTCACAAAAAGTCAACATTATTTGATTGCACGTCTATGGTTTCATTCAACATTTCTTTAAAAAAAAAATTACGTCAATCTATAAAGCTTTGCTAACCCTGGTCTATACGGATGCATCGAAGATCTCTCCCCATCAGAGCTGCATTGGTTCTGCTCTATGGATACCTTAATACAAGATTATAATAAATCTGAAATCTCCTCCTCTTTTATCTGTTTTTACACCGGAGTTTTCATGGTTGTGCAAAATATGCATGAGCATTAAAACTAGCTTGATGCTTTTATTTTGACCCCCACATGAATCTGCCCATAAAATTAGCTCCTTCGTACTATCCCGTAAATTATTTGAAATGATTTTTTTCAAACAACACCCCGCTTCTTGTGTCCCTCTTCCTCCTTCATGCTTTAACCAAATGTTAAAATATCCTTGATTATTACTTGCTTGATGTATTCCAAAATTATACAGATTTAGTTGTCTTTTATAGTACCGTAGAAACCTATTACTTCGCCTGTGTTACATAACTTCGCCTAATTTCAAAAAAATTGAAGTTTCCAATTTAAATTTAGGACAGAATGTGCATAAAATTACTAAATACTTGGTATTTTTCATATATGGCGAGAATTTGCGATACAGTTGCGGCTAACTTCACATTATTGGCTACCAGTCCGTTTTTTCCGTGGGTGAATCGACACTTTTTTTTGTCTGTGTATAAAC
Source organism: Aproaerema taeniolella (assembly GCA_949987775.1). Classification (NCBI taxonomy): domain Eukaryota; kingdom Metazoa; phylum Arthropoda; class Insecta; order Lepidoptera; family Gelechiidae; genus Aproaerema; species Aproaerema taeniolella. The sequence goes on along the minus strand of OX465242.1, from coordinate 30,620,037 downwards.
TTCAGTTTCTGCGCGGCTACGGAAAAGGTAATGTTAAACTTTTTAATTAAGTATCACCTATAACTAATCCTTTTTCATGTGACATTGCTATTTTCTATGTAACGTTTGATTAGAAGACATATTTTTACAACATTTTATAAGCTGGTAGCGGGCGGCCATCTTGTTGCCAAACTTCGCCTGCCCCTAGGGTTGTCAATCATATTTCACGATATACGTATATTAATATTAATTTAATTTACAATAATGTATTTCCTACAATTGTTTAAAAGGAAAATTAAGAAAACAAGTTTATTTTGTTATTTAGTTTATTTCCATTTTTGATTGATGTTTGTACTTTTTAGTGCATTGAAATAAAAAGTTTATAGCTACATTTTTTTTACTTTAACCATCACCTTCTTGTACGAGATATTATTTAACTTGCAATTTATGTATAATTTGTTCGGGTGGAATCTTGCAACTCAATTTCGAAGCAGATACCTGTTTTCAATCGATTGAGCTGAAATTTTGTATACACGTTTAATTTGGATGACAATGCATGGTCCGACAAGTGACGTCATTCTAAATCCAATATGGCGAACTGCCCAAGATCGCGGACTAGTTGTTTTACATTGCACTCCCATGATATGGGTATCAAATGAAAAGATTTGCTGAGAATAATAAAAGCTTGTTTTTTTTTCAAGTAACATTTAAAGTACTCAAAAACATTATTTTTGGCAGCCCTATCAACGTTACAGCAAATGTATGAACTAACTTCAGACGGTTGCGTATCTTCGCCTATCATACGTTTTTTTTTAAAAGAGACCCTATTATTCATCCCGTAAGGTTTATATTCGTTTGTAATTTTCAAACTCCTTTGACAAGAATGTCCATAAAGTGTTTCAAACGATTGAGTGCTATTTGACGTTATAACACGATGTAGGCGAATTAAGGGAACAATATCCATTCTTCGCCTAATACGTTTAGGGTTCATTTTTTCAAGCTAAAGTATTAAGTAGAAAATAAAATATACTCTATTACGATAGCCATAGATAAGTGAAATCGTTTGATCATATTTCATAGTAATTTTAAATCTGCACGAACTGTTAAAAAAAGGATCAAAATCCAGGCGAAGTAATGGGTTTCTACGGTATACTAGCATTCAGCCCGAGACTTCGTTCCCGTGGGAATTCGGGAAAATTATGTAGCCTATGTCCATTGGGGATAGTATAGCTTTCTAATGGTGAAAGAATTTTTCAAATCGGTCCAGTAGTTTCGGAGCCTATTCAATGCAAACAAACAAACAAACAATCAAATCTTTCCTCTTTATAATATGTACAGATATAAGAAGAAAGTCGTGTTTGTTACAACACTTATAACTCGAGAACGGCTGGACCGATTTCCATGGTTTTTGATTTGTTGTATTTCTCTCCGTCCCGAATAGCAGAATAACTATTAAAACATTGGAAAATTGACGGGAAAATTCCCACGGGAACGAAGTCCCGGGCGAAAAGCTAGTATAGATATAAAAGATAAGGTTTGTTGGCAGTCTAGGTAAACAGTTAGTTTTTTCAAGATCAAAAGTAAGAGTTTCTATTGTATCATCTTGGGTGGCAGTTTTCATGTCTCTTTTCATCTGTTCTCTAAGAGCTCTGACATTATTTAAATGTTTATTATGCTCATTTTCCGCCTATTCCAAGTCACTACCAGCTAAATTTCTCTTCTTGACATTAAAAATATCACACTTATTGCAAGTATCTTTAAGTTGAGTTGAAACCTTTTGGCAAAACTGTGAATAGATTTGCTAAACGGAATCAAAGTACCCTAACACCTTTTTGCAAATTCTACACTGGGCGTCAAAAATAAGTAGTACACTTTTCAAATTGCAATTACTCCTAAACTATAGTAGTTACACTTATGAAATAAAAAGCAGTTTATAGTAAACTTAACGAAGTTTATTAAAGTTATATTTTATTTGGCATGAATAAAGTTTCAAACTTAAAATTAAGATAAATACTAAAAAGTATCAATTTTTAACGATATGTCAACCACTTAATTTTCACGTTTTGGAACTTTTTCACAATTTAATAACTTGTGTTGCCGCCTCGGGCTCTAATTACAGCTTGGATCCGGTTTGGCATGCTGAACACTAAGTTTCGGAGGCGGTGTTGGGGAATATTTTCCCATTCTTCTATCAGCGCATGTTTTAGAGCCCTGAGTGTGGCAGGAGGTGGACTGCGCCTTCTGACTAGCCTCCCAAGCTCATCCCAGGCGTGTTCAATCGGGTTGAGATCTGGGCTTCTCGATGGCCAAGCCATCAAGTTGATGCCAACCTCCTGAATGTACTCTTGTACGTGGTGAGCAGTGTGTGGCCGGGCGTTATCATGCATTAGGATGGCTCCATCACCCATATTTATTAAATATGGCCCTGCATACTCGTTGAGGATCTCCGAGGCATATCTTTCACCAGTCAAAGTCCCATTTTCTATTACCACAAGCTCTGTGCGACTCTCTGAAGAGATACCAGCCCATACGTGTACAGAGCCCCCGCCATATTGGACTCTTTCCGAGATACAAGCTTGAATGTATCGCTCACCGGGTCGTCTGTAGACTCTCCGCCGTCCATCTGAAGTGTATAAAGAGAATCGAGACTCATCTGTGAATAAAACTCTAGCCCATTCTTCTTCGCCCCATTGTACGTGTTGACGGGCGTAGCGTAGTCTTGCTATGCGATGCTCTGTCTCAAGTTTGGGGCCATTTGCTGGTCTTAGAGGCTTCAGGTTAGCTTCAGCAAGTCTTCTTCTCACTGTACTCTCACTGATGTAGTCTGTTCGGGTCCGAAGAAGCTGTTGCTGAACCTCAACTGCATTAAGGTGTCGATTTCTTAACACAGTGGAAACAATAAAGCGATCTTCTCGGGTACTTGTGCACCTGGGTCTGCCATTACCTCGTCTCCTTAGATGGTTTCCAGTCTCTTCGTACCTTTGCTTTACTCGCTGAACCGTTCTTAAAGTTACACCCACCCTCCTTGCAGTACGACGCATACTGATGCCCACTTCGAGAAAAGCTAAGATTCTTGCACATTCTTCTGGTGAAAGAGGCATGATTAGTCAAATTTACTCTCTGAAGATACCTATGCTTTTCAATTACAATTGCTTTATCAGCAGCGAATGTGTCAAACACAAAAATCCTAAGTAAGACAACACCTTTCAACAGTTTAAAAAAAGTGTTTTTATTTATTCGTTTTTTTTAAAGTCAAGCATTATAAGTTCTTATAATGCATGAAGTTTTTATTGAATAAGATTAAATTTTCTTTTTAACCTTTTTTGTTTCAAAGGTCTAAGTTTTATAGTTTGGGAGAAATCGCAATTTTAAAACTGTACTACTTATTTTTGACGCCCAGTGTATTTGTAGGATAGAACGTTTTGCAAAATGTTGTTTGTCTAAATAAAGAAAAAAGTATATTTTTTTGTGTAATACAAATTTCTCAAGTCGATAGACGTCGCCTCAACGAACACGGTGGTACCCATAACTCTATACTCGAATTTTTGCCAGTTGACACCTTTTTGCTTAACAGTATCCATGTGTTCTAACCTAACTTACAATTAATAATTATTAAGTACATAAGAAAGTAAATAAATTTTAAAAGTTACCCTTGTACTTTCAAGACGCCAAGCAGAATCTAAACGCAGTAAAATAAACATGGAAATGCCACAAATTGATTGATTAACCTGAAAAATTCTCATCAAAGCTTGTTCTATTGGGGTGCTCTCGATATTTGCATTCGATCATCCAGTTCTTATCTATATCCATTTGGTAGTAAAAAGGTGGAGCATACATCCGAGCGAATGTCCACTTCATCCCCAAATTCAGTTTTCGTAATGGTTTTCTAGTCACCAATTCCAAAGCTTCGACCAATTTGGGCACTGTAATTTTAAATAAAATAATTTTAGCTTTTTATTAAAATTGTTTTTGGATTTTTGTAAGTATGAACATAATTTATATCAATAGTTAGACACATACATAATTAACTAACATCAACATGTTTACAACAAAACATCGCTATTTAGGTACAAGGTCGAAATATTAACACTAGCAATACCTACTTATTAGAATAATTGTAATAGTTAATGAGGATGTAATAAAACGTGTTCTCAATGGCTTTGTCACTTCCAATAAAACTGACAAATCAAACCACTACGTAGTTATGAATGAAATGCTAAATATGGATTATTGCGTTTCAAATTAATGTGATTACCTTGTCATTGTTTATCGCAAGGACAAGCTTTCATACCCTGTTTTACGGTAGCATTGTTGTTGGAGATGTAACTAGGAAGTCAAACACGGAATTTTACATAATAACTACTTCACATAATATCGACGTCCTTATTTGTAGCCGATTTAAAAAAAGGAGGCGGTTCTATGTTCGACTGTATGTTTCTTTTTTTGTATTTTCATCGATTTCTCCGCCATTATGGACCGATTTTATGGACCGATTTTCAAAAATATTTTTTGTTTGAAAGAATATACTCTAGAGGTGGTCTTATTGTCACCAAGTCAGGATCTTATGATGGGATCCCGAGGAAATCGAGGAAAACCCTCGAAGTTAATAGGAATTTACAATGTTTCTCACGTACTTTCTGTTATTTACACTAAAAAATAGAAAAGAAAAAAACTTTTTATTAAAAAATTAAACCGACTTCAAAAAATAAAGACGTAGCATTTAAGAGGATCGTCTCAGATTTTTTTTTCCATACAAACGGCGTCAATGGATTCCACCCCCTAAATGACAACGGACCTTCATGAAATTTTAATACAGTGTCAGGATCACTAAAAACAAGGTCCGTACGTTTTGATTTTTTTGATATTTTGCGTAGAAAAAAGATATTTGAGAATATAAGTCAAAATTTTTTGCCAAAAAAAATTGTCAACATTTAAGAGGTGACTGTAAAAAAACTAAGGACAATTATGGAAAAAGCAAAACGTACGGACCTCGTTTATACGCTTACGAATCGATAAAGACTAAAAACGTACGATTTCATGAAGTTTTTGGGGTAGGAAATCATTGACGCCTAAACTCATAATTTTGGATATAAAATTCGGCATTTCGCCGGAACGCTGCAATTGTCCCTTTCGCACAAATTTGAAGCAGTTGGTCGGCGGGGGGCAGGGTACTGTGTATGCATTCACTGCTATAGGTAGTTAGTCAGTGATAGAGAATAATCACAAAAAAATACGATTTTTTTAACTTGTTTTGCAAAAAACTGAAGATATCTAATACACCAACTCAGATAGGTTTAACTATGAGGCGACCTTAAAAAATTCAATGCTGATTTTTGGCATGGACATTCTTTGGGCCATAAAGTAAACTCTCAAAATTCTCCACCCCTTGGGCGTCAGACTGCGGTCTCCCCTCACTAAGGGCCCATTTTCCAGTTTCTTCTGTTTTATTTAAAAACTAAATGAGTTAGGTTCACATTGTAAAAAAAATCAATTTTAAATTATGTACCATCAAATAATATAAGAATCATCTATAGAGTTTAAAAAAAAAACATTTTAAGTAAGAGAAATTAAGAAAGAAATATTAAAACCCGGGGCAAATGCAACTAAAAAAAACTAAACTTTGCCTCCATCCATCATTAGTTACTTAATAAGGAAGGTTATTCAAATAAACTTACTTTATTCCACGTCTTTCGTTAACCTAACCGGTGAGAAATAGTGTATTAGACGGGACGAGAGAATTGCGCACAACAGAAAGAAAATACAAACTAAGAGAGGGTTACATAACTAATACATGTATAAATGATAAAATAATAATACATATTAATACACAATTATAATACATATAATAAATAATATAATTGCTCATTATAGTTGTGAGTGTTGTGACAGGTAGTATTCTTTGATTCTGTTTTTAAAAGAATGTATAGCACCGTGTGTGCTGCTCGTTTATTAATATATATAATATAATTATAATAATATAATTCGAATATGAAAACTTCGGATCTACCTTTTTTTGCATAAGATTTATTTTCAAAATCTCTTATTGCATAATAACGTTTGGCAAAAGTATCGCCGAAAATCGTATCGCACAATGTCGTGTTTACTAAACTTATATCACATTATCTTGTACGTCCTAATAATGCTATGGCATAAATTTTATACTAATAATTAATAATATTCATTTGGCTTAGACTTTGTTTCGCCAAAACAATTATCTCGTATTTACTAATCATCTCATAACTCAAATAATGCCGAAGCCTGGGGTCACCGAATAAATACCATAGCAGGTGCGAATCACATAGGCTCTTATAATCTGTCGATCCAGCTCATAAAAGAACTCAAATTCTCTCATATGAAAATACAGAAACTAAGCATTGGTGTCCCACCACCTGTGAAAAAAAAGAAAGTCCTGGACAAAATATATCGTATTCAAGGTACTTATTATAGATAATCAAGCTAATTATACTAAGAGTGGTTTTTTGAGGGCAATTGGTGCTAATTTAAGACTAGTATAATTTTTTTAATAATCCGTCATGATTATAGTTTATTTTGATCTAGAATGCGTTAAATAAACAAAGTAATGATGATGATGTGAAAATAGTGTAAATTTTTTAATAATCTGTACTGATTACTTTATTTTGATTATACGAAAAGAAATTCGAAGAAACGAAACTTCGAAGTTTCAAAATTGTGCGAAAAAAGTTGTAGGCGAAATGAGTCTTTCGGACAATCAAGTTTTAGGGGAACCCGAAAACTTCTAATATGTTATCCTAAGTTATAAGAAGAAATGATATTTAAAGTTGTTATAAAATATTTGATGTTGTTATAAGTAAATTTCAGGATTGACCATTGAACTTGGCACCCAATTAAATGTTACTTCTTTTGTCGATGAAGTCAGCAACAACCACCTCTCGATGAACCTGGCTCTCAGTTTACATTTATGTTTTTGATGCGTTGCTCTACTCTTCTACAGATGGCATATTTAACAAAAAAAACATTATATTGAGAAAAAAATCAGTTAGTCACTTTAGCCCCATAGTTGCTTTCGCCCCGTGTGACCTTATGAATGTTTGTCACTCTATCACGCAAAAACTACTGAATGGATTATGTACTTACATCAGAATAACACATAGTTTCAAAAATTTTCGATTTATTTTTTTAAATACCCACGCGAATGAAATCCAGGACGAAAAACTAATACTCGTATGGTATATCTACATTATTCTATTCGTTGACTGTTTGAGCCTTACTCTTACAGTTTTAATAGTTGAATTTTTAACCCCCGACAAATAAAGACGGGTGTTAGAAGTTTTACGTGTGTCTCTGTGTATCTATGTTTCTATGCGAATAAACCCATTTCGATGCAGTTTTTTTGTTTAAAAGCTGTCGTAATCGAGATGGTTTTTAGATATATTTTTTCACATTGTTTCAGTTTTTTAATAATTAAGCCAAACAAACTAACATCTGTTTTTTATAAAAATATTTGCCCCAACCGGGAATCGAACCCAGGACCCGCCCCGTCGATTATGAGGCAACTTTACTACCAATGCTCCAGAGAGGCCGGCAAAGAAAGTGATCTACTAAATATAATAAATAATATCTTGCGCGCCGAGCCGCTTGAGCGCGCGCTGTGAGTGTGTGCGTGTTTCTCGCGTGCTTGTGTGGGGCCGGCAACGATGACATCGAGACAGCATGAAAATCTTCAAAAACCCAAATCGCGCGCGCTCCAAACTGAGACGCTCCTCTTAATGTGCTCTGTTTGAAGTCGGTGCCAAGCCAAATAAGTTTGATAGCATATACGCACATCTGCCTTCGCACCGACTTCAAACAGATCAGTAGGTACGTAGCACATTTAATGCTACGTCTTTATTTTTACATTTTTTATAAAAAGTTTATTCATAATAACAGTCCCTTTCTGGACACCTGGCAAGATGCCTCCTTCAATTCGCGCTACGTATGTCGTAGAACCAACAATCGGCGAATTACTAGATCCATCTACAAAACAACTCACGCATATTTTCTGTTGTTGTAGGCAGAGCGTCATGTGTAATTTTGCATTTACATATGTGTAAGTAAGGTGGTCATTTATGCGTATGGGTTGATGAATATTCCAATCACCTCAGCTCAGATCAGAGGTTCAGAATCCTCATGGGCATGCCACAGCCTTCAGGGAGCCACCCAATATCTGCAATGATTTTAGCCTGGTGGTGTGCCACGCCCGACCGTGCAATTCTGCGTTATAATGTAAAGGAGAATGAGCGGTTGCGTCCCCAGTGTTGTAAAAAGTTGTGACATATTTTATTTTAAAGGTCATAATAATAGCTTCATTTCTTTAAATTACATCCACAATAAGACTCGTGCAGGGAAGGAAATATACATTTTACCGTATACCAGCTTTCCATGCGACTCCAATGGTGTATAAGGATATGTGACATATGTCATTTTAAAGGTCATGACAATAGCTTATTTCGTTATATGATACCAATAACGTGACTCCTGACGGGAATGAACTATGAAACATCTAATCGTAAACTGACTGGATTTAAACTTTACTTCTTTGATTCGTTAGCAGTGGCGTATAAGGTTGTGACATACGTCGTTTTAAAGCTCTCAATAATAGCTTTATTTCATTATGTTACACCCACACCGAGACTTGTGCAGGGAATGAACTATGAATCATTTTATAGTATACTAGCTTTCCATCCGACTCCAATAGTGTATAATGTTATTATGTTACCCTATACACCACTGGGATCGGATCAAAAGTCAGTATACGATGAAACGATTCATAATTATTTCCCTACAAGAGTCTCGTTAAGAGTTTCATATAATGAAATAAAGCTATTATTGTAACCTTTAAAATGGCGTAAGTCAAAACCTTATACGCTGCTGCTAACGAATTAAAGAAAATTTCTTTGATTTATTTTCTCTATTTAATAGAGTTAAAATCTAGTCAGTTTACAATTAGATGTTCATAATTAATTCCCTGTCATATTGGTGTCATACAAGGTGTTTCAAAAATACCCAAAAATAAGAAATTAAAAAATTTAATTTTAAAAGTGAAATAGTCACAACTCTAGTAATCAGTTGCACGGTTTGACATCTTTCAAAATTAAAGTTTCATATAATTAATATGTCATACTTGTCATATTTGTAATAGAGCTGCGGAATAAGCTAAATTTTAATTAATTTTTAATTTTCTTTTTTTTTTGGGTTTTTCTGAAATACCTTGTATAACGAAATCTAACTATTTTTATGACCTCTAAAACGATATATGTTTTAGAGGTTACACTATACACTACTAGGGTTGTATGAAAAATCAGTATACTTATGATAAAATGGTTCATAGTTCATTCCCTGTATACGATTCTCGTTGTGGGTGACGTTTAATGAAATTAAACTATTAATGTGACCTTTAAAATGACATACGTCACAACCTTATACACCAGGAGGGACGGAACAAAATGTAAAAATCAAAAATCGAATAAATATATCACAAAATGGTTTGTAGTTTACTCCCTGCAAAAGTTCCGTTGTTATGGCACAACCTTCAAAATGACATATTCACATCTTTATACATTCCCGGGGTCATACAATTTTGCACATTCTTCTTTAAGTTTTATTAAAAATACCTTTGGGTAGTTTAGGGATGTAGGTGAGTATGCGGTCCTTGCAGCGCAGGTTCTCGCCGGTGCCGTCGATCCAGACGTATGTGGCGATGATCCTGTCGGCCGGCAGCGGTAGGTCGTCGTATCTCGTCAGAGAGGTCTTCGAGTTGGTCAGGACTTGCCCCGATAGAATCTCCGGGTTATCTGTTTAATCAGAACAAGCGTACAGAATAAGTATAAGCCAGTTATGATGAGTAGTGCGATTGTAAAACAAAATCATATTTTAAGGTTTTTTGTGGCAAAAAGTGGATTGTTCCATCGATTTTATATTTATTTCTTTATTTTTTGTTAGTAAGAAAAATTAAGTTTATTTTCTTACATGTCACTTTACCTTTCAAGATAAGATGTGCATTTGCACAAATTAATAATAGTAATGTGTCCGGAAACAGGTAACGTGAAAGAATTTAGGAGTTTAGTAGAGTTACACCGAGCGCGTTTGCACATTATTAGAATAGTAGCATTAATTGCATAATGCTACATAAATTCATGCAAAGTAACCATAATAACTACATATACGAGTATGTCAGTCGAAGAAAATTCTTATAGTAGCAATAGTAAATACCGAAACACATAGCGTTAATTGCACAATGCTACATAAATTCATGCAAAGTAACCATAATTATGGTTATTATGTTATTATGGTTACTTTGCATGAATTTATGTAGCATTGTGCAATTAATGCTATGTGTTTCGGTATTTACTATTGCTACTATAAGAATTTTCTTCGACTGACATATAATGATAATCTGTAATCTATGACAAATGCTGGACAAAAGGCTTTGAGTATGTAGTATTTGTTTATATGGAGGCGCAATATTTGACATATACATACTTATGAAGCGTGGCCAGCCGCCATTTTTGTTAAGTTTGTTTACATTTCACTCGTGAGTACTTCAGCTGTCAAGTGAATAGCAACATTAGTGAAAAATTGTGTTTTTTGTTGAGGAGAAGTTGTTTTGTGGTTTTGTACAGTGGCAGAACATTGGATGAGAAGGTAGCAAAATGGCTTCGTGCTCTGTAAAACAGTGCAGCTACAGGGCTAACAAAAATAGCAAGCAAACGACTGTGCATCAGTAAGTAACCTTTTTTTGTTGAAGTACGCCTATTAAACCCAAAAATACTTCTAAAACCTTTATTACTAAGATTATATTTTATAGTTTTCACGTTTTTTACACCCTAAATTACCTTTCTGGCTAACTTTACATAATATTTTCCATAACAAAAATTTCTATACAAATGACATTAGTGATGTAATAATAATGGCTATCGAATTTATATCGATGATTCTGTATTAGTTACAGAGCATATTTGTACGAGTGATCAGTTACAATATTTTTTTATATTAAAATAGCGGTGGGACTCATTAAGCTAAATAAGATAAGAAGCTGTTTTTAACTATCTATTCACTTTCTGTATTCAAGGTGTAAAGGGACAGTTTTGCTAAAAACTGAAATGGCGAAATCAAATCATAGCTAAGATTTTATAGTTACCTACGTTTAGAAAATATAGTAATTTAATTAATGTTATTCTGTATGATTATTTTACCTTAGAAATTTGTTTTTCTTTTAAACTACATTACCAAGTGAGAGGATTATTAGTATTAGTACGTATTTGGTTTGATTATGTTTTCAGGTTCCCAAAAAAAGAAGCGTTGCGACGTAAGTGGTTTGACATTATTGGGAAAGATAATTTGAAACCTCATAAAGTACTCCACCTGTGCTCTTTACATTTTGAGGAATCAGCATTTAATAAAACTTTGCAAATTGTAAGTATTTCTGTGCCTTCTCTTTCTTTTTTGGTAAGGAATCCATGAAATTCTTGGAAAAAAATCTCATACTGAGGCAATTTCTAGTTGCATGGAGAAGCTAAATATATTTTTTTTACGTAGCATTTGCCCTTAGAGAAGTCTACAGTGGCATTTACTCGTCGAAACTTCGTACGCACTCCTTATACAGATGCACAGATCGATCGAACCCAGTCCGAAACCCTGTACCTTGTTCATACACAAGTAGAAAAGACAACTCTACAAAACCAGGGATACGGATCGGGCACCGGGTCCCGCATCCTCACCATACACGAGGCTCAAGGGTTGACGTACGAAAAGGTGGTGATCGTGCGTACTACAACGACCAGGCAGGAGCTACACGACAGTATCCCACATGCTGTAGTTGCCATATCGCGTCATACCGCCAGTTGCAAATATTATGCGGATGATGGTAACGATGCGATAGGCAGATTCATCAAAGAAGCAGAGACGGCAGGCAGGGGAAAAGTGGTCAATTACAACCTCAAAATGGCGATCAAAAGTCGAGACACAGCCATCATAGATGCCTTTAGGTCTGAATGCAACAGCGAAGAACCGTCACTCGTTTAAATATATATTATATACATTATGTATTCATATATTTACTATACTTATTTATAAATTGTAAACCTCTATGGAAAGTATTGTATTATAGTTAAAAATCAAGTATTAACAAGAAAATTTAATCTAGACAAAGGTACGGACATAAAGTCTGTGGATGCTAATAATAACACAACTAATATTATTATTATTATATATACTTTATTGCACAATAAAACAGGACATCACAGAAACATAAAAACACGGAAAAATGTACAATAGGCGGCCTTATTGCTAAACAGCAATTTTTTCAAGGCAACCTGAGAAGAGAAATCAAGAAGAGAAAGAAAGTAGCGGGTGCAGCAGTATTAAATAAACTACATGACAATAAGTAAATACTTATACCTAAAATAAAATAAAATAACATTTAAATACAAATACAATACAAAAAAAAATAAAAAATAATAATAAACATACATACTATTATGGACAAAAATGGAAAACTATAACGAGATACCTAAATATATGGATAAGAAATTAATAAAATAGATACATACATTAATTATTAAGGTAATGTGTTCTAAGGCGGCTTTTAAATGTAGACAGCGAAGGAGCTTTTCTCAACGATTCAGGTAAGGAGTTCCATAACCGGACAGCTTGTATGGTAAAGGATATATATATATTTATATATATATATATATATTATATATATATAATATTTATATATATATATATATATTTTTGTATTTCCGTTCCTTGGGAAAAGTTGTTCAGTTTAGAAGGCGAATTCACATCCTTAAGTCACAGAATAAATAATAGCTTAAGTTTTGCTTACTAATTTTATAAGTCACCAAAAAATACTTGCTGCCTGCAATGCTAGCTTAAATTGACACTAACACACTCTTTAACCTCCTTACTCTGTCTGTTTTTTCGAGGAGATTGATAACCTCGACGATCACATGTTGGTTTATTCGCAAGCTTTTGCGTATCTTTTAATAATATTGGCAACAGATTCCACTTTTATAACTAGATTTTTTCAATAGCGTGCATGAGTGTCATTTTTGTATTAAGCATTTCTTCGGGTGCTATTGAACGACACGAAATATCAGGTTCGCAATAGTTCATATCCGAGATCTTGAATTTTAGGTTGGGTGAAACGTCACGCTTCGCGTCGCTCTACGTAGAGCTTGGCCTTCGGCCTCACCATATACGCAGTTTTCCTCGGCCTGCTGCCTCGCCTCGCTCTTAGAGTGAACCTTTTATGGCGGTCATCATGGAATTGAGAGGGTGGTCGCTCTGGGCTTAGCCCTGCGCGAGCTCGGTCTTCGGTCTCGTGTCACGATTTTGTATGGCGGCTTTTATTTTAAACAAAATATCTTTTGTATGATCATTGTACAATTAAACACATACATATGTCACCGTAAAATTGTCAAAGCTTTAGTAAAATTATAAACTCTGGGTACTTTGTGAACTGGTCTTTTTTTTCACATTGACAAATTGTAAATAAATGTAAATAAATGCTGTGATTTTGTTTATTTTTCAATTATCATAAAGTAACCGTACTCTGTACCACCTATCGATACTTGGAACAAGTATCGATATTTTGATACCCTAGCATGTGTTTACTACAGGCACGCATATTTTTGTGAAATTTCCTGTCCTTTTACTCTTTAGTCATTGACAAAAGGTCAGTGTGGCAGAGAAAAGGTAAGTATGAAAGAAAAAGAGAAAGGGTGAATAGTAGAGTGCCGCTAGGTTTAAACCTTGGAACTCAGATCCACTAAATGGATTTTCGTGAAACATTTTTATTACGTTGTCGGAGGTATAAATAACAGTTTAACCCTCAAAATTTGCCAATCTCAATTACATCTGTTATTTATGAATTCCCATATAAAAGAAGCATCGGATTTTTTTACCCTCTAGTGTTTTAGTAATTCTATGACAAATAACCAGATAAATGTCTCAAAAACAGTCCGAGTGCGAGTTTCTATTTAGAGATCTATAGCTTGAGTCCGACTTACTCTTGGCTGTTTTTCATATTAATTTATATAAATTATGTTTTAAATGTGCACTGAGTTTGAAGTATATGTGTCATGGCCATACCGTAGATTTGCTCACTTCATGAAATGCTCGAGAATTTCATAAAATGGTCGCATTTCATGAAGTGGCCAATTTAATTTGACCAGATCATTAAATCGTCAACGTTAACCGATTTTGTCATCCACGTTTGGCCCAAACCGTATTAAATAGTGTGTCAATAAAATATTTAATAGTAAAAATGCGTTATTTTGTCTAAGTTATTCGACTTCTTTGATCGGTTGCGACAACCCGAATTGCGACAAGTAGGTTTGTTAGTGGCCTAACCCAACCAACCCGTTCAAGGGTTGGTTGAATTAGGTTAGGTTAGAACTGCAACCCCAACGCACGAGCCGAGCGAGCGAAGCGAGCGTGCCGCGGCAGCGGCCTGCAAAGTGCCAGAAACGACTGTGGGCAACCACAACGCAAGTTAAGCGGTTGTCACAGTTCCGCTCAGCTGAGCTACTTCATGATACGAAATGTTGACCATTTTATGAAGTAGCCGCGCGTTTTGTTGACCATATCGAAAAACGTTTTGTTGACCATATCGAAAATCTGACCAAACTACATCATGATGTGGCCAATAGACAGTGAAACATTTCATGAAGTTCTCGAACATTTCATGAAGTGAGCACAATATGGCCACGACATAATGCATTATTAGAATAGTAACATTTGTTAAAAAAAAAAAGATATTTTGGACATTTGCCGTATGGGGAAAGAAGTTTTTGTGGTTAAAGTTTTTAATTTTTTTAAATAATATTTCACGATAGTTACCATCATAATACGTATTTTCTGAAAATTCGGACATGCTCTCTATAATATCATGAAAGATAGAGGGTTACGTCTGAAACACCCAACGTACACATCAACTAACGTTCGCCCTACGATTCGTTCCCATGTGAATTCCATGTAAGCTCCCCAATATTTGAAGATCATCTTTGCAAGATTTTAAACAGACAGCTTCAATAGTTTTGATTTTTCGTGGAAATCTTTGTAAGTGGGTTATAAAATCCGATTCTTCTTTTGTATGAGAATTCCTAAATACCAGATATAGTTGAGATCGGGAAAAAAACATAACCTTATTATTTATACCTCCAAAAGTTTATTAAAAAAGTTTTATATTACGAAAATCCATTCAGTGGAACTTGGGTTCCGAGGCTTTGACGATTTTTGGTCTAACGGCACTCCTAAAAAATACAAACCCCTAAGTTTTCTACGTCTATCTTTAGTCACAACTGATGGATAGTAATTGAACATTTTCAAGTTGATTTTCCTTAAAACTTATAGCAAATTCCGTAATGATTAAATTACATCTGTGAGACAATATTTGCAAACGAAGACATTTCATTTTGTCATCCCCATGTCACGTCAACGATCATACTCAACGGTGACATCGCAAGTTCTTTTTTCAATTATTTTTATTAAAATTATACTCTGCCAAAACTTTGTCAAGCAATCTAATTTACAATACAAAACAATAATACTTTCTTTGCACACAATAACAAAATTTACAAAGACAAGGACAATATGTATTAGTTTTTTTCCTCTCTACTACACTCGACTTCAAAAAAATCGCACCTTTTAAGAAATCTATTTTAAACATCTTTCAATCGTATTTGTATTATGAAATATTGGTAATGTTCGGTATCATTTGAAAGGTAAGGAAACAAAGAATGCAAAAACAACAATTCATTCAATGTTTTTTATTGGAACTGAGAAAAATTTACAAAACAATAAAAATCCTTAAAAAACCCTAATGAAATCTGATTAATTTTTCAAAACAAAGTTGCTTAAAACTAACCTAAAACCTAGTGTTACCCCCCCTAGCCCTAATGACGTCTTCCATGCGCTCCCTCATGGATCGCACCAACTTTAGGACCTCTTCTTCAGGGATTCTGTCCCATTCCTCAATAACGGCGTCTTGGAGCTCCTGAAGAGTCGCGGGAGCGGGATCACGGGATCTAACCTTGCGTTTCAGCTGGTCCCAGAGGTGCTCTATCGGGTTCAGATCTGAACTTCTCGCTGGCCACTGCATGACAGGGATCCCAACCTCTTGAAGGTATCCCTGCACAATTCCAGCAGTGTGCGCGCGAGCGTTATCGTGCATTAATGTGAACCCGTCGCCAATAAATCCAGCATAGGGGACCACATGTTCTTCCAGGATCTCTGTGATGTACCGGTGAGCAGTCATCGACCCTTGCCCGCGAGCACCGCCGGTCCGAGAGACGCAAGAAAGTTCAGTTTTGCCGTCGGCAGATATGCCGCCCCAGAACATGCAGGAACCGCCCCCGTATTCTACCGTCTCTTGGATGCAGGCTTGGGCAAAACGTTCCCATTGTCTTCTGAATACTCTTTTGCGTCTATCGTTGCAGAAAAGGCACACTCTCGTTTCGTCTGAGAAGAGAACAGCTCTCCATTGGTCCAGGGTCCAATTGACGTGGGCGCGAGCAAATTGCAGGCGTGCTCGCCGATGCGCTGCGGTTAATTTTGGACCCGTGGCAGGTCTTCTAGCCACAATATTTCTCTCCTTTAGTCTTCTTCTAACTGTAGAGACACTCACGGCTCTTCTACGAACTGCTTGGAGCTGCTGTTGCAACTCAACAGCATTAGAGAACCGATTTCTCAAAGACTTCGATACGACGAATCGGTCATCTCTCGCAGAAGTGCAGCGATTTCTACCAGACCACCTTCGGACAAAGCCACCGGTCTGCAGGAACCGCTGGTATACTCTTCGAACAGAAAAGCGACTCAAGTGCAATTGCCGAGCAACATCACACTGACGTAGTCCTGATTGCAGTAGTGCGATAACTTGGGCGGCTTCAGCAGCAGTAGTGTCCATCTTCAAGGACGTTTTTCTGAAGAAAGATATTCTTCTGTGTCTTCTTCGACTGTTGGTAGCAAATTTATCCCCCAATAAGCTGTATCGACCCTTTTATACCCAAAAAACAAAACAATACAAACAAAATTTGAAGAGGAGAATCAGTTCCATTGTCATTCACAGTGACTTAAAGTGTCAAGCTTTTTCTTTAATCAAATGAAATGGATATTTTTTTAAAGAGTTTTTATAGGGCTCTCAAATGATACCAATATTGCTACGAATAACTGCTTGTCTTAAGGATTAACAGTGCTTAAAGCCTATTTTTACGGACGTGCGATTTTTTTGAAGCCGAGTGTATTTCTTTTATATTTATTTTTTCATATCTAAATTACTTCATAATTTTGTTGTTCGTCGTCTTCCTGTTTTCCCTGGCGACACTATTTTAATAGATGACGCTGTTGCCAATTTTATTTCTTTTCCAATCCTTGTTATCGTTCGTCAAGATACTTCTGAAATCATAGTTCCTTTTAATATTTACACACACACACACACATGCAAACACCCACAACTATTTAAGATAGCTTAAGATAGCATAAGATTAGAGCGGTGCAGCCTAACACAGGCGATAAGCCTACCAGGTTGCACCGGCAACTAGTTTTAACCATTGTCTAGAAGAAATAAAAACATTTTATTTTATTTTTTATTTATTTTTGAAAACATTTGATTTCATACACCTTTATAGGCCGCGCCTCTTAAAAACAACGCTGGCGGTCAAGCTGCGCATTAGGCGATTTACTGGTCTATTTGGTGATATTATGGGTGTTTCTTCGCCAGAGTTCTTTTTACGTCGCGCGACCTATACTTACATATTAAATATCCCTACTAATATTATAAATGCGAAAGTAACTCTGTCTGTCTGTCTGTCTGTCTGTTACCTTTTCACGCCTAAACCGCTGAACCGATTTTGATGAATTTTGGTACAGAGATAGATTAGAGCCTGGGAAAGGACATAGGCTACATTTTATCCCACAGTTGGGCACGATATAACCTGTAGTCCACGCGGGCGGAGCCGCGGGCGGAAAGCTAGTAAATTAATAAGTTCGGGTAAGTTAAACTGAGGAGGTAGCTCTGGTATTACTCACCCATCGCTGCTGCTATTCGCTTATTTACGATTTCAAATGGTTTTATAGGGGAGCCACATTATTTTTCTTCCTTTTGTACTCTTTCACTTTTAAAGCCAAATGGCGTTTCCAAGGTGACGGCGTTAGTTACAATTGGCACCACCAGCAAAAGAGCCTTGTCGCAGTGTACCGGAAATTCGATACATTCCCTTCAAGGGGTTAATAAAGTCATTGACCTAATAAGGTCAATGGTTAAAGTAGAGTTTATTTGCGATTTTTTTTTTAATTCCTTCCCTAGCCGATAGTTATATTAGTTTTTGAGATAACCGCATTTTTGTGATTTTTTGCTAAATGCCTTTTTTTGACAAAAAAGCTGTATAACGTAATGAAATTTCCTATTGTAATCTTTTTTATGCATAATCTGTAAGCTGACATCTCAACGGTTCCTGGATATAGACATAGAAAAAATAAGTTAAATACCACTTCCTGGATAATAAGCTGAAGTTAACTTATTTTTTCTATGTCTATGGCTGAAGTATAACCAGTGGTATTTAACTTATTTTTTCTATGTCTATGTATAATCAATAACATTCATGTTGTGGACTTGGAATCGCGAGAGATTTAAATGAAAAATATGTAGTGCCACTTTGTCGTAAATTTGTGCAAAAAAATGTATGGCATGTGATGGGCATGTGTCGTGCAGATCAAAGAGAATTTAAATCACTACGTTTGTGAAGATTACTCAAATAAATGCCTTATTTTACTAGCTTTCGAAAGTGGTATAAAACTTTACAAAAAACTTTACAAAAAAAAAGTTATAAGAACTAAGAACAGCAGTGAATTTTTGTACAGGTTGACTTTTATAATTGAAGAGAAATGAAAATGGGCTAAAACTACATACTACTTATTAACATACATAAAATTAAAAATCCTGCTTAAAATGCGAGCTGAAGTTCCTCATGCATGCACGTAATGTCTTCACTATTTCGGTTTTAGTAACTCGAGAGTTAGTTTCTTTTATTTGTTGCGCTGCGCTTAGTATCCTCTGCCAACTCCAACCGCTCGCTTATATAAACAACAACAAAATAAGCGAGCGGTTGGAGTAGACTTTATGCCGGGTGAACTACTCAAATACGGCAGCGAGGAATTGCATTCAGTGATTTGGGAACCTTTTATTCTTATGTGGGAAAAAGAACAGGTACCAGACACGTTCCGCGTGTCTATCATTAAGGCACTATATAAGAATAAGGGTGACCGAGTCGATTGCAATTACTACCGTGGTATTTCGTAGACCCTGAAAAGGTCTTCGCCAGAGTCCTATTAAGCCGCCTTAGGGAAATCTCAGAAAACATCCTTCCGGAAACCCATAATTTGGCTTCTGACTTGCCCGAGGCACCTGCGAAGCAATATTTTCACTACGTCAACTACAGGACTGAGAAAAGTAGAGAACAAGGCCGCAATTTGTAGTTTTGCTTTGTTGACCTTGAGAAATAATTTGACAGTGTGCCTCGTGAAGCTCTTGGTGCTTGAAAAGTTGGGATGCAGGAAGAAGTTTGTGAGGCTCGTTAGGCTCCTGCATGACAATATGCAGAGCTGCGTCACTGTCGACGTCGAACGGTCTGACTTCTTTCCCGTTACCTGTGGGGTGAAGCAAGGGTATGTGTTAGCGCCCACACTGATCGCGTTGTACTTTGCTGTTGTAGTCCGCGAAGTCTTACAAACGATTTCTGAAGGAATCCGCATTCGTTTTCACACTGACGGTAGTGTGTTTAATTTAGCTAGGGTCGAAGCCAACACAAAGGTCTCCCATGCATTATTTACCGAAATTATGTATGCGGATGACTTATGTTTTATAGCTGAATCTCCAGATGACCTGCAACAGCTTTTGTCCAGTTTCCACGAGTCGTGTCATAATTTTGGCCTAAAAATCAGTGCCATAAGAAGACAGAAATGATGTGGTTAGATATCTATGGTCACGAGACGCTGACTATTAAACTTGGTGAGGAAGCTCTGAAACAGGCCCACAAATTCCGCTAGCTGGGGGCAACTTAACATCCAAGTGCGATCTTGATGCTAAAGTGAACAGCAGAATTGGTGCAGCAGCTGCAATATTCGGAAGGCTGAATGCAAAGATCTTTAGTTCGCACGATCTGAGACTGGCCACAAAAATTGGAATTTACATGGCGATCGTGTTGCCCAACATTCTTTACTCCTCCGAAACATGGACTTCATATCGTCACCAAATCCGCACGTTAGACCGCTTCCACCTCAAAAGCCTACGCAATATTCTGAACATCAGATGGACCGATCGCGTGCGGAATAACGAAGTTTTGCGAAGAGCCAATGTAGGTGGTATTGAATCTTATCTTATGCGAAGACAACTTCGGTGGTGTGGGCACGTGTCACGGATGGCGGACACGCGAGTGGCAAAACGCATCTTCTACAGTGAACTTGAGAAGGGCAAGCGAAAGCAAGGCAGACAACTTCTCAGGGTAATACGACACATGAAGAAGTACGATATAGAGCCCTCGCAGTGGGATCAGCAGGATACAAAAAGACTGGAGTGGAGGATCTGGGTCAAGGCTATCTTTTGTATGAAAATCGTGCAATATCCCTAGACCGTGTTGATGTGTATATATTAAATTGGTGGTTCTGATTAATTGACTCATCAACGCCCAGCAAAAAGGTATCTTTTATGACGTAGACAAGCACTAAGAAAGTATTTTTCGAAATTCAACCCCTAAGGGGGTGAATTTCGTTTCGCCATGTCCGTCTGTCCGTCTGTCCATCTGTCCGCGGGTTTCCTAAAACTCCTTTGGTACTACAGAGCTGTGGCATGGTCATACATATAAATTACAAAATAAATAATAATATAAAAAACATATAAAATCTGATTAAAAAAAATCGGGTGTCTCCCATAAAAATTTTTTTTTTTTTTTTTTGCGATGATTTTTTTTTTCTTGCCAATATCATCGAGTGGGGAATCATGGAATAGCTTTTTAAAAGACTGCCCATGCAAGAGTTCCCGCCAAAGATCCTTGGATCTTTAAAACTACGCAACGGATTTTGATGCTTTTTTTTTAAAGATAGAGTGATTCAAAAGGAAGGTTTATACGTTTAATACCATGCTTAATATATTAGAGATACACTGATAAAATTTTAGAGGTTCCTAATGTGACACTTTTTGTGCGCTTACATTGCAAACGCTGGCTGAACCCTACGAGGTTGATCGAAATAACTGTGATGGCTCTTCTGGGGGCGTATAATTAAAAGACTTGATTCTTCTTCTGGTATACGGTTATAATCAAAATCTGCACTTCCGTAACAATTTTTATTTCACTTTCCTACACGTCCACAGTAACAGAATTCAGCAACGCTTATTAAATGCTATTTGCACGCCTACGAACGTATTTAACAACTTATTCCGCGAGCTCACTACAATGAATTAACAATAATCAATGAATCGCGCAAGACATCTTCAATCATTCCGAATCTTGACATCGAATACCATTTCAAACCTTTTAAATTGATATTCGAATTATCTTCTTCGAAATGACCGAATGAGAAAGAAGTTGCGTTATGCCCGATCCTCCATGAAGGTCTGCATACCACAGTACTGTACACCTTAAAAAGATCTACAAAAAAGTCCGCGATGGTATATGTATATCTCTTAGGGATAATCCACAATAACTATTTTTTATCCTTTACTTTTTACGAGAAATAATGGCTTATTTACGAAGCGAATTTAAGCAATACAGCATTAATCCTTATCCAATTAAGAACCTTAAATACATTATGCATATAATATAGATTAATATGGCCCTTTACAGCATTTAATTTAAATTAATACGAGTATTTTGCCTATAAATAACGCTACGTCGAAGGCTGCGCTTCGCCCTATAGCACTTTATGATTAGCAGCGATCGCACGTGTCTGTCTGTTACACTTTCACGCCTAAACTATTGAACCGGTTTTGATGAAATTTGGTACAGAGATAGATTAGACCTTTGGAAAGGACATAGGTTACATTTTATCTCACAACTGGGCACGATATAACCGTAGTCCACGCAGGCGAAGTCGTGGGTGGAAAGCTAGTGGTTACATATGTACAAACTATAAATCTGCAAGCTTGCCATATTCACTGAGGTCATTGTACTGCTTGTAAAGAACTTAAATAAATTATAAAATAAGATTGACAAAATTTCGTTTTTTTTTTTTAATTTTTATTTATTTTCATCGACAATTAATGCACACAGCACTAATCCATCGATACATTATCGATACTCATGCACATTTGTACAGTTTGTCCACTGATCAATTTAACTTACACGAACTATTTACTGTCAAATAAGAAAAAGTAAAAAACTTGACATTGGCACAAGTTTTGGCAGAAATGGTTGTTTGTTTTTTGCAAAATTTTTCATAAATTTATTGCTAATGGCAATAAATTACACCTAAGTTGAGTTGAACGCGGATTTTTACCGGTCGCGCTTACGCCACGGGGCGATACGTAAAATTACCGAGAATAACACAATGGATCGGACGTGATGGCCCAGTTCCCTGGCCAGCGCGATCCCCGGACTTAACTTATTAGTGAGTGAGGAGATGTGAAAACTTGAAAAGATTGGTGTACACGGAGGAAATTGAATGTATTGATGTGATACGAAACATAATTTTCAGTGAATCGTAAGGAAAATCATCAGAAAGTCATCATATTCACCAACTTAGACCAGCTTGATGAAGACTGGCTTACTTTGAGGCATTGACTATGTCTGCAATCAAAAAAGTGCGAGAACACGTATTCGTTTTGGTTTGTTAAAAGAAGAATATCCGTCTCTGCTAGATTGTGTTTAATGCGAAATGATGGGTACTCTAAGATGACTATGACCGCAACTGCTAACTAGAACTTAGAATACTGTAAGTACTGTGTAAATAAACGTGTAAATGTTGTAAATAATGTCATTTATGCTTTTTACTTCGCCAAAAATTCCTTATTTCTTAGTAGGAATGCCGTATAACTCTAAAATTAAAAATGTTGTATAACCCCCGACATTTATTGCGTGTAACTTTTAAACGGCTAAACCGATTTTGATTAAATTAAGCTAAGAACCATCTTAATCACGGCAGCTTTCAAACAAAAAACCCGCATCGAAATCGGTTGATTCGTTTAGGAGCTACGATGTCACAAACAGACACTCAAACATACAGATACACAGAAACTTTTAACATACCTTTTTTTGTCAAGGTTAAAAAGTAAAAAGGAAAGTCTGCAATCATTTGTTTTGTTTATCATTTGATTTGAGATAAACGAACATTAGGTAAATTTCTATTGCTCCTAAAGTTAATATGGACAGGAAAAACATTTATGTAGTTTATTCCGGGCCACACTTTAAAAAAAGTTTTGTTTAAATTTAGTTTTTCATAGATTATTCCATTTTGGAAGTTCTCGAATAAACGTCATCCGCTCTGCGCTAACTAGATACAGCTTGACCAAAAAGAGTAGAAATTAGTAACTAGCAACATCATCGTGTCGTCCCTTTCAAATTAATACGGTTCAAAGGGGACGACACGATGATGTTGCTAGTTATTAATTTTATCTTCTCTTTTTGGTCAAGCTGTACTGGTCCCCTAACCCTAACATTTTCACATTTTTGTATGTTACCAAGGGAGAAGTGGGTATCACATGTCTTCAAAACTTACGGGGTAGGCAGGGCATTTTCACACAGACGGTTCTGCGTAACCCTTTGGTCGCCACACTATGAATTAAGTCATTATGCTTTGTACGCCACAGAGAGAAACATAAGAAAATATTCTTAATACATAAACGATAACGAATCAAATTAAATAAAGAATTTTTTGGAGTGGAATGTTGGTCATCTATACATAGATGACGTTGGCGTGTATTTTTATTGGGTGTCACGACTGGATGACTGTGGCGGTCAAAAGGTTAATGTCTCGCTGACCCTTACTTTGTCTAATAAGTATGTATTTGCGGATCTGGTGGTGTGGAATTATTTTTTTAACATTCTTTAATTCTTTGTTTGGGGTTTGTTAAATTATAAAACAAACAGTAGTACAATAAAGTATCATTTATTAAAATTTTCATAATAACATCTCATTTAGATATAAGATTAATAACATGTTCATAATAAAACAATTTCATTTTGCTGACTCATTCGCGTCTCGACGCATGCAATCAATTAATATTAATAATGTAAAATAGGTAAATACATTACAAATTTATTCAGATACTAAAGTGCATCGCATACTCTCGTGATAATGATAACGTATCTTGACCATGTGCTACATTGTTTTGTCTTGTAATAATAACAATACAATTTTATTATACTGCGTATCACTATAATGTTCTATACCTTAAAATCTATAACTAACTTATAGAATATTATTTTGTTAACTTTGGATTAGATAACTTCATAAAAAGAAATAGTTAGTAAATAAACATTAATAAAAACTACCTGTAACCAAATATGGATTGATCGAAATGTATTTATTCTGTTAACTTAGCTAATTTTGATGGCCCTAGTTAGAAATAATAAAAGGTTATCAAAAAAGAAATAGAGATATAAAATTAAAAGAAATAAAAATATAACATTAAAATAACGAAAAGTAATGTATAAATATCACATAATATTCGCAAAAATATTTTCTTTATTATTATTTAATATCTTATATGGTCCTTTATATCTACGTCTATCTTGTGTGTTTACGCATTTATTTCCATCATAATCCATAATCTGAAGTAGCAATAATTAGGCCTTGGAATTACGTAAGTTATGATTATCTGCTTGATAATTTTGAAATATAGTACTCAGTAGATTA
This sequence comes from Aproaerema taeniolella, assembly GCA_949987775.1. NCBI lineage: Eukaryota > Metazoa > Arthropoda > Insecta > Lepidoptera > Gelechiidae > Aproaerema > Aproaerema taeniolella. The sequence goes on along the minus strand of OX465242.1, from coordinate 30,595,188 downwards.
TGTCATTCGATCTGGGAGCACAATTAGTGCCGCCGCCTGGAGGATCATTATGATTTTTAGGCCTTGGAATTTTGTAAATTTTGGAATATTGCCATGTCATTGAAACAGGCAGCGTGTAGACGTGCGGTGCGTGTTTCCCTGGAATTGTGCGTACTTGTGAGGTTAGGCACGTTGAGTGAGGCTTTGGGCCGACACGGGAAGCGCGTGGCTTGCGGCCGCGGTTGTTATTCGTTGAGGATGCAGGTGCGCATGAGTGCGTTACAGACGGCGTACGGGTCGCAGTTGGACGCCGGCCGACGGTCCTCCAGGTAGCCCTTCTTCTCCTCGGCCACAGCGCGGGGTATCCGAATGCTGCTGCCACGATTCGCAACACCTGCAAATGGGAAACGCGTGATTCTTATATTCTAAAAGAAAATATTTAAAAGTTAAGTTCTATGTTATTTCAGATGAACGAAACTATCATTATCAATTGCTATCCTTAGCAAGCTCTGCAAGCAGAGTACTGGTGCTGGTCTTTGAATCCAAAAAAACAATGTCGTCAGTATAGCGGGAGAAGGGCCACGTCAATATGTACGTCAATATGTTCGTCTATAGCATAGCAACAAGACCTAATTAAAGGTTTGCATATTTTTAAACTAACTTAAAGATTTCCTGTGGCAATTCTTCCCAGACATACTTCAGAAGCCAGTAAGTAGGACGCGAGGGTTTAGCTTTATCATGAGCGAAAGCCTGACATCTTATCACTGCTTGTACTCATATTTCATATAAAAACTCTTGGAATGGTTGTCAAATGTGACGTCAACTGATTCTAGAACCACAGCCTACTCTAGATCATAGGAATGAGTACCTATATGGATGAAAGGATTTTCTCATTCCTGATTCGGTAGCGTAGGCAAAGTCAAAGCCGCAGCTTTTAATTATCTTCAAGTCACCTAAAATATAAAGTACAATTTACCTGCGCTGAAATCGTTAATACTGGCAGTCTCGTGAAGACCGGTCAATCTCCTCTCATTGTCCTTCCCTCCGCGAGGATCGTATACTTTAATGTGCTTCATGTGCACCTTCGACAGCTTGTCAATCGCCTTCTCGATTTCACTGTAAAAATTTAATACACCAATCATATATGTAGTTGCTTTGTCAAAAACAAACATTACTTAAGTTTTAATTTTTGAAGTTATTTTAAATGTACTTATTTAAATATTCATCGTTATGGCACACAGCAAACATATCTTGCGATAGTGCATAATTTTCCATACAACATAAATTTTTTCGAGAAGGATTTGCTCATACTGAAAATTGTAACCATCTACGTTGTCTCAAGACATATTTAATAGCTGCTCAAAAATACCTCTTTATGCGATCTAATTCTTTTTAAGCTAGTTAGTTTGATTAAGTATAGTTATCACCTTATCACTGTCAATAATTTAATAAGTGTTGTGCCGGACCAATAACAAATACCTAAATACGAAATACTCACATAATACCGTTGTCTTCTCTCATCCTCTTGGTGGAGAAGTTAGTGTGAGCTCCAGAACCGTTCCAGTCCTGAACGGGTTTGGGATCAAAGGTGACGATGACTCCGTACTCCTCGGCCAGCCTGTGGAGAATGTAGCGGGCTATCCAGAGGTCATCTGCGGCCGATACGCCCACGCTTGGACCCACTTGGAACTCCCATTGGGAGGGCATCACTTCGGCGTTGGTGCCAGCAATAGGCACGCCAGCATATAGGCAGCATCTAGACAATAATAGGAATCGTTATAATATAATATCTATGGTAGAACAATGTTTACTAAGACTATTATGAAATTATTTATCAATCAAAAATTGGATGTACTAAGTTGGTCGCACAAGTTGTATAGGGAGATTTTTTTTAATTGTTCTGTTTCATCCGTATAGATTGACTTCCAATCCTTAAGCTTCATCATTCTTTTCTTTTAAACAATTTTGTAAATTCGATTCTAAGTAATTGCGGCTGTGGGTGGAGGCGTAGGTACCTGTAGTGTGCCTCAACAAGATCTCTGGCGAACACTTTGTTGGCGCCGACTCCACAGTAGTAGGGTCCCTGTGGTGGGGGGAAGCCGCCTGGGGGCCAGCCGAACGGCCGCAGATCTGAGTCTAGCAGAATATACTCCTGTTCAATGCCAAACCATGGCTCCTCGTCCTTGCATTTTTCTGACGCCTCTGCACACCTGATTCGGTGGTTGGATTCTAAAAAGAAAGAAAGGTTGTAAGAAATATATATGTTTGCTGATAGAATAGCATAGATAAATTATGTGCTAGCTACGATAAGTACCTATGTCGTCATAAAAAGGAAGTACCTATTGAAACCACTGTTATGAAACAAGAGGTTTTTTTATTATTATTACAGCGTCAGCATTGAACAAACGTTGGTTTAGTCAACGTTTATTATAGGAACTGTAAATGAGTAGAATTGATCAAAATTGAGTTTTTTTTAGTAAAACCTTAAAATAACAACTTAATATTTTAATAAAAGAGTAGCTAGATTTGTTGCAGTTTTCATTATTATACGCTGTACGTACCTGTAGGTTCCATATTGTGTTTGTAGGTATCACACATGACGAGGATGTGGTTTCCTCTGCGGAAAGGGTCCTTGTAAATAGCGCGCGGCACTAGGTAGGTGTCAGCGTTGTGTCCATCGGCCTGGCCGGTCGAGCTCCCGTCGAAGTTCCATACTGGCAGATCTAGGAATATAATTATACCATACGTAATTAATACACGAAACGTTTTTTAATTTATCAATTCTAATAAACGCTAAGTACAATACAACTTGAATTACCTCGTACAATGGAAAACAATGATCTAACGTTTCAACATACTTAAATGAATTGTACCTAGGTATATCTAAATAAAAACAACATACAATGAGAGCTATCACAACTCTTACGACTGCGGACGACAATATTGGTGTGAAACCTGTAAAATTCTCATCAAAGCTTATTCTATTGGGGTGCTCTCGATATTTGCATTCGATCATAAAGTTCTTGTCTATATCCAGTTGGTAGTAAAAAGGTGGAACATACATCCGAGCGAATGTCCACTTCATCCCCAAATTTAGTTTTCGTAATGGTTTTCTAGTCACCAATTCCAAAGCTTCGACCAATTTGGGCACTGTAATTTTAAATAAAAAAACTTTCTATTGAAATGATTTTTGACTTTTTGTAAGTATACCTATTATATCAATAGTTAGATACATTATCAACTAACATCTACGTGTTTACAACATCTCATCGCCTGTTCACGTACAAGGTCGAATTATTTACACTAGCAGTACTAATTAGAATAATTGTAATAGTTAATGAGGATGTAATAAAACGTGTTCTCAATGGCTTTGTCACTTCCAATAAAACTGACAAATTCAACCCGATTCACAGCGTAGTTAAGAAGGAAATGCTAAATATGGATTATTGCATTTCATATTCATTTCAGGGCTGGCAACCTAGTATTTGTTCCATACCCAAGGACAAGCTTCCATACCCTGTTTCACGGTAGCATTGTTGTTTGAGACTTAAGGTCGGACACTGAATTTCACATAATATCGACGTTCTTATTTTTCACAATAACAGTCCCTTTCTGGACACCTGGCAAGATGCTTCCTTCAATTCGCGCTACGTATGTCGTAGAACCAACAATCGGCGAATTACTAGATCCATCTACAAAACAACTCACGCATATTTCCTGTTGTTGTCGGCAGAGCATCATGTGTTAGGTGGTCCTTTTTGCGTATGGGTCGACGATTATTTCAACTACCTCAACTCAGATCAGAAGCTCAGAATTCTCCTGGGCATGTCACAGCCTTCAGGCAGCAACTTAATATCTGCAATGATTTTAGCCTTGGTGGTGTGCCACGCCCGACCGTGCAATTCGGGATTATAATGTAAATTTAAGTTTTGTTAAAATTACCTTTGGGTAGTTTAGGGATGAAATTGAGTGTGCGGTCCTTGCAGCGCAGATACTCGCCGGTGCCGTCGATCCAGACGTATGTGGCGATGATCCTGTCGGCCGGCAGCGGTAGATCGTTGTATCTCGTCAGCAAGGTCTTCGACAGCACCGCATTCGGTGAGTTGGTCAGGACTTGCCCCGATAGAATCTTCGGGTTATCTGTTTGATCAATACAAGCGTACAGAATAAGTATATGGTGGTTCTGATGAGTTGTGCGTTTGTTAAATGATATTATATTTGATTGTTTTTAATGTGGCAAAAAGTAAATTTTTCCATCGATTTTCCATTTTTTAATTTTATTTCTATCTATCTGTACAGTCACACCTATTATCCCTTTCGGGGCAGATTTATTTAATTTATTGTTAATTAACCGTTTATTTACTTACAAGCTAAAATATGCATTTTCACAAATTAATAATATCTACGACAGTGCATTTGGCACATATTCCGGAAATAGGTAACGTGAAAGAATTTATGAGTGTAGTAGAATTCACCGGGCGCAAACAACAATCAGATACGTATTGTAGTTAGTATGGATAATACTTTGAATATGAACATTATGCTATTAATGCTGTGTGTTCGGTATTTACCATTGCTACTGGCCTAGTGTTTATATTCTCTTTGCCACTGGCCACTCATTAGAATTGTCTTCGACTGACATAATATAATGATAATCTGTAATCTATGACAAATGCTGGACAAAAGATCAGTGTGGCAGAGAAAAGGTAATTCAGTGGGATGAATAAATCAGAGAATTCCTAATTACTAGATATAATTGAGATCGAGAAATGAGGGGTAAACTTTATTATTTATACCTCCAACAGTGAAATCAAAAAAGTTTTACGAAAATCCATTCAGTGGAACTTGGGTTCCGAGGTTTTGATGATTTTTGGTCTATCGGCACTCCACTAGAATACAAACCCTGAAGTTTTCTACGTCTATCATTAGTCACAACTGATGGATAATAATTAAACATTTTCAAGTTGGTTTTCCTTAAAACTTGTAGTAAATTTCGTAGTGATTAAATTACATCTGTGATTCAATATTTTGTCATTATTGTGATTATTATCACAAATTAAAAATAGTAAATTATTATCAAACAATAATTAAAAGTAGATGAATTGACATAATGTTGACATTGCAAACGAAGACATTTAATTTTGTCATCCACATGTCACGTCAACGATCATATAAACTCACTGACATAACTTATTTTTTTCTATGTCTATGTAAGTATATACTCAACAACGGTGACATTGGCAAAATCACGACATTGTGGACGCCATTTTAAATAAATCAATTGTACTTTTTGTCTATGTCTATGATTGTACTGCTATAGTATGGAATATAAGTGCAATCAAAGGAATTGATTCCCAGTAAGCTAGTTTCATTTAGTTCTAAATGCGTGTGCAATACTTGTAAAAAATATAAAGAGTGCAATTTCGCGATTTTTTGGCTCCCAAAAGTTGTTTACCTCCTAGGATGGTTCAAATGCAGATCACGTACGCATTCACTGCAGGATAATGATAACATAATTTATAGCTAAAGGACTAAAAAAGCCCATAACTTCTACCTAGGTTACGTTAGTACTATTATTTATTCTGTGCCTAGGTATTGAAATGATTGGGAATTAAAATTATTTTCTGGTATCTAATTTATTACCGACTTACTATAATTTGTTACCGACTAATTTGTTACCGACTAAAATGATTTTCTGGTATCTAATTTGTTACCGACGACTAACTAACTATTTGCTACAGTTATGTTTTTTCCCTCGGGTTCATGCATATTTGTTGTGTATATGTGCTATTCAATCGCGGTACGTCGTGGCTGCGTTGAGTCGCGAATACAAAATATGCACGTACCTTCTATTTTAGTATCAGACATTGCTGGATCTGCTTTTGTCACCTGTAACAAGAATAATAAGAATAAGTTCATTTTAAAATTCAAAAACCACCTCTATTGGATCTATCAATGATAGGGTTACAATGCAGGGAAGGGAGGACTGTGATGGAAAGTCTTTTTTTTTCTTAGTAGGAGTGGAGCGCAATTTTCAGAAAACTGATGATAACAAAATTGGAGATACAGTTTTATGTTGCAGATGCACTTCATATTATCTACCAAATATCTACCATTAACATATATTTAATTACACCGCTCGATAGCTAAATAATCAAAGAATTTGTTATTTGTTGTGTGAGGACTGCTTCGCACCGCGTGTAGGACATAAAACACCCCGATTTTTTAAAATATTCGATCATTTTGGAATAAACATGTTTTTCATTTTTTGGGGGTTTTATTCAATTTTCGCCAACGAAAAATCGTGGGGCAATAATATTTAAATGATTATGATATTAATATTGATTTCTTGATTTGAGTGAATTAATAATAGTTTATGGAAAACATAAGATTTTGTTTAATTTATTCATGTTAATTTGATATTTCACCTTGACATTTCTTTCAGTATTAAGAAATTGGTGCTAGGTAAGAAACATCTGCCTAAGGTACAGGGGCAACAGCACATCATGCTATCCAAAACTGTCAAATTTCTTCAATCGATTTTCAATTTTATCTCCAAGCATTAGAGTTTACTATCCATTGAGGAAATTTGACAGCTTGTGGTAACCTGATGTACTGTTGACTTTACAAATGAAATACATAATTTTAATTTTGATAAAAAAAAATATCGACCTTTCCTACGCCATTTCACAGAAGTGATTGGCGTTACAGAAACACTTAAACTGACTAAATGAAAACCAAACACAAATCACGATTTTGAAAAATGAAACAAAACTTGATAAGTTGGAAAAATCAAAATAATTTTGTGCCCGTGTAGGTGCGTTATTTACAATCAGTTGCACAAACGTTCACTTAGGTAAAGCTTCTTGAAATGGAATGCCGTTCTTGTTTGCACTAGCACGATTGAAAGTAGCAGTATGATATTTAAAGCTACATTAACTTTAATGGCCGTTTCTGCAACTGTGTATATATAAACGTATATGTTTGATTTCGAGCAGTAAGGGACCATCCATAAATTACGTCACACCTTAAGGGGAGGGGAGGGGGTCGACAAAGTGTGACATTGTGTGACAAGGGGGTGGGAGGGGTCATAATTTTCGTGACGTCACATTTCAAAATGTGTTACGAGTATCAAAACGCGTTAACTATTAACAACAAACTTAACTTCCTTAGTCCCAAGCACTCTTTTTACGTTTTTACTTTGGTCGAGACAATGAATTTTGAGATCCTAAAAAAATAACAACACTATTAAGATCCTAAAAAAAAAAAAAATAACAACACTATTAACTGCTTTTATTTAAAAAATACAAAAAATGGAAAATATGCAAAATATGTGACGTCACGTCACACTAGGGACGGGGGAGTCTTACAAATGTGACCAGCTGTGACAAGGAGGGGGGAGGGGTCAAAAATCATGAAATTCGTGTGACGTAATTAATGGATGGCCCCTAAGCGCTACTGTTGACTATGATGACCGCTTCAAAAGTCGTTAAGTGTGATGGATGTAAACATTAGGTATTTTATAATTACTGTAATACAGATTAAAAGTAAACATAGGCTATGGTGAACCGGCTAAATCCAACTGTCAGTGATTGGAGTCCGTACTACCGTATAATTATAATCCGTAACAGTAATTAAAATTACAATGTAATTTTGAGAAGAAAGGTTTTCTTTTCACGTTTCCCTGTTGTGGAAGCATTTACCAGCTGTCAGTTAGTCGTTAAACAAACAGACCCTTGACACAAAAGTGCGATAATTTCACGAAATCGATTGGCGCGTTGCCCAAGTCGCTTCGGTGGCCGGGTGGCCGTCACCTCGCCCGTCAGCAACCTACTTACTAGAGCGTAATTTTACTTATATTCACTAGGAATACACACGCAACGCACCACGTTTAATACAACGCGGCCTTAGGGTAGTTGTACACTGAGCTGAGACTATTAAGGAATGGAATTGAAAGCAATTTTATTATTCGATGGGTCCTACATCGTCTAAAAAAATGCTTAAATCTACCTACTAAGGTACCTAGTCCTTCTTATATTTTTTTGATTAGGTTTACTAACGGTTAAGACATTGTTCCCTTCTTAATATTACATCTATTTTTACTAACTAAATGCTTAACCAATTAAACTCCGCATGCATTAATATTCGGCAATTTGATTTGAAGAAAGGAACTCTTTAACAAAGGCGATATACCTACATATAAAAGTTCTTCTTTCAATATAATTTTAAAACGAACGAGTCGAGCCTTGGAGTATACATAGGGTCGAGCCGATTTATTACGAGCACCAAATACTTAGAATTGGCCGTACTTTGTTTCGTATTTGTACCAGTAAGTATATGTCTGTAGTGTTAAACTAAAACACCTATTACTCATTAAACAGTCCTTTTAATTCGATATTTTACAAATTACATTGCAAGAACACATAACACCGATCTACGCGCGAAACCGATCTGTCAAAAGTGCCGTGTAGTGTTGCGCCACACCGCGTGGACTGGTAGTGTTGTACCAATTGTGTTGTTGATCGATTTTCTCTTAACAGTTGTTTTTTTTTTATTATAAGATCGGTTAACTCTTGACCTCAATCTTGACCATAAGGTCAAAGATGAGGTCAACGATGGAGCGAGTTAACCCAGAAAATTCCTATAAAGGCACTGGTACTCCCACGCACCGACGGAACACAGCAAGCTGTTTGGCGTCGGACTTCGGTAGGAGGGTGGTCGCGAACCAGACGGCCCTTTACAGAGCCTACCACACCGCATGAGACCATAGGACGACACCTCAGATTCAGAAAAAATGAAGTGTCGTTGCATCACCTCTTACGACACCCACGGAAAGAGATGGGATGGTGTTATTCTCAACCGATCACCACACGGTTAAGAGCTTTAGAAAAAAGACACAATATAGAGCTTAAATAAATGAACATACCATTAAATGCCCACACTAGCTTTCCCATGTGTCATGTCATGAGTCCTTTGGGATACACAAATTACCAGACCCGAGAACGAACATCAGAAAATGTTAATTTGGAGGCAGCGTCACTACTTAATCATCATTTGGTCTGAGTACTAATCACTGAACTAAACTGGTCGTAAAAAACTTTCAAACAAAAAACCAATGACTTTCAGAATCATCACATCACATCAATCACTTAATCATGTTAACATTTTAACATTGAGAAACTCGTACATTGAACTCTTCCTGTGTCAGGCAAACTGACTTTTTGCTGTTGCTTATTTGTTCCTTGTTAAAATAAATGACTTAGCTTTCAGCAGGCCAAGTACGATAGTGATAGCGCCGCGACAACACCACGGTCCTATGTCAAAATGTCAACATTGACAACGCCATAGGGCGAGTAAGCCTTTGCGCGGGACCCTCGCGCAATCAAAGTGAAGTTTCAGCGTGAGCCGAGCGCGAGTTTGTCGTTATCGTGCTAGAGCTACTGCTTTCCGTGGGTCACTGAAGTTAAAAACGCTACCTAAACAGCAAGTACTTATTCCGTAGCCATTCCAGTTTTTTAATTTATTTATGTTGATTAAAAAACTGGAAAAAAAGCTACTGCGTATTTGTCATTATTATTGTAAAAATAATCAAAATATGTTTTTTATTATTTTGTTTCTGGCGTGATTTCATGCTGTCGTGTCAACGCTCTCTCTCTTAGCTATGACGTTGTATCTAATGCAATATGCAGCCAAAACGCAGCTTATGCTCGGTATAGATAAGATATGCAATTACGCGACACATGTTTGTATTAGGCACAGTCAACCGATAAAACTGTTAATCATCTCAAATCTTTATTTAATTCAACTTTTTGTATGTATTCAAACAGTCTTGGTTCGCGGGTCGGCTGGATCTGTCTTTATATTTTTTCTACAAGGCTTTAGTGTGGGCCTTTGTGTGTGGTGTATGCGTTACATTGTGCCTGGGACTAGGACGGCAGTTGTAGTTTTGTGTGACACTTAATGAGCAATGCAACTGATGCTGACGTGACGTGCGAGCAAAATCAAGCTTTACAAACTAAACAATACTCGTCTAGGCAAAGTCATAATGGCTGTCATGTATGTGGCAAATCGGGCTTGTTGCCTACACATAGATATGTTAGTAATGGAAATAAGGAACTAAATCGTCACGAGTTATGTAAAATTTTACTTTCCGTTCGAGTGGTAGTTACTATACCAGTGAGCTATCCTGATCATCCTTGTCAACGCTTCCAGACAACGTAATCTAGAGCAGAATCATAACAGGTAGATAATGTACATACTAGAGGACACCCGGCACTTTGTTCCTGTGGGCATTTCCAAAAATCCAGCCTTGTAGTCTACATACTATAAGAATCACTGTGCTCTAGTCGGAGTAGCGGTTTGAAAACCCTGATGGTGAATCTGGATTAGTTAAGTTCGCCACATACTTAACTACACTATAAAAAGAAGTCAAAGATTTCGGGCTTAGCGGTATTTACAAATTTAAATAAATTAGTAAGTCAGGTCTTTACTATGTAGATGTTAGAGCCCTACAATAAATGTATCGTCTTGATCTCTATATGTAATGAAATCACTTACAAACAAATATTTTTAAATTATTATATCCGATCGACGCGCTATACACATCCTTTCGCGTACATACTTTTCCGATGATTATCAAACAGATATAATGGGAATACTTTTTCCCAGTAGTTCTGTTAAAGAAACAACACAACCCTATTAGTACATAACCGTTTAGTTCGCGTTCCTATAAAGGGTTTACATTGGAATTTTGAGCTTTTGAATCCGTCAACATTTACGACCTTTTCCGTGATGGCAATGTTCCATGAATCGATACAATAGATCCATATTACAATACCTGCACTGAGTACAACAGTAAATAAATAAACGTGATTCTCAAATATTGGAGTATTCATAGCGAGTTACCAGTTAAAACTAGTATTGCTCTCGAGGCAACTATTATTGACAACATGCTAATAAGGCTGGCAATATCTACGTTGCTATGCTAATAAATTCTATCTTTAGAACATTTGTATTTGACAAATTTTATCCGAAAACGTGAACTAAATACGAGTAGGTACTTATTGTATCTTTCTTTTCTAGGCATATTTTTATTTATATTATATTAGTTTGCTTGTCTTTCCTACACCTCGGCTCGGCGGTAATGTAGCAACAGATAAACTGATTTTATTGCAGAGTAAATTAAAAGTGACATAATCAACATAAAAAAAAACTAATTTCCTACAAAAACGCAGGCGCGGGCGGAAAGTTATGTTATAATCATTAATATTATACGCATAAGCCATGACTATCCATGTGTCAATCTCAATCTAGTAATTGATCGCATTAGCGTACTTATCATTATTACTAATTAACTTTGCCTGCTGAATTTTCCACGTCCGACTGTTACAGTTATCAAACTATTTACAGTTACTGATATCCGAGGTCAATAGGCTTTATCTATGTAGGGTAACACTCAAGAACAAACAATTAAATGACGTCTTTTCTTATATAAAATAGTGTGTCTATTGAGTAGACTTCGATAAGTTAATATGTAAATAACGTAGGTAAGTACTTCATCGATTAAAATTTACGTCGCGTGCTGCTTAAAACAACTTTTCAATGGAAAAAAAAAGCAACCCATCGCTTATGACTTATTTATGGCACAATAAAATTGTTGTAAAATTGCAAAAGCTATGTATTTTTGTCTGTTTACACAACTAGTTCTAAATTATTATTTTCTATGGAATCCATAGAAAAGAGATTTTTTTTTCTATGATGGAATCAATTCGAAATATGAACATGGCGCAATCTAGGATTGGTTCATGAATAGTTGGTGAATAAGTTCTAAAAATTTGTTTGTAATAACAATGGTATTTACCATGTGTGGTGTACCCAAACGGATTATGTTGTAATTTGTAGAGTAATCTTTCAAGGAAAAAACTGTATGTTTTACATAGGTATAGTCAGTTGGTCAGATGTTTTCATTTGTTTACGGTATTTGCCCAAATTAACAAATAGTCCTAAATACGGTCATAGATTAATCGTTTTTCCAAGGAGTTCATATCACCAAGGCATCACCAAGGAGTGATGCAACTCTTTTTCATTTGCAAACTAAATATTACAACTTACGCATATTATGATCTAGCCTTACGCTTAGCCTAGACTTGCGCCTAGTTTACCTTCTGTGATCATGACCATACAACTAGGACACAACTTTATAAACATATAATAGTTTTCTTGACTTCGTTAGAATTATTCTTAACTATGTTGTGTTTATTTACGTCAAGTGTCTGTATAATGGCCCTTAATGGCACGCGCGTCGTCGGTTAGTGTTTGTTAGTTAATAATAACAAAAAATGTCGTTCCGACAACTGCGGCAATAATATCCGATTTAATTTAACATTCTCCTTTATTCACAGTGAACTGTTAATGACAAACACGTTTTCAAACAACCAAACTATTTACATATACTGATGTTATTTATTATAAGTACGTGATTAGTTCACCAAGATACTACATCTAAGTGACTGAGTTTCAAGGTTCAGAGATGCCGTGCTCACTTGAATAGTAAACGTTGGTTGAATGCAGTTCCACTCATTATGTTGCACGTACGACTGGTTATCAATTATGTTGACAATCACCGTGAAATTATTCCACATTAGTTACACTATTGAGTAATGAGTAGTCTACGAGCACTCAACCCTAAATGTATAGAGACGTAATACATGCGAATTTGAAAGAAAACGATTTTGACAATTTTTTGTCAACTACTTAGGTGCAAGCGGAGTAATCTGAAGAGATTCCGAACATGATCGCTAGGGCGTGCATTATACATATATCAGTGACTAGCCACTGACGAGTTGACAGGTTCGGGTCGCCTTGTATTACGTATCTACATAATATAGGGTTGAGTGCTCGTAGTGAGTAGTAGGTACGAGTCATGTTGCTGTTTATGACCAAGACTGTGTTGCGGATGCGTTTACTATTTCTGTTGTCTGTTTCAACATTTTACCTAATGAGAGCCATGAGCCCATAAGTCTACTTTGTTTTCAAAGGTTTATGAGGGATAATATAGGTACCTAATTAGTGTGCTGTAGAAAGATAACCTCGCTTCAATGGGCTAAACGAGGCTCTAAAGTGGAATCATGGACTGGTTTGTCCTTTGTACATTATTTTATTAGGGAAGCCGATAAATGGAAGATCATACCCGCTTGTTGAACGTTTTTGTGGTAATTCTTTGTCGTTTATTAATATGAGCACGTACGTGTTAGGACCTGGTGTGGATATACTATCTTCTATTACCATTGTGCGATGATAGCTCAGTTGGTAATGAGCCAGACTTGTAATCGGAAGGTTGCGGGTTCAAATCCTGGTGCGGGTATACCACTAAATTCAACTTTTCGGATTTATGTACGGATTTCTAATTATCACTTGCTCAACGGTGAAGGAAAACATCGTGATGAAAACGAAAGACGAGCGGTCCTCCACCAACCCGCATTGGGCCTAAATCCCCTACGTGTTTCAAAGGCCCGTGCCCCTCGGTGGGGACGTATAAAGGGCTAGTAAAAATTATTATTCTTTAGTTTTAACTACACAACCTTAACCAAAGTGTAATATCAAATTCTGATTAAGTACTTACATAAATTCGATAACTTTTGGTTGTGTTTAAGTTAATAATGTACTCATTTGATAAAATTTCGTTTGTGATGGTGTAAGAATTTCATTGTTTAGGTTTCAATTCTGTTATCTTTAATAAGTAGATTTGACGAATTTCTCTCAAATGACAAAGATAACGAGAACTTTATTGTGATTTTTTTATTGAGTGTTTGATCTATTATAGGTACCGGTTAATCAAATATTTCTATAGACCAATTTGGGATCTACGCATAAGTCATACAATACATAATTTCTCATAAAATAACCGTTAGCATACTATTAGTTTCAGCAAGCACGTTTTGTGAGCTATAGCACTTTGTCACTGTAATGTAAGGTTGGCAAGGTCTCTTGGAATTATTTCAAAGCCAATGACCATTTGAAAAACATTTCGGTCAAGAGAACAACCGTCTTTGTTCACATGCAGCCGGGATCGGATCGCCACGTCATTCGCGCTGGTACTTTACCACTTTTTTATATTATTCACGCAATCAATTCCTCGTGCATTTTAGTTTTTGTTAATATTTTTGAAGAATGACCCTTTTTAGTGATGATTTTACCTTTTTCATTATATGTATGTAAGTATTACACTTGCCTGCGATTGGATATACTTGCATGCGGTTTCCGCGGGTGCTTTATATTTTATTTGAATTATTATATTTAACTATGAATTCATTTTATACAATTGTGCATATTTATTAATAATTGTGCAAATAAATAGCATAGCTTGTATTGAATATGTACACATTTTGTATTTGTATGAAACATTTTAGATTTCCCCTGACTAAAGAGTATAGTTTTTGAAGTACTTGACTTTTAGAAAACTACTGCTGTTAATAAATCATTAGCACTTAATGTCCAACGCCATAAATGTGTGCATTGTTGTAGAATAGCGTGTGTAAGTGGTTAGATCGTAATTAAAGTTACAGAGGCGAATTGATCTTAAATAAAATGTGCTTCTGCGAAGTTGGACGATATGATTTTAAAACTTATGTCAAAGTTAAAAGTCAAACTTTGTCAAGTTAAACGTTGATACGCTCTGACGCACGAAGATAACTATATATATATATATATATGTATATATTGGTATTCCATGCCTTCTGTGTAAGACAGAGTGTATTGCGTCAGACTGTAACGCGATCATTTGAAATATTCAACGATAAAGTTGCAAACTTCGGGTCTGGAATGTTCCTCTTTATCTTTATGTAGAACAGTGGTTCTTAACCAGTAATCCGCGGACCACTGGTGGTCAACCAAAGTGCGTCACAAAGCCATCCCAAAAATATAAATCATGACGGTTGGATGCCAAAGCCGACCTTTGTTTGGCTTTCTGAGATTCTGAAGTTAGTCAGTAAATAGTAATCATTTTTTTTTATTTTTTTTAATATGTTAGTGAAAGGGGCAAACTAGGTACAAAGGCCAGCGCATCAGGTTACTCAATTTTCGTTGCAAAACCGCTCTTATCACAACAGCACAGAGTGCACGCGTGTGGTAACCTGAGTTGCGACCGTCCGTACATATTCAACATTTAATTTGCCGTTTACCGAATATCTGGCATCTTTTTTAAAGTTTAGTTAGGTACCTGCCTAACTCAAACCTTAACTCGATCAATAATGTGTTTTATTCGTTCCATTCAACATCAGTCCAGAAATAAATAAAATTTTAAAAGATTTGGCGTCGCCGAACATATTATGTTTGTCTTTTACTACGCAATTTGGTAAAAACCGGTTCGATAACGCCGTTCGATTACATTTCTGTGACCTATAAACGTGACATTGTCGCAACTTCATTCATGTATGAGCCATCCACTTTTAGTTTGATTGGTAAATAAGATTTACTAAGTGTAAGTAATAACTATATGTTTGTTCTTACATGCAAAAGAAGCCAAACTCCTTCGTAAAGAATTGATAAGTGTGCCCGAGACACAGGTTGCAATGTAACCTAGTTCGGGCAAAACACTGTTAGTCAGCATTTATGTATAGTTGAAAAAGAACCTCCTAGCTTTATTGAAAATCCTGAACCAGTATCACTTACTGAACACTTTTTATTTTTTTAATTTAGATTTTGGGGGGGGGGGATTTTTTTTTCCTAAACGTAGACACCACTCGGGCGCACCCCCCGAACGCTACCCATACCCCTCGCGTGCCTGGTGTAGAAGTAATGTCTACATTTAGGCAAAAAATGAACTACATATTCCTATTGAAAAAATATTTTAATTTTTTTTAAAGAATTTTTAATTGTACGCATTTTAGAGAAATAATCATTTTTTTTAATGATAAAATACCTACCCAGCTAAAATGTAGACGGTTGCCCAATCAACACTATAATTATAAATAGGAAAGATTTGTATTTTTACCCGACTGCGCGACGCAAATGTATGTTATGTATGTGGGTTTGTACCTTTGTGGCACTATTTAGACCAAACGCGTGGGCCGATTTTGATAAATGATACGTCGTTGGATTCGTCATGACGGCGCAAATGTCATAGAACGTATAAACATTTGGGAAAATCAAAATGGCCGATTTTGGACGCCATAATGTGAAAAAGAAAAAAATGAAAATCGACAAACTATGTCAAGTGGGGTATCGTTGCATAGGTATTTAAATATCATATATAGGTTCCTTATATCGTTTTTCAATCAGAAGAATCTATAACGATTTAAAGTTGGTTTGTAACGATTTTCACTTTTAAATATAGGCTTTTAATGGGGAAATTGTTCAATTTTTATGTAAGTGAGATATATTATATACAACTAATGAGAAAATAAATAAACTAATATAAATATCTGACCCTAAAATTTATTTTATTTTATTTTACACTCATCAAAAATCCGGCGGCCTAATAATGGGTCCCGACTGTTAGAATATTTATGTTATTCAATAATATTCAATAACAAAAGTCTCGACTACTGAACTTACTTGTTTTTTTCTTTTCAGTTTTTACGACGCAGTCTGGTTTTTTTATTTTTTAAACTAATTTATTTTATTGTAACGAATAAACTCAAAAACTACTGGACCGATTTCAAATATGCTTTCACCTTTAGAATGCTACATTATCCCTGAGTAACATAGACTATACATAGGTACTACGTTGTTCAATCCTACGAGGGGGTACTCGTACTGGTATGAGGCAATAAATGACTTTTTATATACACACATCAACACGGTCTAAGGAAATTGCACGATTTTTCATACAAAAGAGGTATGTTTGAGAAGCTATAAAAGCATACTCGAAATACATGGAGGGCTATAATTTTCAGACGAGCAAGTACTAAACCTGAATTTACAATTCTAGTCAATAAATTTTCTTTTACTTGAAATTTGTGAAAACGTGACGGAAACGAAAACGAAAATGCACTTTTTGCCTGCTTTTTGTATGAAAATGGTCGAGTTTACGCATTTTTTTGTCATTTTCGTCACGTTTTCACAATTTTCAAGTAAAACAAAATTATTGACTAGAATTGAAAATTCAGGTTTAGCACTTGCTCGTCTGAAAATTATAGCGCTCCATGTATCTCGAGTATGCTTCTGTAGCTTCTCAAACAGGCCTCTTTTGTATGAAAAATCGTGCATAGACTGTATTGATGTGTATATTTTTCCGAATTTCCACGGGAACGAAGTTCCGGGCGAAAAGTTAGTTTTTTGTGTTAAGTAGGAACACTAGGTGTACACTAGGATATATACCTACCTACCTACGGAATTTCCCGCGGGAAAAAAATAATTTTCGCTTAGAAGCATGCCTAACCAGCTTCTATCTAAGATTTACCTATTTGACTAAATCTTGTAAAAACAAATTTTATTGAGATATTATATGTGTAGGTAGCTACATTCTTGAAATGTGTGACGGAAATTTAATTCCCTTTCAAAATAGGAAACCTTTGTTATTCATCACTTCATCAGTGTGCTTTGTTACTGAGCAGTAAGTGTTTTGTCTAAGTAATATCTCAATTAACGTACCTACAATAGAACTCGCATTGTACTGATTGACATAGGTAGGTAAGTATTATTTAAAGATTATGTAAAAACATGTATCAATCCATCTATTTAGTTATGTCTTTTAGGGGGGTTTTTCTGTTGAATGTAAGTAACTTTACATTGTAAATAGGTATATAACAACTACCATCAAACAATTGGAACGTAATTTTCCTTAACCATACTTAAACTACCTTAATCGTTCCATTTGGTTCTCTTAGATTGTCTTGTACCTATTCTAATTTTGTTATAAAAACTGAGAATTGATTCTTTAAAATGTAGTGAATGGGAAGACTTTTGATAAGAAGAAAAGTTATCACCAGGGAGCGGAATCTAATAGCAAAACAATTGAAATGTAATAAAGATGGGACATTGTTTTGTATCGACTTTTCCAAGCTATCGATACTTTAGTACTTTTACTCAACTTAGAATTTTTTTATTCTACTTTGAATTTCTAAGTTTTTGAATGATTTTTGTCGACTTTCTATAGGAATTATGATCCTGAAGAGTTTGTAAATGAATTGGGCTCGTTTTATTATAATATTATGGTCACGGCAGCACAACTTCATCTGAATAATAAATAAATTTGTATAATAATGAATAATAAATGTTTGATTTTTTGAAACATTTACCATAGGATCGAAAAGCGCGTAATCCACACGGGCGAAGCTGCAAACGGAAAACAAGTGTTCATAAAGCACAACTCCACTTAGTTATCGATAGTCTGTATAATCGATAAAAAGCAATGCCCCATCTCTATTACATTTCAATTGTTTTGCTATTACATTCCGCTCCCTGGTTATCACCATAGCTACGCTCCACCTATTGGGCACAATGATGTAATGACATAATTATTGCATACATATTAATTAAGTAGTATGAGATTTAAATCACAGCAGAATAACTAAAAAAGGCGTCAAATATTATCCAGTGAATTTATAATTTTTTTAAGAAAGCAATATTTAAAAAAATCTATTATACATTTTTGTATGACACATCACACAAACTTACAATCTCCTTAAACTTCAACGTAAATCATTCATACTGACAACTTTTTTTGTTGGAGATTCTAATACCGGCGCGGCGCGTTGAATTAAAAGAGCCCGCATTTTGAAGGGACTATAAATAGATGAAAACATTGATTGAGAAAGTGCGTTCACGCACGTGAGGCGTGCATCTGTAGTGAACGCGTTACTTCTCTGCGCGGCGGCACGCGGTGGCTCTGACCGGAGGGTAACTGACTCAGCCGTGTTTTTATTATACTTATTTATAAATTCATTTTTACGGGAGCGTAAAGCGCTTGACCCTACCCAGGCGCGCTAACCACTGTACGCCTAGCCAGCAGATACTGCTCCACTTTTTACAGACATAACACCACGAAAACTAACAGGTTTGAAAGCTTGAGAAGGTATATTTATAAATGGTTACAAAAATAAAATTGTTTGAATTTTAATTACGGTTTTCAAAACTGAAAAAAACATGTCAAGATTTCTCAAAATTTTTAACTCCCTTTACATGTTGTACTGTACAGTCAAGAGCAGGTCACGCTTTACACTACCAGTTTAAGCTGAGCTCTGATTTATACTGCGCGCCATATAATGCAGGGTCGGTCCAAAGTCCAAAGTGTCAAGCTTGACGTGCTCTTGAGTGTACATGACTGTACCAAATTAAAAAAGTGTACAGTTGAACGGACAAAACAAGAGCATAACTAGAGATGTATACCTACCTACTACTTTTCGGTAACACATAAGATAACTATGAGTAATTAAATTACAGAAATGGATAGACTTCAGTGCGAAAGAGGTTCCAATAATTACGCTGTTTTTCGAGTTTAAATGACTGGGTTTTAATCACAAGATAAAATAGAAACTGACCGTCTGACTGTTTATAACACAAACTACACTTTTTGTATCTAATCTGATATTTAATTATTTTTGAAATCACAAGCCTGCAGCATCACATATAAGTATACGAGTAAGACGAGTAACAGTATTATATATATATATGTATATGCTAAAGCTATGTAGGCGTGAGTATAAACTTAAGATTAGCCAGCTAAACTTGGGTTAGGTTAGGTTATAAATATTAAGTTAACCGCATTTCGGGTATTAGCCGTAACATACACCTATAAGTACATTTATTTATATGTATAATTGATTTCCAAAACGTAGTGAATAATGTAAACACAGTTGTTCCTATTAACTATTCTAAAAATATTCACGGGCATACTACGTATTATACCTACTACGTAGATGTTCTTGTCTTATTCATAATATCGCGGTTATCCTTGTTTACGACGCAGAAACAAAGAAAACAAACGAGGATGCATCATGTTTGTTTATGATGTTTTTCTCTTACTTTTTTCTAACTAGGTAGTTAAATGAAAACGTAGGAGAGGCACCTATTTATTATGTTATACTTAGGTAAACTGGTTTAAAACCTTAATAACCTTGTAAATAGAATTTAATTACGTACTTGTTTTGAACTGTGTAATTGAAAAATATGTTTTGATTTTACTTAGGTAGGTACCTAGACCTACTTGTTCGTATTGTACGTTGTTACTGTTAGTGACATTTATATTTTGGTCATTCTTTAAAGCTGAGGCAGCTATTTTATGGAGAATAAAAAACTATTGTAATAAAACCCGTCCTATCGCATACTGGAAAATTAGACATTACTATTAAAGAAAAGGTCGACTGTACTCTACCGATTATACCTACGAGAAAGTTGTGGAAAATTCAAGACGACCGAAATCGTATCGTATCGTATCGTATCGTCTATGAAAATCTACTTGAGATGACGTCACGCACAGAATCGCCGTAACGCTACACGTTTTTGGCACGATTTTCGCTGAAGTCAGAGCACAAACACAAAAAATTTTCCTATACCTTCAGAGACTGCGTGTCACTCTTGATCAGCTGTTTTGAGGGGACGGACGCGGTCGCTCGACTGCAGCGTCACACTCAATGATAACTCTAAAATTAAAAATGTTGTAGGTACGAGTATCACCCTCGACATTCATCGCTTGTAAATCTTAAACGACTCAACATACTCTGATTAAATATAGCTAAGAATCATCTCGATTACGTGCCATAATTTTTTTATAGGTACCAGTTATATAGAAACTTAGTCATCCTCGTTAGAAACTTATTTCGATAAAGCCAAAGTTAAATAATATTTCTTCAGGTTACTCTAAAATCCTTCTACGGTGCTTTTAATGTACAGTTCAAAAGACCCAGCTGTTGTTAGCAACAGTTCTAAAGAAAGTGAAATGAATCAAGAATAAGGTGAATAATTCAAAACGGGGCTGGATTTTCAAAATATTCTTTTCCTAAAAACATATTTAAAAATCTGCTATAATTTTTGTGTAAAAAATTTAAATAAGAAAAACATGTTGTGTTGTCATTGTCACACGCCAGAAATATATTTTGAATGATTCTGCTAACTGGTTTGTTACTATAAAGTTTATACTAATAAGATCAAGGTCTATTATATTACGTCGAATTTTATTCGGAAATTGATTTTGAATATCAAGTTATCACAATGAACGCGTTCCCAATGGGCTAACAAAATGTATGGCATAAAACAACCTCAGAATCAGCTAATTCACTAGGGTATAATGATAATGATCCACGACTTACTCGGGTACTAATTTTAATCAAGTTAATTTTTTTATACATATATGTATTGTTTTAAGATACTTTTTTCGAGGATCTTTATTATAATTAACTTTAGTATTTTTAGTGAAATAAATTTCCGGATTCTTTAGGAGATTAGCAGGTAGAATGTTTTTTTTTATTATTTACTAAAAAAAAAATAAGAAAAATTAATAATTCTAAAATCCAACAAATTCTGTAATGGTACGTTTTCTCTAAGGCACACGTACGTTTTCTCTGCCTTATCCATGAAGGATGCTAGGTCACAGAATCCTTATCCTTACTTCTTTACTAATATTATAAACGCGAAAGTTTGTATGTATGGATGTTTGTTACTCTTTAACGCTCCAACGGCTGGACTAATTTTGATAAAATTTGGTATGGAGGTAGCTGACACCTTGGATTAACATATAGGCTACACAATTCTCCCAAATTCCTACGGGAACGAAGTCCCTGGCGGAAAGCTAATACACTATAATAATAGTACTGCTAAGTGGGGACTATTATGTAAATCCATACATATAGGTAAACGTTTTAAGTCCCAATTAGTTGAGTAATTGTTGTCAGTTTTACAATGAATAGTGGCATACTTATCGGGTTTCATTTAGCACAAAAATTACAATGTATTTATTTAAATAAGGTAATTTGGTTTTATTCTATCCACAAATTAGTCAAAAAGTAACTCGTATGTCATTAAAAAGCCATCCCCCTAATTACTGGCAATTAAGATTTATTTTTCGTTAACTGAGACGGTAATCTACCAATTAACAGATCTCTTTAATATTTTTTTGTTTATAATCGAATTCATACTTAGCTTATCGTCACTTTTAACCTAGGTTGTCTGAAAGAGATACTAGATATCAAAGCCACATATTTTAATGAAAAATGTAATAGGTACGGTTTGTGTACAAATTTTGATGTTGCGTATAGTGTGTGACTTTAAATTCCAGTTAACGAAAATTAAGGATATGAATCAGCCCACGACACTGAACAACTTTCCCCAAGGAATATAGGTCCAAATATGGAAAAATATTGTTCGCTTCTCGACTTGTGCGATCAGTTGATTTGCCTTTGTATGGGGAGTAGATTCTTTTTTAAGAATTTCATACATGTTCCTTGTGGAAAGTTGTTCAGTTTAATGGGTAGAATCACTCCCTAAAGTTATGCTAACTAATTTAAAGTTAACCCCATAAATTTTAAATTTTATTGGTTCCGGGCAAAGTATTACAGAATTTAGATTATAATTTTTTCATTTTTTTTATTTTTTTTACTAGGAAGATTTACATCCAATACAAACTATGCATATACACGGTTATATACGTTACACTAAGCCAATTACAAATCTTCACTAATCTTAGCCTGGCGTAGCCGAATAAATTCGTTCTCATATCATAAGATACAGAAAAAAAGTGCAATACCTACTCAACAATTTTACCCTTATCAGAGTTAGCTAATTATATGTTTAACTAATCATTTAATATTTAAATAAGTAGAAGTTAATATAAAGTGAGTCCGTCTGAGTAGTCAGTTACTTTTACAAACTACAATCGCATTTTTTCGTAATGATTTCGGTATGAAGTACACCTACCTAAAATTAAAACAACGCAAGCTAATTAAAAACGTTTATCTTGAATAATTTCAGGTAAAACAAAAAATTCTAGGTCAACGGAGCCCAGATTTGAAAAGTTCAAAAAACATTATTTGTTTCAAAATTCAAGTGTATAGAAAAGTTCAATTAGTTAAGTTTTTAGTTACTTATCTAAATCATACCAATTCCGGTAGTAAGGAGGTTTTTGTCGTTATCATATCAATTTTTTTTTCATTAATAATCAATCACCCACGTTACTTCTTATACTTATGATGTGAAAATTATCATGTGACTACCAACCGGACGCAGTGTTATTTTTATTTACTGACTATATCAAGATTCTGGTTAAGGACACAATTTTTAACACACACCGGTCGATCAATATAACTCTAATAATGAATACAAAACCGGAATCTTAGTTATGATCTTGTAAGGAGCAAAATGTCGAGACCTACCTAATCATTTTATCACTTACAAGTGTAACTTCGCAAAGCACGGAATAGCGTCGATAACAAATGTTTTTGCTGAAAGAAAACGCAAGCATGTGTGGCACCAATTAGGCATATTTTATATTGGCCGTATCTGATGCAATTCGCGGTGCAGCGGCCGAGTGGTAGAAGCGAGAGGCGAGCACCGAACACCCGGCTTGCACGTGCTAAGGTCGCCGAGGAGTTTCCACACACGACGACACGCTGCATGCCGAATCATCCGAGGTAAACATGGCTAATCTTTTAAAAATTCGATGGAAAAAACTGTACACAAAGAAAGACTCTGAAAATCCTAAATTAGGTAATTTACAGTACCTTGTTTTAAAAAATCCTTCGAAGTTCGCGCTGAACAGCGCGTGTGGTATCGTGCGTGTTGTTAGTGTACTATCGCGAAGTACTCGGTTCGATCGCTACGCTACACGGTCTAGAGATTGACTGGTGCTCGGCCGAAGCGCCGGAGAATTTATGCGCGCGCATCTCGCCGCGCGTGCGCTGTGGAGGGAGGGCTAGTTACCACGTTGCGTAGCAACTTGCTGCTCCCGGCCTGTCAGTCGTCATTCCATTCACAGGGTACTTACCGCTCCTGTTGTCGGAGCGAGGCCGGGACCGGCACCCGGCACCCGGTCGCATCCGCTGTAGGGACCTTCAATACAATCTAAATTGATTGCACTCAACAAAATTGCCCTGGCGGTACATCAGTGTATATACAAATACACAGAAAAAAACCGCAATAACTTTGTTTGTCCCATCGACATATATGTATATTACTAGCGTAGTTTGTCCTCTACTTCAGCCATAAAACTTTTGTCGCATATTTATTAGAGCGTTTCTCTACTTCGGAGGGCACGTTAGCCGTCATCCCGGCTTTTCTCGATTGATTAAAGTCGCTAAAAACGAGGCCATTTGGCGGTTTGAAAACTCTGACACCAAGGTTAGTCAAGTTCGCCACATAAGATGAGGAGTAAAAGTAGTTCTTGAAATGAGCACTATTTTGTACAATGTTTGGAATAAGTAGCGCTCTGGTCGTTTCCACGGAAGACCACAGCGTTTTAGGTTCCTCACAAACCACAGCTATGCTGAGATGGGGGCCCATTGGCGTCATAGGTTATAAAATAAACGGACTTCTCAATATTGTTAAAATAATAACGTCGATATTTTTTTCTTTCATTCAATAAATAGGACTCTAAATAATTTTTTGGCCGCCGCAGACTACAATGATAATTACTTACATTAAAAAATTAAAAACCCTAGAAAACCTCTAAAAATAAAATAATGACATGTCTTTCTTGATCTTTTAACTTCTAAAGTACCTATTCATATTTTGATGATGCACGTTGTCGTGTCTTTTGTCGGCGAAGTCGACTAACCCGCATAATTACGTCTTGGCTTACATTTTCACATTTATGTATTTGATGAGATAAATAATCTTATTCCCGTCACATGCTTCGCAAAACAAAACCTCATGGTCTTTCGACCAAAAGCATCGTCAATGAGCAAGTACCTGGAATACATAACGCTAATCAAACAAGAGCGTTTGGACCTTAACCCGCGCTAATTCCTAGACTCAGTTCCCAAAAAACTTTTCGCGTTATCTTGCTGAATAGCCAACGAAGTCCTCTGGCCGAGATACCAGATCGGACACTACTGCCTACTGCCCTTTTGAGGCACGCGACCAACAATGGCACCAATTTCCCTCACAAACCGCAAGGCCTTCAAGTACCATTGACACATCCACGGACACAAAATACGCAGACATTACATGTTGATCGTAAAATGTTGTGGATTTAGTATTGTTGTAAAACCATTTGTAAACTCATTTTTACTTTTTTGTTCTAATGAGTTTCGTGTCAGTAAAACGATTTGACTCGAAACTAAAATTATCTAAAAAAAACTCATGTGACCAATGACAATGTTGTGTTGTATTGTGTGACAAAATTGTTATTACATTAGATGTAAGTTCATTATTTTATTGTCACGATTCGCTATGCGGCTCTAACTGGTAAGGTACTAAGTGGTTATGGAAAAATGTTATATGAACGTGACTAAAACCGGACCCAGCAACTGATACCTAACTGATTAAATTTGAAAAGAAAATCATATTAGTATCGTGTGAATTTGTTGTGTGATATCTGTCACGCATCTGCATCATGTTTGATTCTTGCGATACATTGAGCTATTACTACTACGTATCGCAACATTGAAGTATTATGTACGCTAGTACATAATACTTCAATGTTGCGATACCTATTTTTTTATTTATTTGTGTATATACATATTTCTATTGTCACACTTTGTCACGGCGCCTATTGCCAGTTATTAACTTTTAGGCATGAATTTATATTTACATACCCTTCGCGTAATGATAATGCACAGTATTATGCACCCATGCATTTATATTTACATCTTCTTATCGTGTAGGTATATTCAAGTGTATGGCGAACTTGGCTAACCCTCGTGTCAGAGTTTTCAAACCGTCAATGGCATATTTATATTTACATACTTACATACTTTTACTATGTGCGTATGATTCAAGATGTCTAAATCGTCTGTTAAGATTTAACTACCTGTGAATAGTAAGGTCTGGCGGCTCTGGGATCTTGGTCTATTTATTTATTTGTTGCACCGCTGGCCTGGACTGGGCAGGGCTGCTCTCTCTTCTACTTCATTTGGGAATTTAAATTCCACTCCTTGGAATTCTCTACAAAATATACTCGTACGAATAACGCGATGATTATTTTTTTTAGCATGAAAATGTTATGATTACTGAAATACCGAGTTTCGTCTTCGCTTTATAATCATGTTAAAAATATATGACATTGACGTTTTTCAATGTTGAAGATTGCTGCTTATTTCAAATACCTAGTGATTCACTGATTAGTGATATGGGCTCCCATTTTCGCATTTAGGCTTCTTCTTCAGTTACCTAGTGTTTCAGTTCCAGGTACATAGCCCAGTATATTTTAAGTGGGGCTAAATCGGCCAACTATAAGAAACAACTAACTTCCCGCCCGAGATTTCGTTCCCATGACAATTTAAAGAATGAATTATACGCATAAATCTTTCTCTTAAATCAAGTTTTTGAATTTATCGCGTTCAGGCAGACAGACTGACCGCGGCGGGGTACTTTGTTGTATATAATAGTAAGATAAGATAAGATTATTCGCTACGGATCCAGTATCTGCGTCAGTGCCTACTATCTCAGTTTCTCGGCAAACTTCGTGTTTCTGAAATTATCTAAATTTAAATTACTGTAGGCGATAAATAGCATGTACCTATTGTAGTACTAGGAATAACATGAAATTTAAAACGAAACAACGATAAAGTACTTAGTTTTGAAGTTAAATTATTGTACCTAAGTGATAAATCTAACAATTCTGAGACAGAAAGTATTCGTGTGGATTCGGAAAATTGACGATCGTTGAGAGACAATAAGAAATTAGTAGCATCGTGTAGGTACATTTTTTTTTTTAAATACCGTATATTACACTTTTATGAGTATTACGGGTTCTTTGAGGAAAGTCAAAGCTGTTCGGTTTCACGGGGAGCTTAACATCTTAAAATTTCGGCTACAAAAAGAGTAGAGAATTTCACCTTAATTTTGTGACGAGTAGTATTACAAATGTTTTTTTCAAATAAGCTCCTGTTTCTTTTTTACAGTACCTACCGCTAAAGACCTCCATTGTCGTAAGTTTGTGCTGACTCTAAATGTTTTTTTGCTCCTCCGTACAACTCGGGTGATCGGGTTTTCTTAAATTGATAAATCAATTTATTGATTAAATCTCGGGAAAAGTTTTTCAGTTTCATAGGTATCAGTTTCATAGTCACCCTCAGTTTGCCAGTTAATTTACCCTTCAAAGTCGGTGGTTATATATTGTGGTACAAATAATTTTATTTATTTTACTTTGTGAACCTGGTTTCATGGGAATGTAATAAATTAGCTTTCCGCCCACGGCTCCGCCCGCGTGGACTACAGGGTATATCGTGCCCAACCGTGAAATAAAATGTAGCCTATGGCCTTTCCCAGGCTCTAATCTATCTCTGTGTTAAATTTCATCAAAATTGGTTCAGTAGTTTAGGCGTGAAAGACGGACAGACAGACAGACAGAGTTACTTTCGCATTTATAATATTAGTAAGGATAGTAGGGTCTTTTCAACACCCAAAATGTTTGTGAAAACTTAGCAATAAAACAATACATTTGTATCAGAAGATTATTAAATATTATTCGTACTCATTTCACATACTGTTCCAAAAACGGATATCCGTAACACCTTAAGATGAGATCTGTTATCTATTCATCTTTTACATGTTTCCCTAGTTATATACTTAACAATGAAATGTTTATAGAAAACTAAGGATGTTTGCAATGTAGAAAGTCTCAGTTTTATTCATAGGTTAATACTGCTTTATTTGCCTTTAAATGGTAGGTCAAAGGGTCTTTACAGCCTCTCACTTCAAACGTTGCAAAAGTGAAGCAAAATAGTTGATTAGCTCTAAAATAAAACATTTGGTTTCAACCCCGGCATTCGATTGCTTATAACTTTTAAACGGCTGAACCAATTGATACCTATAAGAACCATCTCGATTACGTTAGCTTTCCAACAAGACAAAAAACCACATCGAAATCGGTCCATTCGTTTAGGAGCTATGACGCCACAGACAGACTCCCATTATTATTTATTGTTCCACCTCGCTGGACGGCAGTGAAAGAAATGTGCCATGTCAGCTGACATTTTTTCCCAGGCGATTACGTACGACAGGGCCTCGATTCGGTAGGCAACTTCAGTTGGGTGTAGATAGAGTTTCAGTTGAATCTCGGTAGGGTTAGAGACCGAGCTCCCATTGCACGAAACCCTACCTCACAAGGTGGCAAATCAGAAAGGTAATGTAGTGATAGATACTACTCAGGATTTTAGTAGGTTGCTATCGCATACCTTGGAAGAACATTAATTTTTTTTCGTCGCCGTATCGTTAATTTGATCGAACATTACATCATAAGGTGGCAGATCGAAACGTTTACCTATCGAAAGAGACACATTTGGAGATAACAACCCACATAGGTTACCAGCCCAAACCCTGGCAGGTTTCGAGTTCAGCCATGTTGTATGAGCCCCAAAAATGGGATGAATTACCTCATCAGGTGGCAAGATGAAACTGATGCAGATCAATTGCCCTGGACATGCCCTTCCTGAATATATAGGGTGCCCGCATTCAGCCTGGCAATTTTTCCATTCAGCCACCTTGAACAATATATGTTAAAATCTTGGGATAGCGAGAAATTCTTGTATAATTCAGGTTTCATCTTGAAACTGATGCAGATAGAGACACATTAACAGGTAACAACCCGCATAGGCTGCCAGCCCAAACCCTGGCAGGTTTCGAGTTCAACCATGTTATATGAGCCTCAAAAATAGGGTGAATTACCTTATCAGGTGGCAAGATGAAACTGATGCAGATCGATTACCCTAGACTTGCCGTTCATGAATATACAGGTTGAAAAAGAACCTCCTAGCTTTATTGAAAATCCTTAACCTACTGGTTAAGGACTTCACTTACTGAACACTTTTTTTTAATTTCTTTTTTTGGGGCGGGGTATTTATTTTTCCTAAACGTAGACACCACTCGGGCGCACCCCCCGAGCGCTATCCGTAACCCTCGCGTGCCTGGTGTAGAAGTAATGTCTACGTTTAGGCAAAAAATTAACTATTCCCATTGATTTTTTTTTTTAAATTTGTTTTCACAAATGTGTTCTTTGAGTGATACTGGTTCAGGATTTTCAATATAGCTAGGAGGTTTGTTTTCACCCAGTATAGGGTGGCCTGCATTCAGCCTGGCAGTTTTTCCATTCAGCCACCTCGAACAATATATTTTGAAATCTTGGAATAACGAGAACTTCTTGTATAGGTCAGGTAGCAAGATGAAACTGATGCAGATCGATTGCCCTAGACGTGCCCTTCCTGAATATATAAACATGTTTTGTTTTTTTGTTGGAACATGTTTTTTTTAATACTTAATTTGACAGCTGTCAGTTGAAAGCGATTCTCCCTAGGCTTGAAAAGTATTACTTTCAAGCCGCTCCGTAGGCAACTTCAGACCTACTTTCCGAGTATGAGTAATGAATAAAAAACATTGTTAGGTTTCTCATACCGTTTTTCAATCAGAATTACCGTTTAGCATCTATAACAATTTAATATCTGCGCGCGCTCTGCCCTCTCTCTCAAAAATGGTTCACAATATTAAAAAAATGTTTTTATAAGAGTTGTAGAGAATTTAATCCTCTACAATATTTGTGTTAAGTACAAAATACCACAAAACCCGTAAAAACGAGATATTTGCGATAAATGTATAAAAAAATCGGTTTTTTGACCTTTGTTCTTGGAATTTCTGTAGACGCGGACACCCTACGATATGCAGGTTTTGAGACAAGTTTTAGTGTTTTAAAATAAAGGTTTATACTTACCACTTTTTTAGTTGACTATTTCTCATTCCGAGGTGAAACCCCTAATTATTAATGACTAGCATTCCGCTCGGGACTTCGTTCCCGTGGGAATTCGGAAAAATTATGTAGCCTATATCCATCGGGGATAGTGTAGCTTTCTAATGGTGAACGAATTTTTCAAATCGGTCCAGTAGTTTCGGAGCCTATTCAATGCAAACAAACAATCAAATCTTTCCTCTTTATAATATGTATAGAAGATTATTAATGGCTTCCAAACTAACTTATTTTTTCTATGTCTATGCTTCCAAATGGAAAACTTCGTCGTTCAGTGGCAAATGTCCACCGATCGTTTCTCAATGATTTCTCAATGAAACACTGACTTGGAATATGTTATATGATAGGTCTTTTCCATAGACCTATAGCACAGAATATTCATATAATTTATAATGTCTATGCAAACAGTGCTATTTTGAAAAAAAATCTTTCAAAATTTCACTGACCTGGATACTCATGGACCTAATCGATACTTGAAGTGTTTATGTCAAAATAACTGTAGTAGGTAATACAGGTCAGTGAGTACTTTTTTGGAGTTTTGTATGTATTTTTTACACGTTTTTAGGGTTCCGTTCCCAAAGGGAAAAACGGGACCCTATTACTAAGGCTCCGCTGTCCCTCCGTCCGTCCGTCCGTCCGTCCGTCCGACCAACAAATACTAAAAACCAGAATAAAATAAATGTGTAAGGGGGCTCCCATACAACAAACGTGATTTTTTGCCGCTTTTATAGAGGTAATGGTTTTTATAGAGTCCGACTCGCACTTGGCCGGTTTTATAGGTAATGGTACGGAACAGAACCCTTCGTGCGCGAGTCTGACTCGCACTTGCCTGTTTTATTAATTTATTTTAACCTTTTGAGTATGTAGTATTTGTTTACTCTTTAGTCATTGATTTTTTTGTCCAGTTCTAGAAGTAGTCATTGTCCAGTTCTAGAAGTCCCTTTGTCCACTTTTAGTGATCAGAGAAATCACAGAATGTATTACTGATTTTGATATTGAAACGAATAATAAACGAGTTTGTACTATTGATAGTAGTCATAAAGTAAAACTGAGGGGGCTCTTTCTAATTAATGTCTAATTATGAAATTTTAAGAAAGTTTATAGAAGAAAAATATCGAAAATGTGATTGGACATACTGGTGTATCTTTTGGACTAAGGGATTTCTTTATAGGACTTAGGGACTTTTGAATGGACTTAGGGATTTTACTCCAAACATTTTAGGACTTAACGAAATATACCCTAACATGCTTATAAAAAACATCGTTGTTCCTTATAATATTCGGTTTTTGGTGTGGAGAAAGGACAATACATTGTAAATTATTAGCAAAGTATTTTAATAATTATTATTATTAGTAATACAACAGGTCTGTTAAAAAATAAATGAATATTATAAAGTCTTAGTTTTTTGCTTATAACAAAAGTAATTTATTTTTGTGAAACTTACACTATGCAGATTCTTCTGCTTCATCCTCAGTACTTTAATCTTAACCTACTTTTAACTATCTATTGAGATTCTTCTGCTTCATCTTCGGCACTTTAATATCAACCTACTTTAACCATCTATTGAGATTCTTCTGCTTCATCTTTAGCACTTTAATCTTAACCTACTTTAATCATCTATTGAGATTCTTCTGCTTCATCTTAAGCACTTTAATCTTAACTTACTTTATCTATTGAGATTCTTTTGCTTCATCTTCACCACTTTAACCTTAACCCACTTTAACTATCTATTGAGATTCTTCTGCTTCATCTTTAGCATTTTAATCTTAACCTACTTTAATCATCTATTGAGATTCTTATGCTTCATCTTAAGCACTTTAATCTTAACTTACTTTATCTATTGAGATTCTTTTGCTTCATCTTCACCACTTTAATCTTAACCCACTTTAACTATCTATTGAGATTCTTCTGCTTCATCTTAAGCACTTTAATCTTAAGCTACTTTAACTGTCTATTGAGATACTTCTGCTTCATCTTCACCACTTTAATCTTAACTTACTTTAATTATCTATTGAGATTCTTCTGCTTCATCTTAAGCACTTTAATCTTAAGCTACTTTAACTGTCTATTGAGATACTTCTGCTTCATCTTCACCACTTTAATCTTAACTTACTTTAATTATCTATTGAGATTCTTCTGCTTCATCTTAAGTACTTTAATCTTAACCTACTTTAATCATCAATTGAGATACTTCTGCTTCATCTTCACCACTTTAATCTTAACTTACTTTAATTATCTATTGAGATTCTTCTGCTTCATCTTAAGCACTTTAATCTTAAGCTACTTTAACTGTCTATTGAGATACTTCTGCTTCATCTTCACCACTTTAATCTTAACTTACTTTAATTATCTATTGACATTCTTCTGCTTCATCTTAAGTACTTTAATCTTAACCTACTTTAATCATCTATTGAGATACTTCTGCTTCATCTTCACCACTTTAATCTTAACTTACTTTAATTATCTATTGAGATTCTTCTGCTTCATCTTAAGTACTTTAATCTTAACCTACTTTAATCATCTATTGAGATACTTCTGCTTCATCTTCACCACTTTAATCTTAACTTACTTTAATTATCTATTGAGATTCTTCTGCTTCATCTTAAGCACTTTAATCTTAACCTACTTTAATCATCTATTGAGATACTTCTGCTTCATCTTCAGCACTTTAATCTTAACTTACTTTAATTATCTATTGAGATTCTTCTGCTTCATCTTCAGCACTTCAATCTTAACCTACTTTAACTATCTATTGAGATTCCTCTGCTTTATCTTCAGCACTTAAATCTAAACCTACTATTAATGTCTACTCCGATTCTTCTACCTCATCTTCAGCTGCATAATTTCCATATTCTGTCATCTCAATAATGTTTGAATAAAAATTTCTTAAATGATTTGGAACGTACTCTAAGAGCTTTGTAATGTCTCTTATTTTCGCTTCCTTCAATTTTATTTGGCCTGAATAAGAGTTTGAGGGCAATCTTATAACCGTGTTGCAAAAACCGTTAAGTAACAGAAAACAGAGAAAGAAAAATATTTTGAAATATCTGACAGTTTCTATTGACATAAGGACATTAAAGAAAAAAAAAGGGACATAGGGACTTCTTTGTACATAGGGATTTTTAGAACTGAAGTCACTGGACTTGGGGATAAACGAGGTGGACAAAAAACACACTTAGGAACGTCTTACAAATATCTTAAATACAGAAAACCATAGACAATGACGTACTCAACCACCCAGTGTTGCTAGCTCATAAAGTCCCTAAGTGGACTAAGGGACTTCTAGAACTGGACCATTCTTGTTTTAGATTTATGGTTGGTTTATGGCGAAAGAGGTGTGTTTGGATCGTATGGATATGGAGCTTTTTTACCTGGTGAGCAATATGTGGTCTCTGCTTACCCCAGTGGGACAAAGGCGTGAGCTTATGTATGTGTGTGTGTATGTTATGGTTGGTCTGGGCACCATAAATCAAATCAAAAGTGTTTAATTCATAGAACATACAAAATGTTGCTTGAACATGTCAATAAGTATACTTTTAACTTTGCGCCTATTCGCAAAGGTGGACTAGTAGTAGTTTCAAGAAGCTTATAAAGGAGAAAACACCCAATCTCCGACTAGTTAAGCCCACCTTACCCAAATATTAGGATAAAATACAATAAAATTGTAAAGTAATTGTTTCTTTGAATGAAATATCATAAAACAGACTCTTGTTGAAATATCATGAAAAACTAACATCGAACTAATTTTTTTGGTGATATCAACAAACTGACAAGAGACTCTAGACGCCCCATATCCAGCCTTCTATAACCCATTCCCAGTCATCTCCTGCCCTAGCCACCCACATCACGACACAAAAAATATGAATTAATCCTTAGCTTTAAAATATTTTAGTTTTGTTTGTCTGCTGGTATGACCCCCGTCGGGTGTGTCGATATTTTCAAAAATCATTGAATGCAGTTTTGTTTCTTTAAAAAATAAATAAAGGATAAACAGATAAGCATCTTGGCAAAACCAGATTCTGAAAGAGCCAAGATACTGTACACCATGCCGATATTGGGACTACGCATGCCAAGCTGCGCCCTCATCGCTTCACTCCGACCACACTCCATTGTAACATGGGATATGTCTTCAACTCTATCACTATAGTGTAACAAACACTATTCAGTGGAATGTGGCCAGAGCGGAGACAAGGAACACATCCCAGCACCAACCCACTCGTGTTAAATCACGGGAACCTTGGAAAACCACGTTTGATGGTTTTATACCATATGCCTTTCGTAAGCGACCTTTCGCTAAGGTATTCTGCCCAACTATAAAAATAATTATCCCGAACTTTACCAATCACTTCTGTAAACCATGAAACATTTTGCCATAAGGTCTACTTCGTCATTGCCTAGAAAACTCATGTGGGAAGGAATACACTGAATTAAAACAAGCTTTTTAGACGACAAACAGCTTCAGAATAATTTTAATTATCGAATATGCCAATGGAATGCCACGGAAAGGAAAAGTGCACTGACTAAGACGTTGCACCGTACTCTTTAATTTGTAAACACTCTCTATGTACGACAGCGCCTCTTGCGATCTTTAGATCCTGCGATGCTTTAGCATCATTTAATCATTTGTTTGCAATCTAAGAACCATCCTCTAGGTTCGATTTTAATCAATCTGTAAAAAAATGTAAGAATAACAAAATAAATCTCACAAAATGCATCTGAAAACAAATTTATGCCCCTCCATACAATTTCAATCGGCGATCAGGTGATTGCCTTGGTATCAGAAATCGTTTTTTTTATAATATCAAACTATTTCTTGGAGAAAGGTGTTCAGTTTCATTGGGAAAAAATATTTAGTAAGCGAAACCTTCTAAAGTTTCATCTAACCCATTTTCAGTTTAAATTCACCAGACCCAGTAGGTGCATAGAGCAGGACAATAAAATATTAAAGTTGTCAAATATACAAAGACATAGAGCTTACATTGGGAATGTGGCGAACAGAACACCAGGTAGCGGTTCGCCATCATCATGCCCCAATAAATTAGTGGGCGGTCCTCGTCCTAAAAACCAACATTGTCATATATTCATTTCAAAGAAGTAATTGGAAGTGGCGTTTGCATTGTACCTGTAGCATTTTTTTCGCTTTTTTTCACTTTTATTTTTTTAAGTGTTTTACTTTTATATTCGTTGCAATACTGCAAAAAAACAGGGTATATATTAAGTAGTGATAAGGTTAACTTATTAGTATAAATAAAAAATGTTATACTTACAACGCGCAACTGTACGTCTGTTTTTCGGATGCAGTCTACCGAAACACTATTTAGTATCAAAGAGCACTGACGCCACATGCGTTTCGCCAGACTGCGCCATTCCTCAGACCTGGAGAACCTTCCGAGAGTCAATTCGGGATGGTCCTCCTAGAAATCGAGCAGCGCGCTCAGCTGCTCCACACTGACGCTTACGTTTTCCATTATAACCAAAATCAAAAATTAATAATAGTAAACTAAAATGCTAATCCCAAATTAGGGTGTTTTCCTATATATATATTGTAATCTGGGGGCAAGGTAGGGTCCCCGCTAAGACGAGCCAAAGCGCAAGGGCACTAACTAAGTACCTCTTTTTAAAGCGCTTCAGCCTTTTTTTGAACCCTCATAACTTGAATTTGGATTACACAAGATAAACCATATTCGTGGGATATGTTGTAAATAGTGGATTTATTAAACTTGTAAAATTTGATTTTATTGATATCTAAAAACTCATATTTTGTCACTGATTCACTGATCATCAAAATTCTTACGGTATTTCCTGAAGTCCTAGACAGCTGGAATTTGGTATTGAAGCTAGTATAAGTATACGAACAAGAACAACAAAAGAACTCTAAAACTTGGAACTTTTATCCCCAACTCCTTAAACTTGGGGATGGAAGTGTCCGAATATTTCGATGTTAGTGGTCTGAAAATAGAAATAGGGACTCTTTGTTATCTATATCTTAAAAATGAATCCCTATTTCCCTTGGTCACGGCATCACGCGTGAACGGCTGGACCGATTTCGCTAATTCTTTTTTTGTTGTGTTTGTTATTGTCATGAGAAGGATCTTATGAAATAAAAAATTAAAAAAGTTGAAAAAAAAACAGAATAACGTCTGTCGGGTCAGCTAGTAAATAATAAAATACTTACACATTTCATGATTTTTAGTAAGTCACGTGTGGAATGCTTTTTAATGTAAAGTGTACCTACCATTATTATGCAGTGGCGTGCATAGACATTTTAGGCAGGGTAGGCAGTGAACTTGTCTAGTTTTAATTGAGCGCTCAAACTCGTTTCTATGCGACTTTTGACAATCGAAAAAACTTTCAACGTACCTAGCTTTGAGATGTTTTTCAGAAAGCTCATGCTTTTTAATCGCTGTATTAAGGTTATTCAAATCAAAATAACCCTGCGCCGTTCCATACTTTTTTATATCAGTTTGAAAACAAAATGCACAGAAAACAAAATACTTAAGCGGTTAGTATGCACACAACCCGTGAACCAATAATTAATATAGTATATTTTAGTAATGTCTTACTGCGGTACCTTTTTTTGCGTCAAATCCACGTATCGGCCTTTTGCGATAAGTAATGTTTACTTTTTCTTGAAAAGGTAAACTTGAAAAATTACGCAGTTTAGGCAAACAAACATCATCACCACACTTTTCACAACTTATTGCACTCATTTTGTTCTAAACAAATATGTAACAATCACTATAAACTGATAAAACAATAATTTGCAAAAGTTTTCGTACCTACAGTTGCAAAACAAAAACAAACCAATATGGCTGAATGCATCCAATAAGACAAAAAGGCCGCAAAATTAAAAATCTATAACAGCCATTTCAAACTTACTGAATATTGACACTTCTCAATTTGGTAGAATCGCTTTATAGGCAGAGCTTTTTTCTCCATACAATCAGTTTGTTAATATTTGGTGGGGGAGGCGAAACAGCCAATCAGAAGCCCCCATTTCAACACAAAACCTCAACAAAAAAGGCATTTCAAACGAGTGCTTTTAACGAATAATTAGAAAGGCAAATCCGCGCTCCTACGAGGGCTCTTACTAGTTCAGTATTAGAAGTTTAGATGGCGCTGTTTTGAAAAGTTAAAGGTTAGAGAAATGAAGATGGCGTCATTTCGGAAAACGTTTATTCGTTTCACAAAGATCTGTGATCGTTGGTGTACATTATAATATTTAATTTTTGTATTTTTTTTGCCTTGAAAAGCCTAGGGTAGGCACTGCTTTTCTGCTTGTATGGAATGCACGCCACTGTTATTATGAATATTTTAAGACTAGCTTTCTACCCGGGACTTTGTTTACGTGGCCATTTGGGAAATGATGTATCATTTTGTGTTATTCTTATTGCTGGAAAGTGTCATCAAAATCCGTCCGTGAGCTTTTGCGTAAAGAAGTAACAAATATCCAGCTATCCTCATAAACTCTCTCATCTTATCATAGGTCTCGATCTCTCGATTCACTGACTCATCAACGCTCAGCCCAAACCCTTAGACCTAGAAAGCTGAAATTTGGCTAAAAGATGTCTATTATGACGTAGGCAAGAAATAAGAAAGGATTTTTCGAAATTCAACCCCTAAGGGGGTGAAATGGGGATTCAAGTTTGTATGGAGAAAACAATTTTTTTGGATATTTTGACTCGAAACTTCGTCAAGATACGGATATGAGTTTCGCAATATTTAGAAAAACATCCCCTAAGGGGTCAAGAATGAAATGGGCGACTAAAATTTGTGCAAGCGAAGCTGCGGGAAAACGCTAGTTTATAATATAAGTAGCATATGTTTCTGTAATTTTCAAGGTACCATGCAGATTTGAAAAAAAAACTACGACCCTAGTCAATCGAGTTCTATAGTAAGTATGTGATTGTTTTGTTGACAGATACCGCTTATAACCCATTTGAAGTTTATTAAAGATCTTAGTCTTACATTCGCGCATCTAAAATGTCCTGAATGGTCTTCGAGAAAAAAATTGGGTAGGTATTGTTTTTTTATTGTTTTTACTCGACTTGGGAAGGACACTACCGTGCCCCCAAATGATAATTTCATCATGGCAAGTCACTGACAGTGATTACTTCTGAGTGGCATTGCCGTTTCGTAAATTATTTACGTATTGTCTCTGGATAACGTGACTGGCCATTTGGACGACACTGTGAGATCACTGATCTCATAATGCCGATAGAGTGTCGATATAGTCTCGGTGTAATAACAATGACCGATTTTTACAGAATCGCTATACGATTGTTGCATTGTGATGGGCGAAATTCTGACAACCTATCACCACCTATTAACCATTAGAATGTAAGCCAAACTAGGTGTCAAGTGGTTATGGTGCCTCAAGATGCTCTGCCTATCCCGACAGGTATGTAAGGCGTGAGTGTATATGTACATATATGTATCATTATGATTATTTCATTCACTAGTGACTGTCAAACCCTGATTCTCTGTTCGGTGAGTTATTATTATTAGTAACTAGCTTTACGCCCGGGACTTCGTTCCCGTGGGAATTTCGGAAAATTATGTAGCCTATGTGTTAATCTAGGGTATCAGCTACCTCCATACTAAATTTGATCAAAGTCAGTCCAGCCGTTCTCGAGTTATAAGTGTTGTAACAAACACGACTTTCTTTTATATATATATAAGACCAGCTTTACGCCCGGGACTTCGTTCCCGTGGGAATTTCGGAAAATGATGTAGCCTATGTGTTAATCCAGGGTATCAGCTACCTCCATACCAAATTTGATCAAAATCTGTCCAGCCGATCTTGAGTTATAAGTGTTGTAACAAACACGACTTTCTTTTATATATTTATATATATATATATATATATATATATATATATATATATATATATAATATATATATATACATATATATATATATAGATATATAGAATAGATATAGATAGATAAATTATCACTCACAAGTCACAAATGTATTCTGTAACCGCGTCGATTCAAAACTGATTGAGATACCTACTCATCACCTTTAATAGGCAGTTTTAAAGGTAATTTTGTTCTTCAGTGAGACATTTCTAACCATTATAATTGTACATGTTAAAAACATGGATCACCGACTTCAATCCCAACCATAGTTAGCACAAAGTTGATCAGCTAGTATCAAATAATTTAAAAAATTAAAAACCCGTAATAAAAACTTTAAAGAAAAAAACAAGTAAGTCGGTAAGTCCAGTAGACGAGACTTTTGTTATTGAATATTATTAAATAACATAAGGATTTTAACAATCGGGATCCATTATTGGGAAGCCGGATTTTTGATGGGTTTATTTTTAAATAAATTTATTTTATTTTACCCTTCTTACTTAAGTTAGGGTCAGGATATTTATATTTGTTTATTGATTTTCTCATTAGCTGTATATAGTACAGTAATTCTATGTAATCAATGTATGGGAAAAACAAACAAATTAATAAAGTTTTGAAACTTGTGTGGCATGATACTCTCCCCTCCCCCCCCCTCTACCTGACGCTACACCCCCCGACACCGTATCAATCAAACTATAATCCTCACCTCTGAAAACCTCATGAAAATCAATTTTGATAATGCCAATAAATAGTCATGAAATAGTGACAAATAGTCACCAATGTGAGATAAATAGTGAACTTAAGGTTTCGAAGATATAGCTATGGTTCGGTGAGGATTTTAGCTTAGCTGTAATCCTCACCTCTCATGCGGGCAAACGATAGGGACATTCGACTTGGTTTGCATGCCAATAATCTAAATATATAAAAGGAGAAACTGACTGACTGACATATCAACGCACAGCCTAAACGGCCAAACGTAGGCACTTGAAATTTGGAAGGGACGTAGCTTAGGTACCGTAGAGGTGCACTAAGAAAGGAATTCCAGAAATTCCCACGGGAAAGGGAATTAGCTGGAAAATCCTTTTGTATGAAAAATCTAAACCGCTTAAGTTAGACGCTTGAAATTTGGCATGCAGGCGCCCTAAGTAAACTTAAAGCTTAGTTGCAACAGGATATTGCAAAATTCCCACGGGAACGGGAGTTAGCGGGAAAAAACTTCACGCGGTTCCCGAAGTTCACGCGGGCAAAGCCGCGGGCGGAAAGCTAGTCTAAATATATAAAAGGAGAAACTGACTGACTGACTGACTGACATATCAACGCACAGCCTAAACGGCTAAACGTAGGCGCTTGAAATTTGGAAGGGACGTGGCTTAGGTACCGTAGAGGTGCACTAAGAAAGGAATTCCCGAAATTCCCACGGGAACGGGAATTAGCGGGAAAATCCTTTTGTATGAAAAATCTAAACCGCTTAAGTTAGACGCTTGAAATTTGGCATGCAGGTACCTTAGTAAACTTAAAGCTTAGTTGCAACAGGATATTGCAAAATTCCCACGGGAACGGGAGTTAGCGGGAAAAAACTTCACGCGGTTCCCGAAGTTCACGCGGGCGGAAAGCTAGTAGTGTATAAATAGTCGTCACGATATGTTAAATCTCAAGTCCAGAGCTTCAAGGATTCCCGAGTTACAGAGGCAAGTTGGTGAGGATTACAGCTTGAGGGTTTCAAGCTGTAATCCTCACCTCATTTCTCTGTAACGCTAGAGATTTTCAGTTCAAAAATCCTTCCTTGGGAAGGTAGTCCCAGGCGGAATGCTAGTATACTAATATTGGATAAAATCTTGACTTGTATCTCCAAGGTTAACGCTGTTTATATTTGGTGTTTAGTCAGCGAAAATTTAGATGATGGTCAGCTCGCGGTGATAGCCCAGTTGGTAATGAGCCAGACTTGTATTCGGAAAAATCCTGGTGCGGGCAAGTACCACTAAATTCACCTTTTATGCACAGACTTTTCATTAATGAATGAAACCCGCACGTCTAAGAAAATTCGTTTTCGAAAATCGCGTGGTCCACCAACCCGCATTGGGCCAGCGGCATAGTGTGGACTATGCCCTCAATCCCCTTAGTGTTGCAAAGGCAAGCCCGTGCCCATCGATGGTGGAAAAGTACATCGGCTAATAAAAAGGAAATCAGCCTGCAAACAAAACTAAACTACTTTTCCCAAAAAATTCGTCCGTTCCCATTAGTTATATTTAGGTTGTTATTTGAAAAAAAGTTGGAATCTACACATTATTGTGGAGCAAGAACGTTATGTATTTATTTGAGTGTAACTTATTTATGACTAACGTATAAATAAGATTTTAGACTATTATTAATTGCTTTGAAATGCATGACAGTGATTTCAAAATATTGAAGTTATACTTCTTTAGGCGCGTTATGAAAAAATGATGAGAGTGAAATTTTAAGATGCGCGCGCATCTGTGACACAAAATTAACAGTATGAAGCTAGGCGCGTTATGAAAAAATGATGAGAGTGAAATTTTAAGATGCGCGCGCATCTGTGACACAAAATTAACAGTATGAAGCTGTCTGCTTAACCGCTCAAAGAAGTATAACTTCTCACGCGCGTACATAAGTACACGCACCCATTTTTTATTATTCTTAGGCCACATATTTGTCTTTATATGTGTTCCGAGGGACCCACGACACAAGGGAAAACCTTAATGTGGGCCTTTGAGTGTGTAACGTTTATTATTATTTATTATATCGTCAGAAACACATTTTATATCAATTATATTTAAGTAGCTATTAAATCCAATTTATAAAGATAGTACCTATCAAAGCATGCGCACAGTATTTGTAATAAGTACTGTGGCATGCGTCAAATCGGCACGCGCGTCGCATTGCAGCCGTGATAAGATCTATAAATCATCAATTCTGAGTACTTAGTCATTTATCTCACTATAGTTTACATTACATCGCCTTGATTTATTTAGAGCACTTTGCCCTCAAATCGTTCTATGTACCTACTCGTACCTACCTAAGCTTGGTACGACTAAATTTTATTATTCATACCTATACTGCCTTCATCGCAAATTCTAAATTGTAGTGGTATTTTTTTTCTAATTTAAGCACGAAACTTGTGCATGATAGCCTTACTCATAGAATTTAATTATTGTCAAGGTCAAATGACTTATGAAAATCGAGGTATCCCACCAGAGATAAAACCCTACTGGCGGAGGGGTGACTTTAAATTAGTTAGCAAACATTTTGGGGGTTATTATCTTGTTTGCCCAATCAGCTGATCGCTCAAAATGTATGGCAACGTGAATTTTAACAAAATACTTTGGCCTATATTCCTTGGTCGTTGTTGTTATGTTGTTGTTCAATTTAGTGGACTGATTCTCATCCTTAACTTTCGACAACTAATTCAAAGTCAGGGTGACTTTTTTTGCGGCATGACCAGTTACAAATTTAAATGAGTGAGACCCATGACGACGACGGGATTAGGTGAAAAATTTTCGTCACCAATTCGTTCGTAGCACTTCGTAGCAGCAAAGGCGTAGAGTTATGTCATTGTCATACGTACCTAAGTATTTCTTCTTCTTCATCAGCCCATATACGTCCCCACTGCTGGGGCACGGGCCTCCCTCAATAACATGAGGGGTAAATGCCATACTCACCACGCTTGGCAGACGGGTTGGCGAGGGTTTTGATATAATTGCAGAGTTTTCCTTCTCTGTGTGCAGATGAACTTGCTTGCATATTTACCTTAGTCGCCTTGTACGACACCTCGGTAAGAAAGAGGGTGGTCCTATTCTACTCTGCCGGGGACTCACACGGCCCTAAGTATTTGATTATAATATATTATATTATTATTGTATTTGATTTAATATATATTGCAACACTATAGTGTTGCATTGGTTTTTTGGAGTGGGTAAAAAAGTATACGTCTTAATTTAGAAGGGAAATAGTTTACATACACTTACACATCAGCGCGGCCTAGGGATATTGCACGATTTTTCATACAAAAGTGGTCTGTTTTAGAAGCTACAAAAGCATACTCGAGATACATGGAGCGCTATAATTTTCAGTCGAGTAAGTGCTAAACCTGAATTTTCAATTCTAGTCATTAAATTGTGTTTTATTTGAAATTTGTGAAAACGTGATGAAAATTAAAAAAAATTGCGTAAATTCGACCATTTTCATACAAAACTGCATTTTCGTTTTCGTTTCCGTCACGTTTAATTAACTCTGTCGATTGTCTACTTTTTGTAATAAACAAAGTAAAAAATAAGTTGTAATTATTTTACCATTGTTTTGTTAGTTGCTTCCGGTCTTGCAGGCGAAAAAGAATTATTATCTAACTAGCTTTCCACCCGCACCTCCGCTCGCGTAGACTACAGGTTATATCGTGCCCCCTATGGGATAAAATATAGCCTACCTCCTTTCCCAGGCTCTAATCTATCTCTGTACTAATTTCATCAAAATCGGTTCAGTAGTTTAGGCGTGAAAGACGGACAGACAGACAGAGTTACTTTAGCATTTATAATATTAAGTAAGGATAAAATGGTCGCTACGAATGTCTTAATCCAGATTTTTAGTTTTCAGCACAATTTTGTTAACTCAGTAAAATACAGTGTAACTTGCAATTCCGGTTAATTCCTCAGATCTATCTACTAGTCTACTAGTAATAAATAAAACAGTAACACTTGATCTCTTAACTATATTATATTATTTTAGACAACCGCTCCACCCCACTACTAGCTTCGAAGGACCCGTTCGACAGGTAAAGTTCGGCCGGTCGCAAAAAAT
Source organism: Aproaerema taeniolella (assembly GCA_949987775.1). Lineage (NCBI taxonomy): Eukaryota > Metazoa > Arthropoda > Insecta > Lepidoptera > Gelechiidae > Aproaerema > Aproaerema taeniolella. The sequence continues at coordinate 30,551,709 of OX465242.1, read as the reverse complement.
GATATGGTTCGACCTGTATTTTGGTGTCGTTTCGACAGGTGTGCATTTTTTTTCAAGTGGCGAACGGGCACTGGCACTGGTATTATTTTAATTTATTTGAAGGGGCGTTTCGGCCGGTGTTTTTTTTATATGCAAAATTTAAGTCATGTCGGTACAGTCAAGCTCGAAAGTTAAAAAAAGATTTACATATGATCAACATTTGATATTAAGCAGTTCTATGCGTTATAAGCTTGATATTAAATAAAATGTACCCTTGTTTGCTAAAATAGCGTTCTCGGGTGACCTTGAAATGGCCAGGTAGTAAAATCAAGTTTGAGGGACGAGCAGAGATAAAGAAGGACAAAAGGTGTAAGTAATAAGTTACAAGAAAGTGTTGTGATTGGTTGTTGGCGATGAGATTTTGCTTGAATATTGTTTTTTTTATTGCGTTTCTATTGAAAAGGGTTACAGATGGAGATAAAGATATTTGGTTTAACTTCAAGTTAAGTGCAGCAAGCAAGTGTGTATTAATAATTTTGTGCACTACAGGAGATAGAGCCGTAAAAATGTAAGTAAACAACTTCAGATAATACAGATGTTGATGATATTAAGGAATTAAAAATTAATTGTAATAAGAAAATTCTAAATATCTAACTTTTAAGTCTTTTTTTATATTTTTAATCTAAAATTGTATTTTAGTCGAGAGTACTCGAGAGCAATGGTCAGTGGATAGTGAAATCCTTAATATTTTTGTTTTATTTAGTGGATAGTTATTTTTGTTTTATTTTATTACGGCTAAATAATGGACGAAGCGTCTTCTAGCACCGGCTCCGTTGATGATTTTTTAAATAAATATACCTTTAGTTTATAGTTTCTTTTTAAATAAAAAACTTAAATTTGTATACTGAGTTTTTATTTGATACACTGTTACCCTTTTGCATGTGACTGTACTAAGAACTAAAACAATTATACCTGTCGAACTGGATATGAAATCGCGTACCTGTCGAAACGACACCACCAGCCGAACCTTACCTGTCGAACGGGTCCCGACCCGAACAGACTGGTCGGATTCGGCCAGAAGCTTTGTTCCCCACTTCTTTTCTTTCTTTACAACTTGGTTTTACTCACAGAAAATTGTTTTACTCCTTACTTAAAACGTGGTTGGTCACGTTTTACAAACAACTGGTAAGCAACTATGGCTAAATTCATGCAATTGCGTCAACTAAATGTTTCTCAAATCACGACATTATATTGACAATATTTTAAACCCCTTTATCATGATACCCACTCGACCTGTTTAAGTCGACAAGTTTTTTTCAAGAATATACATTTTAGCGGAAAAAATCACACCTTTTCGATTTTTTTAAAATTTTGTAACGCCTAAACCGCATGTAGAGGATACTGTATCATACATCAAAATCGGTTCAGCCATTTATTGAATGAGGGAAACATACATATACATTCATTTTTTTGCCGTGTGGTGATCGGTTTAAAATAACACCACCCCATCTCTTTCCGTGGGTGTCGTAAGAGGCGACTAAGGAAACACAAATGAGACCTGCCTCCTAGTAATCCATCCCAGGCAACGACACTTCATTTTTTTCTGAATCTGAGGTGTCGCCCTATGGTCTCATGCGGTGTGGTAGGCTCTGTAAAGAGCCGTCTGGTTCGCGACCACCCTCCTACCGAAGTCCGACGCCAAAAAGATTGCTGTGTTCCGTCGGTGCGTGAGAGTACCAGTGCCTTTATAGGCATTTTCTGGGTTAACTCGCTCCATCGTCGACCTCATCTTTGACCTTATGGTCAAGATTGAGGTCAAGAGTTAACCCATCTTATAATAAAAAAAAAAAAAAAAAAACGTCAAACACATGTGCCTCCTTTTGGGCTTCGCCGCAATCACTAAGTATATAATAATAAGTATACTTTCATGTCGATATGACATAAGCATTATGTACATACATAATATGTATTATTCAATCTCTATAAGGTAGGACCATAAGTAGATATTGTGTCTAAATATACTTGTGCCCTTATCGTGATTAAAAATATTTAACATGGCTTCGAATGTTTCTTCATTTAATGTAAGGATTATTTGATATGAACAATATATTGTATTAAATTATAGTTATAAAAGCACATTATTATTTAGGTTCTTAGGGGGCGTCCATTAATTACGTGAGGCGTTTTGGTAGGGGCTCTCCCCCGACCCTCTGGTCGGGCCGGATCTTACTCAATCTCACGTGGGGGAGAGGGGGGTCTCTACAAATATCACGTAATATTTTCCCCAAAAAGAAATAGTGTTAAATTGCGGGAAAGCTAAGTTAAACCAACTAAACCATTGTGTTGCGGTAGCCATTCTTAAGATTACTCATGAGTTCCCATGGGCTGAATTAAAAAAAAAAAAATCAAATTTAAGTTGGTAAATTATAGCTGTTTTTTATTGTTCGATTATTAAAAGTTTAAAAATAATTAGGCAAATTATGTAAGTTTTCTAAATAAATTACCAATTAACGTATTTACACTAAAACTAAGCATTTTCATAAAACTCACGTGAGATAAAGGGGGGAGGGGGGTGTTGTGCCAAATCTCACGACATCTCACCAGAGGGGGTGGGGAGGTCGACAAATCGCCAAAAACACCTCACGTCATTAATGGACGCCCCCTTATCAACACCACAGATATTTATTAGTACTACGATAAAGTACTGCAATTAAAAAGATACCGGCGGCGTGTTGCTGTGGCTAATCCAGGATCTATCTATAAGTTTATTTATGTTATCTAAAATTTATATTAGAAGACCTTTAATGATTTAAATAATTTTATAAGTTTGCCTTGCTCCGAAAGGAATAGGCGCAAACATTTCAGATGAAACTGGGTGACTTTAGGATGTAAATCAGCTAAAGCAGCTTTCCTCAAGAAAAAACACCGGTCGAAATATTAAAAATCCATCCATGTCAGTTTTCAAACCGCACAATGGCCTCTGACTTGGTTTTGACGACTGTAGTCAATCAACAACAGCCGGGACCGACAGCTTAACGCGCCCTCCGAAGAACGGATTCGATCGTGATAAATTGCCACTTTGGTAATCCATCGGGTCCGTGCCTTTGTTTATGTTGCTTAACCTCACTGAGCTACGAACGCTTCCATCAGATTACCAAAATATGAGAAGTCATTTTTTTTGTAAATTTCAGATGGAGTTCTTTGTGAAAAGTTGTTCAGTGTCATGAAGAGAGCCACCGTAATGAAACAATAAATAACACGAAAATTAAAAATTTTGAATCACCCCCGACATTCGATTGCTTATAACTTTTAAACAGCTGAACAGATTTTCATTAAACACGGTTATGTACACTCGGGATAAAATTATCTATGTCACAAAAAAAAAACTAAACGAAAATCGGTTCATCTGTTTAGGAGCTACGATACCATAGACAGATACACAGACCGTTACGTTAAACTTATAACACCCCTCTCTTTTTGCGTCGGGGGTTAAGACAGGGCGTAAAAGACAGCTTATCAAAAACTGAAACCGTCCAGGGTCTGAAAACTAAAAATCAGACAATCATTCTGAATGATTTTCTAGTGGAATTTTTCTCCGGAAAATTTTCATTTTTTTAATATTTTCTGCTAAAATTTTTATTATTTAATCAAATGCACTCGATTTTGCAATAAAAAACAATCATAACAACGTAAAACATGAAAACCAGCAATGTACATCGCACACCGATAGCAGCGCAGCGCGGGAGGATCGCGCGCGGGGCGCGGTTTCACGATTCGTTGCGTAATGCAAAAGTAGATAAATATAATGAAAACTCTTTAACGTGACGTTTCCGGGAAAAAATAATAACTTAGGTATAGCTGATGATAGTTCTGGGTAGATTCCACCATTTAAGTATTTGCCAAGCTGTCCTTTATACCCTGTATTTCGGTTTTGGATGTGTAATGTCGAACTTTTTTTTTAGAATTTCGTATAAGTTCCTTGGGGAAAGTTGTTTAGTTTCATGGGGAGAACAACCCCTTAAAGTTTCTCTAACTAATTTAAAGTCACTCTGTATAAAAATGCATTGTCCTGACTTACTCAGTGATTCATCAACGCCTAAGAAAGAGTTCAAGAGTTCCTTCTATAACGTTATCATGGAACAAGGCAGGATGTTATAATAATTAAATTCTGAAACGGGTCTAAATTCGCGTATATGATTTATGAAATGGGTCTTAATTCGCGTATATGTTACCACGGCGCGTGCAACCGCGTCGGAACGTCGGGAATAGGTAATAAAATAAATACATATACGCGAATTTAGACCCGTTTCAGAATTTAATTATGTGTTCAAATCGCGAAAGTTTAATGTGTTATAGGATTTTATAATTCCTACGGGAATCAATCCCAGGCATCCTCTGAACAATGTTTTCAACAAATGATGTTTGTCTGGTTATCAGAAACAGTGAAGCACTGTGTTCTATCTAACTTATTATATCATGTATCAACTGTTTATTAAACGCTTGAAAAGTCATTTGTCGGTTAAACAAACAATAAAATAATTAAGCATTCAAGACAATAAGGTCTGTATTCGACAAAGTTAGATGCTCTACTCTTCATTGCAAGCAACTTCTAGGAATATTTTTTAAATTAGTTTGAATTTTTTATCTTTCCATGCTGGGTTGGGAGTCAAAGAAAGTGTAAGATACCTACTCTTACCAGGTATACAAAAAAAGTCTGTAAGTGGGATGCGAAGGTTTTCCCGTTTAATGGACGAAACGCTGACCACCTCTCACCATTGTACAACTTGTTCCATCTGATAACCCTCACAGTTAGTGTCAAACGTGGCATCTAGTGGTCTAGAACCACTGATTTTCTGCCTACCCCGTTAGGGATTATAGGCGTGAGCGTATGTATGTATGTTGAATTTTTTCAAAATTCCTTTGTTTAAACTTTATTACATTAAAAAGTAAAGTAAGTACAAATAGGTAGCGGGCAGTGGTTGGAGGAGGAGAGCTGAAGACCGAGCTCAGTGGCGTGCCATAGGAGAGGCCTATGTCCAGAAGTTGACTTACACAGGCTGATGATGATGACAAATATGTAAGTACTTTTATTTTAAAATAGCTGATGCCCGCAACTTCGTTTGCATGTTATATTTTTTTTAATAAGACAGAGTTCATTAACACACGAATTCGTATTAGCGCTTATTAGGTATCATCATCATCATGTCAGCCGCAAGACGTCCACTGCTGGACATATCCCCCAGGGATCTCCACATCGATCGGTCCTGCGCCAACCGCATCCAGCGGCTTCCCGCAATCTTTACAAGATCGTCAGTCCACCTTGTGGGAGGCCTTCCTACGCTGCGCCTTCCGGCACTTGGTCGCCACTCGAGGACTTTTCTGCCCCAGCGAAAATCAGTCCTACGAGCAATGTGCTCTGCCCACTGTGATGACGTAAGACACTGAAACGTGGTCGCTTACATTGGGCCTCATAAGAAGGCTCAAGGTCACTCAAAGAGCGATGGAAAGGAGGGCTATGCTCGGTATTTCTCTGCGCGATCGAATCAGAAATGAGAAAATCCGCAGGAGAACCAAGGTCATCGACATAGCCCAAAGAATCGCTAACCTTATTAGGTATACTAAGATTTAATTTTCCGTAGAAGTTTCATAAATACTCGACAGCCAAGTTGGTGTAATTGCTAATGGCCACTGACAGCAGAGTTGGTTTAAAAACCAGTCTTAAAAACGGGCCTGTTCTTTTCAGATTTATATACGGATTTCTGATATATATATATTTTTTAATTTAGAATGGGTTCGCTCTTGACCACAATCTAGCTTAGGGCAAAGATGTGGTCGAGGATGTAGCGAGCTCACCTAGAAGAAGCCTGTTCATTCATACTTTTAAGATACCAACATAGTTAATCCATACCGTTTCCGATACGTAGGTAGCCGTTTTAGAATTTATTGAATTTGCTCAGCGGTGAAGGAAAACATCGTACCCCCGCGCTTCTGAAAAAAATATTCAGACTTCAGATTTCATTACATGCGGGGTTTTTACTTAACTTAGGGGTGACTCTCCCCATGAAACTGAACAACTTTTTCTTCAGCTGAAATTTTTTTTTTTCATATTCGTGGGCTGAATCAGATCCTGTATTTTTGCTAACTAATTTAAAGTCACCCAATATAACACGCTACTTCAAAAAAAAATTAATAATTAGTCAGTCACATACTTATTTATTTTTTACCAGCCCATATACGTCCCCACCGAGGAGCACGGGCCTTCCTTTCGAAACACAAAAGGGATATTATAAACTACATACTTATTATAAACCAAATTTAAATCTAGCTATATAAAAAAAATACTAAATAAAAGGAAGATATATGAAGAAGGAAGATCCCGTCTAAACAAACTATGCTTGTAATGGTTCCATCTTTCTTTGACAGCTTACCGGAATTTAGGAAAAAAAAATTGCTGACTAGTAGGTAGGCCAAAAGCTTTTCATGGCCCTTTCTAATGGTTAATAATTATCATGTATGAACTTTATTTGTGAAGTTTCCCGAACTATGGGGTCATCACATCACGTCATCTCATCTCATCACATCAAACCCTCGTTTTAAATTCATTAAGGTACCTACTTCATTTTTATAAATAGCTGTGGTGTATTTAATTGTTTTTTCCTTTTTGAACAGTAATTGTTGTGCATGCTTTAATTGTGCTAATTAAGTACTTAACGTTATTTTCCCTTTTTATACTTTAGGATTGATTCACTGATAACCCACCTCTTATAATTTTCACACAAAATTCTCTTCTCTTATAGGATGGACGATTCTAATCAATTTATTTTATCGTCTAATCTCTAGAAAAATAAAGAAGAAAAATTTAAGTACCGAATTTTAAAGGCATTTTCCGGAACTTTTGTATTAAAAACAAGATAACTTCGAACAGTTTATAACTTGATTAATCAACTAAGTTTGCAAGACTTCTTTGGTAAATAATAAAAAAATATATATCTCTGAATTCAAGGTAAAATCATGTGACAATTTACTTGGAATAACTGACTATTTACAAGTAAGTGTACAAACTGCACATTGCAACGAAATATGAATTCAAGATTTAATTCTTATTTGAACAATGTATTTTATTTCCTAGAAAATTGAAAGAAAAACCAAACACTGCGCTGTTTAGTCACATCCGAATTTAATTCTGAGTGTTGTCTAAAATGTGACTCGTCTCTACCTTCCAACACCACTCATTTTAAAATATCTTTATCTACGCTTCGACGGTAATCTAAAGTACTTTAAATAGTGTCATTATCGATTATAAGACCACTCTTTGACAACAGAAAGTTGTGTTTATCTTAACAACAGCGTGATTTGATAATGTCATGTTCACGCAAAACAAACGTGCACCTAATTACCCTAAATTACGATATTGCAGATAATTTAGCTAATTATATTGTGTATGGCGCCTTTTTAAAAATGGTTCCTGTTTTCCTGAAATATCTCACTTAGGTGAGTAAGCATCACAAAAGATAGATAACGAGACGTGTTTATAAAACTTGTAACTATAAAAAGGGAGAATTTGACATTAGCTAGCGAAATTTTTTGGGTTGAATCGTACTCATGACACTGAAGATCTTTCCTAAAAGAACTCTTTTGATTTATTGACATTGGAAATGTCTTTTCGTTCGCTCCAGTATAGACTCCGATTTCACGAAAAAGTGCGATCCCCTTATATCTCGCAGAGTTGTGAAGATATGATATCCAAAAAACCGGCTAAGAGCGTGTCGGGACACGCGCATTGTAGGGTTCCGTAGCAGCAAGGTTCAAATATGCAGCTGGCTTCTTAATTCTACGAACATATTGACGGTTAAATCGCTAATAAAAACGAGGTCACAAAGGAAGAAGGTAACTAAAGGAGAATCATAAATTCCAGCGCCACAAGGAAAATGAAAAAAAAAAACATCTGTTTAAGAACCACCTCGCGTGGATGCAAACGGTTGTATAAAAATCGTTTACATTACATATTCATTTAAAACTGGTGTACTATCGTTACGGTCATAGTTAGAGATGAAAGTGACTTAGTCTTTTAAAGCTTATTAAAAGGACTCGCCTCCATCTTACAGGACTTGTCTCTAAAATTAAGACTGAAAGTTCGAGTTTTTATTAATAAGACTTAGTCGTTTTATTAAAAGATTAAAAACTGAAACGACTCGAATTATTTTCAAAAAGCTGAAAGACTTAACTCCAGCTGATTTTAAAAGACTTAAACGACTCGAGTTCTTTTATACAAAAGGGCTCGCACCGCAGTTAGTGTGTAATATTCAATATATCTTTTGTACCCTATCAACCAAAAGGAATAATTCACGCCTAAACCACTAAATACATTTTGATAAAATTTAACAAGGGGATAAAATTAGATATTTACATTCTATCAACACATGCCTTACGACTGTCGACTTCCCAGACAGTGAGTCGCCAGTATTTAAAGTCCTTTAAGCTGTTTAAGTAACAGCTAATTTTTTTACGTTAAAAGACTTCGACTAAAAAAGCTAGTCTTATGACTAAAGGTTGGGAACTAAAAGACTGAGTCAGTCGTGAGGCGTCAGAAATAAGGCGAGTCTTTATTAAAAGCCTTAAAAGACTGAGTCTCTTTCATCACTAGTCATAGTCTATGTTAAAATAACTTTAGTTTTGGTCTAAATACAACCGAATGTTAGTATTAAATTCGCGAGCGGAGCGAGCTCCATTTTTTTTGTTTTGTTTTTTTTTGTGACAATATTATTGTTAGAAATAATATCGACCTGCTGCAAAAATAATTTTGATGTCATTTTGGTAATTAACACCCCCAAAAACCTATTTAATTTCTCTTTTAGATTTCACTTAAAAAATAAATTTTTCGCAAACGGAGTGCTGAATCGAAAAACGTTCTTAATAAACCCCTTCTATCTTTTAAAAAGCTATCCTATGACATTCCTTTTGATGGTATCGGAGAGAAAACAAAAATCCATCGCCCTTTCACGTGAAAGAATTTTTTTTTCCAAAATTATATATTTTAGATCTATTGGCGCAATCAATATCTATGACCATGCCAAATTTCAGCTCTGTAGTACCAAGGATCTAATATCCCTACTTCCCTACTAATATTATAAATGCGAAAGTAACTCTGTCTGTCTGTCTGTCTGTCTGTTACCTTTTCACGCCTAAACCGCTGAACCGATTTTGATGAATTTTGGTACAGAGATAGATTAGAGCCTGGGAAAGGACATAGGCTACATTTTATCCCACAGTTGGGCACGATATAACCTGTAGTCCACGCGGGCGGAGCCGCGGGCGGAAAGCTAGTTAGTAAATATATTCTTATTAATCCCAACAGTGTTTGGCACTTGGTCGACCGTTACTCGCAAACTTGAAGAGCCGACTTACATGTGTTAGTTTTCCTTTTAATTTAGTTATATATTCTATCACCGTGCATTTTTTCATATTTTAGAAACAGCTGGTAGAGGGGGGGACACTTGTGTTTTACAAAAGTTTTCACTTAAAAAATTTAAGTTTCGCAAACGGAGTGCTGAATCGAAAAAACCCCTTCTATCTGTTAAAAGTCTATCTTATTATACCCTACTCGATGATTATGGCGAGAAAAAAAAATTCATCGCCTTTCACCTCTATGGGCGACACCCGAAAAAAAAATTATTTCTAAGATTTTACGCTACAGTTCTTTCGGCGTGATTTATATGTATGACCATGCCAAATTTCAGCTCTGTAGTACCAAACGGACATGGCGAAACTATAAGGGTTCGTAGATTACTACGGAACCCTAAAAAGGCTCAAAAGACGCGTATTCACCAGAGCTGTAAGGTGCAAAAATAATTATTCGAGAAAGTCAAAAACGAAAAAAGCTATGGCCGAAATAGTGAAAAAAAAATCTATTAATTTTTAGGGAAAGAAAAGAATTCGGCGCGAATGGGACTTGAGAACCCGCGGCCCCAAGATTAGATCTACTGGTAATTTTTTTCCGAATTTTTGATTTTGGCTCTCGATATTTTGGGAACGAAGAATTATATCAGAGAAAAACTTCTCTGGACAATTTATAGTCAGTTTTAAGCCTAAAACAAAGACGATCGGGTTAAGAGTTTGCCCTGTAGCCTAACGTTTTTTGAAAAAAGTCAAAAAGACAGAACGACATTTTTTCGAATTCCGTAGATTCATTTCTAATGTGCTCGATAGTCGTGTGAGGCACGAAATCTGTGATTTATTCGATGCACACTTAAATTGTCTACTAAATGACTTTAAACTCAAAATGTAAGGATGTGAACCAGCCCCAATATACTGAACAACTTTTCCCCAAGAATATAATTTGAAATATTTTTTTTAAGAAATTCGCCTTTCTTACAACTTGTGCGATCAGCTAAGTAGCTAATTGCCATAGTAGAATATGAGGAGTCTAAATTTTTTTTTCATAAGTTCACGTGTTATTTGAAGAAAGTTGTTAAATTTAATGAGAAGAATTACCTATAAAGTTTGGCTAATTAATTTAATTTAATGTCACTCTACATAGAACATACGTTTAGCGCAGTTATTTTTCCATGTTCCAGCCCATAGTCGTTGGGGAAAGTTATTAACTTTAGTGAGGGTGTGGCGATTACCTTTGCCTGCAGCACCCGACGTTTGGCTAATTCGCCGGTCTCCAAATACTTAGATTTCCTGCAACACTTATGTTGGCAGAAGCAACCGGTGATTGGTTGAATGTTGGATGTGTTAGGTTGGCAGGACATCCGCCCACCTTTACTTTCTGCTCCGCTCGCAACCGCGACCACGCGAAATTACCGGCTAAGACATTTTTGTGATATTACCGTATAAAGTTAATGTGTATCATTGTTTGTGGAACGCAATAAACTCATGTGAACGTTGGAACTTCTATTATTTCGTGAACGAAGGAACCCCACTGATCCGGTGACCCCGACGTGATTTGAACACGCAACTACACATCTTTAATTTAAAATAACTCAAAGAACCTCTTTGCCACTTTCCTTTTTTTGGACTCATTATGTCTTGATCTCTTTCTGTAACGTATGTTTACTGCAAAATAAAATACATATGAGGTAGTATCATATTTACATGGCAAATATTGATGTTACTGATTACCGGTCCTAACATACTTAATACATAAGAAAAGTATTTACTGAGTAGCAGATGTTTTTGTATAAACAGCAATAAAACAAAAAATGCATGGCGATCAGTTAGCTAATTGCTTAAATTAATGCCTTTGCTTTAAAGAAAAAACCGCTTCAGATAACTTTTTATGACGCGAGTCACCAAGTATCAGTGCGTGATACGAGTTCTTAAATATTCCGAAGATAAGTAGGAATATTCCGACAAAAGAATAAACATTATACATTATAATAACAGTACAGATATCTCATCGACACCACCAGCAAACCAAAACATTAACCATAAAATATAGAGGTCCAATTTTATCTTTGTTTAGAAATGATCGTGATCTTTGAAATAGGTACTTAAAAAATAAACTATCTTTCCGCCCGCGGCTTAGCCCGCTTGTCATTCGATTATATCACGGTCCCAAAGGAACTCTTCTTCTAGGGATAAAATGTGGTCTATGTCCATCCTCGTACCTTAAATTAGGTGTATCGATAGAATCATCAAATTGGTTGAATATAGTTTAGGCGTGAAAACGTATCAAACAGAGAGAGTTAGGTAAGAGTACTTTCGCATTTATTTACAAGAAGTTTTAATTGAAAATGGCGAAACATTCGTTTATACAGTTTAATCCTAAGTATTTAATTCAATTTGTTTATTGCAATTCATATGTATAGAGTATATAATAATAGGGCAGCTTTGTGGCGAGCTGAATAGGAAGTGACGTCCCTTGGGTCCCCTACCCCAGAGAGTCGGTCAGACCCCTCTCTCCGCTTGCCTTTACTGGCCGGTTGGAGTGGACCCCAGCAGGGGCCGCAGGACTCTCGCCTCTGGCTTGCCTTCACTGGCCGGTCAGAGTGGGGTGTCAGAGCTATATGCTCGCAGGGTTGAAGTGAAAGATGCATAAGTTGCGAGTTGGTGAGGTGAGCCGGTCGGCCACCGAGCAGAAAGCGGTGCACACCTCTCGACACCCTGAGCCTCTCACGCGTGTTGCCCCCTGTCGCACTGTGCGTGCGGCCATTTTGGGGGCCCATCTTTAGTTAGTTGGCGAGTCACCACCTGCCCATTTGTTCGTGTTTTTCAACATTGATAGGGCAGGTGCCATAGTCCTACCCATAGTCCAGTTACCCAGTCCACTAGCCTCTCAACCCAATAGGCCAGTTTCCTTTCTTTTCATTCCTTTCAATAGTCCTGCACTAACCAGGGGTTGTCTTTTTGTGCATTTCTATAGTGCATATAGAGATAACTGCCAGTTGGTGTCACATTGCTTAGTTAAATTGTCTATTGTCTACGTGTTGGCTTCGGCCCCACGCATGAATGTCAGATGAAACAAAACATGATGAAGATGATGTTAATGTGAGATGTTAGCATTCAATTTGTTACATCTATTTTTCTCCTATAGTACACGTCTGTCTTCCTTTCTTCTTGCTCTATCATATCAACAGGTCTGCTGGTAGAAATTTCTTTTTAGAAATAAGCGGAACCTTTTTGTATGTACTGTCTTATGTCTGTAATTTATGTCCTGTGTGTACAATAAACGTTATTATTTATTTATTTATGAAATAATGTTAATAGTTTTATTGGTAATAAAATAAAATATAAATGATATAATTAAAATAAATCTAGCATAATTAGTTGTTTTATTGATGCCGAATGTGTTTTAATTTATTATTTTATGTGAATTGCAATATTAGTGAAAATGGCAGAATTAGTGTAAGTGCAAATAGCAAGAACGTAATTTGTTTATCAACTTCGTTCCCGTGGAAATTTGGGAAAGTTATGTAGCCTTTGTGGTATTCTGATGTCTTAGCTATATTACTGCAAAGTTTCATCGAAATCCGTAAATTCGTTTTTGCGTAGAAGAATAACAAACACCCATACAAACTTTCGCGTTTAATACTAATATTAGTAAGAATTTTTGCTTTGGCAATGCGTCGTAAATTTTGGTAGTCATCCCAAGTCAAAAATCTTTCACTAGAGCAATGTAATATTTAATTTGTTTTTATTCCTGGGTGGGTAACGTCCTGTTTCGTGAAGAGAAGCGGATATTTCCGTCCAAATTTACAGGCTGCCAGAATATACATAGACTCATTCAAGCGTAAAAGCTTTGCAGATTTTCTATATTAACTATGATGATATACAATTCTTTTGGAGGATAAACAGAGAGTCTAAATCTGTTCTCTCTAAAGGATAATATCGTAATTTAGGCTATTTTGTCAACATGGGCCTTTCAGTTCCAATTCGTGTCTATATGCAATCCTAAAAAGCTAAATACGTCAGTGCATTCTAATTTTGTTCATACATTCACCAAATAATGCAGGACTAAACTGCATTATTTTGGTTTTTGCGAAGTTAACATCAAGGTAGTGGTCTGTTATCCAGTCAATCACAGCGTTTAATATTTCATTTAGCTTTTCTTCTAGATTTCCGCTTATTGTGTAAGGGGTGAGTAAGGAAAGTATATTAGGGATCATAACGACATGAAAATGCAGTAATTAATAAAACGGTGAGGGTTTGATTGTGAGAAAAATGTGTCATTAATAATAATAACACATAAAAAATATGAAGTTCTACCCACTCGAGCGAGACTAACTGATAAAATCATGTCAAAAAAGTTAATGAACAATTTAAATACCTAACACAGGTGTTAATAACTATAAGTACTTATATAAATATATTTTTTTACTATACAACACAAACTCCGGCGAGCCCTTGCCTCGGCGAACGTTCCGGGTACAACCAAATTAACGAAGTCGCTGGCTCTGACGGCAAGAGGCCCGACGGAGTTTCTCATGTTGCGTGGAAGGAAGTTAAGTTCCTCGCGTGGATGTAATCTGTGTGAACACTCTAGCTAGCGCCAATCCAAAAAACCGAAAATTTTATTTTCGAAACTATTAACATTTAGTAAATGGTCTATTTAAAGAAATTAAAGTACTTAAAATTCTTTACAAATATCACTATTTAGTTTTATTTTCAGATGATATTCGGTCTCAAGCGCTTGTTCAAAAGAAGACATTTTCAGCAGGCTCTGCAAAACTCACTTTTTACATTCCAAAACTTATTTTTTTATTTTAATGCTGTCATTTAATAAATTTCTCCCAGTTGTCTGCACAAGTAATTAAAAAGAAAATAAAAGGTCGAAATTATACAAATTCAGTATCTAAAAAGGTAGGACTCTAACAAAATAATAGTTAAAAATATCCTTATACGATCATAAATTATTAATATTACAAATAATATGCAAAAATTATATGAGCCGATGTCTTTTAGAAGGTCCTCCTGGCTGAGGTTCTTCGGTGGCGATGGGTCCTAATACATATTTTGCTTGTTCTGGAAAATAAAAGAGATGGTGTCATTTCTCAAGGAGAGATGAGGATTGCGAAATTAAACATACTTACCTTTCGTATCGTGCTGAGATTCTTCGATGGCGTGGGGTCCTGGCTCAAGATCTAATTGCTCTATCGTCAGCGACGGGGGTCGTTCTCCTGAAAAATAAAAGAGGTGGTGAGACACTGACTTGTGATCATATATCGTCTTTGTCTTCACTCTCTTCTACATCTATGTCAGAGCTGTCTTCCGGGGGCTCAACGTTGTCACACAATACTTACTTCGCATGATGTGCAGATTAGGGAACAATGAGGCCCACCTTCCTGCATCCACAATTGCGTTGGCAAATGTAAAAAGGGCTGCAACACAATTGTGGATGCAGAAATTGTTCCCTAATCTGCACATTATGCGAAGGACTATGTGACGACGTTGAGCCCCAGGAAGAAAGCTCTGACATAACATTGACTGAAGAAAGAGACAGAGGCCTGTCGAGTCTCACAAGTTATTTTGTATTCATTCCTCTCTCCTTCATATATGTGAGTTTTAAACACCACACCCAAAGTTATTATGCCACATAAGTTTCAAACTTTATTTATGTAAAATTTATGTAGCCTATGTTACTCAGGGATAATGTACCTAGCATCCTAATAGTGAAAGAATTTTTGAAATCGGTCCAGTAGATTTCAAGTTTATTCGTTACATACAAAAACACAAATATTTTCTCTTTATAATATTAGTGTAGATTGCGGGGGCATTGCGGCTCCAAACAGTCTGATAAGTAGGTGTTCAACGGATACTGATAGGTTTTACGTTTTAGGTTTAATCAGGTACTCAATTGCGTTATTCGATCCAAACAATAATATCTTATTGTAATCACAAATTGAATACCTTCCCAACCGTTTTTTTTATTTACTCTAAGTAATAAACGAGAAAATTTGTGAGGATGATCGATGTCTAATGAATGATTTATGTCATATTAGAAGTAAGCATCGATAGGGTTCAAGCTATGGGCTTCAACAAATTTGTTCTTTGAGTAATTCTAAGCATTTCTAGTGCGAGCCACAAAGAAAATTATGGCGCTGCCAAGGGTGGGAGGGGTACAAAGGTAATTTTCGAGTTGCCACCACTCTTGTTTTTTTTTACCAACTTTTTGTAGATGGAGGTGCTTTAAATTTATATTTTTAGAATCTGCATGAAATGCGCTTTACTTTAGTATTTTCTGTTTATTTTTTTTCTCTTGCATTTAAAACTTATTACTTATTAGCTATCAAAGCAAAAAAATTATGACAAACTTTTCACTTTTTTACGATTTATTCGAAAAATTACTATTAAAAAGATTAAAATAAATACCAGAAATGAATTCTACATCTTTATTTTATACTAGCATTTCGCCCGGGACTTCGTTCCAGTGGGAATTCGGGAAAATTATGTAGCCTATGTCCATTGGGGTTGGGGATAACGTAGCTTTCTATTGCTGAAAGAATTTTTCAAATCGGTCCAGTAGTTTCGGAGCCTATTCAGTGCAAACAAACAAACAATCAAATCTTTCCTCTTTATAATATGTATATAGAAGAACAGATATAGATAGATAGATATAGAAGAAGATATAGACGAAAATGATAAGTGGTCGGTCCCGGCTATTATCGATTGATTACAGTCGTTAAAACCAAGTCAGAGGCCATGTGCGGTATGAAAACTCTGACACCAGGGTTAGCCAACTATACCTATACGATAAGAAGAAGTTTCATATAAAACTTTCGTGAAATTGTTTTTTGAATCTGTGTCTTATATTTTCAGTTTCATATAAAAATGTCGTGAATTGTAGTATCGAATGACGATTAAAATAGATCTGTAGCCCGGGGACATTTATATTACAAAAAAGGTTACCGTTTGTCTTTGTGAAATTATTAATAGATTTAGCCATTTTATTTATATACAGGGCTTTAGGTAAATCTCTTTCAATCCCATACAAACTTCATCAGCATTTAGCGCATTTTGTATGGGAGATCAATTTTTTTTTCCGTATTTTGACCTACGTTCCTTGGGAAAAGTTGTACAGTTTAATGGACTGATTTAGCACCCTAGAGGTTGAAAGAGATTTACCTAAAGCCCTGTATATTAAAAGTGAGGTCTTAATGACCGTAACCCGCCGTAACCAGATGTTAAAAGTAATAAGTAAAAAAATCTCCATACGTGCTAGTTATTTACATTATTGAGTTACCGTTTCAAATTTATACATCTGTTAATAGGCCCTCTGAACAAACCATATACCTATTTTAAGATGATTTCTGAGGCCGGTTTAGATTTTAAGACACATTTCTTCTTCATGGCCAAAGTCCATTAACAGATGTATTTTGAAATGGTAGGTAACTCAAAAATGTAAAAAAACACTAATATGGTTACGGCGGGTTACGGTCAGTAAGAATTCACTTTTAGTACTTATATGAAATGGCGAAATCTATACATATTATAAAGAGGAAAGATTTGATTGTTTGTTTGTTTGCATCGAATAGGCTCCGAAAATACTGGACCAGCGATGGATCTTATACGCTCAGCGATGGGATCTTATACGAGTATGTATAGGCAGGAGAAAAGTCTATTACTGCTTCAAAAAAAAATGTATGTTTGTGCGCATCCAAACTATTAAACAGTCTGTGTCTGTGTTACTCTAAGAACAGTTGGAAATCACCTACAGATGTAAGTAGTTGAAGACTCTTAATGTCTAAATTGCTTATCAAAACTTCAAACCGGTCAAATTTATTTGTAATACATTTCGTGCGTCAAAGAGATTATAAATTGTGTAGGTAAGTGAACTGCGCACTTTGAAATATTAATATTTGAATAAACATGTATCTCTTTTTTTTACGGCATCTATCTAATCATAAGATTATAACTTTGTACTTTCTTGCTGTCCAAGATTCGTATGGACACAAATTGTAATACTTATTTATACTTATTGTTACTGAAAGAGAAAAAAACTTACAAAACAAAAAGTTATAAAAGCATTATTGAAACTACCGAGCACATTTTCAATTTTCCCTCGGAACGAACATAAAGACAGACACAAACACCCATGACCCAAGAACAAACATCTGCTTTTTACACAAATATTTGCCCCGACTGGGATTCGAACCCAGGACCCGTCGATCAAGAGGCAGCGTCACTACCACTCGTCCAAACTGGCCGTCAAGTACATACTTACATACGAAATACAACATTCTAACTAACAAAAAAATACAAAAATATTTATTTCCTTTTACATATTTAACCTTAACATACAGTTGCTGGAGCCTCCTTTTATAGACCAAGATCCCAGGGCCCGCCAGACCTTACTTATTTTCTCATAAACCAAATGTGTGGGAAATAGCCAGACAAGACAAGTGAGTAATTTTTGGAAGTACCTACCTTCAGAACCTGATAGCTGAAAATTGGCCGCCGGCCCAGGTTAGCTGGTATTCATACATTACTAGTACGTACTAGCACTACTATTTCCCACACATTTGGTTTATGAGAAAATAAGTAAAGTCTGGCGGCCCTGGGATCTCCGTCTATTAAGCATGTAATATGCCTGTGCCAGGAGATTCCGATCTTCCACATTTACTTATGAAACATAAAAGAAAATAATTAAATAAAACTTTTTTTTAATATTAAATTTGGTCATGACAGTGTAGGTGTAGCGAGTGTAGATGAAGTAAGAAAGAAATATTAAACTAACGTACGTAACGTAGAGAGACACTCTACAAGGTCCTTAAGTAACTTTATTACAGCTTACCAGACATCTTTTGAGAAAACGTTATTAAATATTTAAATAAGAACTTCTACCATAAGTTCAAAATATTCATCCCACATAACTTCCAAACGTGGCCGTGGCGACGACGATTCGACGTGAAATACATGTCAAAACGTTCTCGTATCGTAAAACAAATATTGAAGTGAATCTAATGCGATTAGACAGAAGAGTTAAACAAATGGGTAAATACATGAAATTAATGCTTGCTTTAACTAAGACTTTTTTCCTAGTTATCACTTATCTTATCAATCTCATTATTATCAGTATGAATATATTCATTTACTTACACAACAATTAATTATGTAAAATATTTTTTTTACATTTAAGCCGAAATGTTTTAACTTATTATTTAACCCTCACCACCCAGTATGTTTTTGTAACGTAACTGACGAGAAGTGTCCAAAAGACATCACATACATTTAGGGCTTTTATAAGAAAAATTTAAATACAGTAGTAAAACTTTTATTTAAGTTTACTTTTCTATTTTAATATGTAAAATATAAAAATATTGTTAATAGTTTTGGCTTCTTATAATATCGCTTTTTATCAAATAATTGAATATTTTTTTTAAATAAAGTTTTTAAATTAAATCTATTCAATTCAAACATTCGGCGTCTTCGTGAGTGGTTACAGTGCCGATTATTTTTTTGTTTTCTACAGTATCTATTATTTTCTACAGAGTTGTTTGATGTATCAATCAAATTGATAGTTTATTATCTTATCTTATTTAGCCTAGTGGTCCCACTAGGATATAGTTTATTATTATTTATTATTTGTACTAGGTACTAAACTACAAACTTGGAGTAAACTTTAAGTACCTATCTACTTGGGTTCAAGTGATGACGCGCGAAGAGTATGAAATAGTCAATACAAAGCGGGTGTAATATGGAAGCATTGGCCTATTTATTGGCTTATCTAGCCCAGCTGTTGTCTGATAAAGATAAACGACAGTACTTAACTGTCTAGAACAGTTAGTGCTGATGCATTATATTTGAGCATGCCTTTGTCTTATAGTTATAAGTTATGTGAAACAAAGAATTATTTAACAAGAGAAGATACCGTTATCAACGGGGGCATCGTCGTCACTCTGGCAGTTAGCCAATTAATTTTCACAAAATAAAATGAACTACTTAGTAGGTACCTAAAGTTGTAAGTAGTAGTTTGTCGATTTCATACGCTTGACCATAGAAATGAGATTTTTTTTACAGTAAATGAAAAAACGGCAGATTTTTAAAATAGTTGTAAATAGTTGTAGCTTTACTTAAAGCTGACGTGGGAATTATTGTTTTAGTGACAAAACTTCCCATTCCAAATATTACGAGTGCTTACGAGTGCTAATAGGTCTCAAGCGCACAGGCTGTAAGTCTTCTGAAAATAGCCTCGCAGCAAACGTGTTAAATAATGTTCAATAAGAGGTACGCGTATGTAAATCAACAATTTAACATTAATTTAACATTACTTCAACCATCCGGATAAATCTTAACAACAGAGGTATTATAATATTCATATCTTGTTAAAACAGGGTCACTGATGAAAACGTGGGCCATGGACTAATATTTTAGGGCATATAGGTCCTCAATCTGCAAAAAGACATTTTACGATTTAGAAGGAGTTACGAGAGCGAACGAGTATATTTCCAGCTTTAACAAAATGATTTTGGATTGTTATTCGCTACGACCTCTGTGTCTACTAGTACCTATCTTCTTCTTCTGCTCCCAAACCGTAGTCCACCTGGGTGGATCATGAGAATTTTTTTTTTCATTGGTACACCTCAATTAAATGTGTATTTTTACAAACCGACTTAAAAAAGGAGGTTATCAATTCGAATAAGTAGAATTGCACGTTTTTGCAAATCGGCGACTTTAAATTAGTTATGAAAATTGTATGTATGGATCACCTCACAAAACTGAACTCAAGGAACCTGTTATATGTATTCTCAAAAAAAAACTTTCCATACAATGACAAATCAGCTAATTGCACATATTGTATGGAGGGACGAAATTTTTTTTTTTTAAATCATAACTTGTTTAATAGTAAAAATTTTCACCGATTTGGATGATTTTCTTTTTATTGTGTTCATAATTGTCACGACCAGGGGCCTAATTTTTGAAACAGTAGAATTCCAATTCGCATACGAATTGACAAGATTTGTATGAGATTCTCACGCGAATCTTGTCAATTCGTATGCGAATTGGAATTCTATTGTTTCAAAAATACGTCTCCAGGTTTAACATAAAAAAAAAATACACCGGAAAAATTCCAGCAGACAGGAATAGCTGGTAAATATGTTTATAAAAATAATACACTTTGTATTAGACTTGTGTAACATGTAACAAGATCTAAATTGCCATTGCATGTTTTTTAAAAGGAAAATTGTCGGCAATTTTAAATTGGTGGTAGATATACCTAATACATGTATGTACTAGACTAGATGCAGGAGGGTCCCATCGAGAAGGATGTTATTGTCGTGCCTAAATGGTCGATCCCTGTGAGGCTGACTCCCCTCTACTACTATTATTTTATTTAAAACCACTCTATATATAAGTACAACGACAATTCTCGATTGACGTCACTACCAGCTCCATTTTAGATAGACTAACACAGCTAACACTAAAACATATACCTAACTCGCTTTGTCTATTATGTTGTAGCCTTGTCGTTATGGTTATGAAAGTCATTTGAGTTAAATGCAACGCTTAGACAAATAAAGTAGTGTTTGGTTGGTAACAGACATTTCGGCAACAATGTAACAATTATTACCCACCTACGTCCTTTTGTATAGGCTGTATAATAGATATTTCCCGCACTAGTGCTTTTTCTTTGCAGCATGTTTTTAATTTTGGAAACCCCAACTAATGAATATATACCAAGGAGCTTCAAAACAAATTCACAGCGACTTTACAACGAAAAAGAAAAGTTGTGTAAGTACATAAATACATGTGGGGTGAATTAAATTAATTAACAAAAATTTGGTGGGTGATTCACCCCATGAAATTCGTCTTCCCATACGACAATCAGCTGATCGCTCAAGTTATTTGGAACGAACGTCGAAATCATTGTTATTTTAACCAATGTTGCTAGGGAAAGTTGTTCAGTTTAAGTTCAGTATATTGGGCTGATTCATATCCATAACTAATAAAAAGTCACCGAATATCCTTCGGCACAACATAATTTTTTTATTTGTTAAATAAATTTTATTTGTTATTTAATTTGAATTTTTTAAATATTTTTTCAATGAGAAAAGTTCATTTCAATATTTTTTCAATGTGAAAAAATATATAAAAATAAAAAAAAATAAAAAGTGTTCAGTAAGTGATACTGGTTCAGGATTTTCAATAAAGCTAGGAGGTTCTTTTTCAACCTGTATAGATATAATGAATTGGTATTATATAAAGAGCTAAACAAATACTAAAATGATTCCGCCCATAACTGCTAAAAAAATATACAGGGCTTTAAGTATCTCTCTTTGAACCAGTACATGAAACTGAACAACTTCCCCAAGGGGCAAAATATGAAAAACAAATTTGAGTTCCCATACAAACTTCATCAGCATATAGCGCATTTTGTATGAGATTGACCTATGTTCAAAATGCGAATAAAAAATGTTGAAATTTATTGATATTATAAAAAAAGGTGTTTTATGTTTAGATGTCTTTACAGTAGCTGATGATCTTGAACAACCTTGACGCTGACGTTGAGTTACTGAGTAATCTTGCACTTCATTACGAGGCTAACAACAAGGTCGCGGTAATTTATCTATCTCGTTCCACTTGGATAACAGATGCATGCTCAAACTTTTTTGTTTGATTTGAGGATGCATGTAGAATGTACACAATGTTTGCCCCGACTGGGGATCGAACCCAGGACCCGCCGATCAAGAGGCAGCGTCACTACTGGGGCTACCTACTCTACCGGTCACCGTTTAGTGACCGGTAGAGTATATTACCACCACACATCTTTCCGGCCATCTGGTGATCGGTTGATAATATCACCCCATACCATAGAATGTAAATGAGTATACTTACCTAGATATATGCGTAACTTGAAATACACACTGTAAGCTTTTTAAAAACTAAGGCCCATATTATACATATACAGGCACACTGATTTATTCACTGCAACTGTAACTTTCTTATCCTATAATAATACATATGATTACAAAGATAAGAAAAAGTTAACTGCTAACTAACTTTGTAATCCTATATAAATATATAGAGTTACAAATTTGTTTATGCAGTTTATGTATCTAGAAAATTAGACTAAACCTGCAAAATACTTTAGTGTTTCCTTGATTCATACACTAAACCAGTGGTTCCCAAAGTTGACTGGGCGGCGACTCACCAAAATGATAGTCCAAATTTGGCGACCCACCTCGACCTAAAAATTTGTTAAAGGATATGGTATCTTTACGACCTAACGTTGCAGTAACGTACCTAGTTTAGCGCCATCTATCCGGCGCCTGAGGAAAAATAAAAAAAATAAAATCCCTCATTGGCTAGTTGCATTCGCCACCGGCTGCCCGCGCGCTGCCCCGCCGCCGGCGCGCCGCCGCCACCGTGTAGGCTGAGCTGACTTACACACACACGACGTGCGGATGCTGACCGAACCACACGTTTTTTGGTGTTACCACCGCGACCCACCTTAAATCTTCTCGCGACCCACCAGTGGGTCGCGACCCATAGTTTGGGAAATACTGCACTAAACAATAACTGTATTCTAAACTGGTCGCTGCTATGTCTGCTAGAAGTGCCTTAGAGTTGTCTTGTATTTTTTTTATAAATTTTGCGTTCCTGACGCGTTGAGTTAATTTTTTTTTTTGCAATGTTTTTTTGTATATATCTCAACAAAGCTTATATTTTAGGAATCTGTATGAATGCAGATTTTCGAATATATTATTTAAAACTAAATTTCAGTAAGTACATTTGTAAAGTTTATGGTCTTTACCAAAAATGTTGTTGATTTTTTTTTTTGAGTTATTCAACTTAAGTATAGAAACGCTGTTTGGCTAGTTAATAAGTATCTTGCTGTTTGGCTAAACTCGATGAATGTGCTAGAAACCATCCAAGAGTTCGTCCTTCAGTTCGGCTCAACTGACGATTTTAATAGCCAGCCACGAATTTCACTAACCACAGTCCAGGAGACATATTTTGGAAACGATAGAATTCCAATTCGCTTACGAATTGACAAGATTCGCGTGAGAATCTCATACAAATCTTGTCAATTCGTATGCGAATTGGAATTCTATTGTTTCAAAAATCAGGCCTCAGGTCCATCGTTGGATCAGATGATCAGATGAGTACAAATACCAACTGTAGGTACCTACTGCAATATGTATTTCACAGACGCTACTTGGCTGGTCGAAGTGCTGTCAAGTATAGATTTAAAAACCGAGGGGATAGGCAATCTCGTCCTCGCCAAGCGCCCGCTGATGTTCCGGCATCTCAGCAACCGACGCCACAACAGCAGCAGGAGCAGCGATCTCAGGCTACGGACGGACGCCAAGCCTCGGATAATGCGAATACCTCTCGATCTGATAGAGGGAAATAGGAGGGTGTGAGGGCGATGCTGGAATAGTGGCACTCGGTCCCTCTTGAGTCAAGTCACTTTGAAATTTTTCATTAATAAGTATCTAACAGTGAGTTATTTTTGGAAAAGTGGCACTCAGCCCCTCTTGAGCCCCTCTAACTGTCAAGTGACTTTAACATTTGGGTTAACAACATTAACTGCTGTGTGTATAACCTTCTTGTTTTTTTTCAGTTTTAGGATGGAAATGTATGTGAAAAGACTTAACTTGCATAACTTAAAGTTTGTAAGTGGGCTTCACGATTGACAATTGCATGTTTTTACCCGACTGCCAAAGAAGGAGGGTAATGTTTTTCGAGTGTATGTAAGTATGTATGTATGTCTTTTCCTTTGTGACCTCCTGTAGCCTAAACGGCTTGATGGATTTTGATGTATGAGGTATCGTTAGATTTGTCTTGATTACGGGAGTGTCATAGGATACATTTTATCCTAAAAGTCCCACGGGATAAAGACATAATAATATTTTTTCTAAATTTCCCTTTAAAAAAATATGTATGCGCTCTTTTTTTAGTGTGCAGTCGGGTATTTTGTTTTTTTAATAATATTGAGTTATTCTTATATGTGAATACTAATGAATCTTTGTTTATTTTTCATGTTACACTGCGAGCGACCCGTAGCTAACTTCTGTTAGGCGCGTGTGCTGAGCTTCAAATTTATAAGCTCGCGTTTTGAATCATGAATAGCTGAACTCTGGTTTTTCATGGTTTCACTTATTGTAAGGGAGAGTGAGTTCTTTGTTCAATCTGGCCTTACAACTTTTCTGAACTTGTTACTTTACCCTCTTTTTTCATATTAGGGACACAATGTAACCTAGGTAGGAGTTCTTTTCGAATACGAAAATGAGGCCCGCAGTTGCTGAACGAGACCATCCTTGGGAGAAGATGCCGCTCACCCAGCTGATTGAAGATGAACAGTTAGGTGGGGCGGTTAGGTAGTAGGCAGGACTTGGATTTTTTTTTGAATTCTTCAAATTTTTTTTCAATGTGGTAGTTGTGATAAGTATGTAGTCTTCACCGAGGTGGGACTACGTTTCACAGACGCTACTGGCTGATCGGAGTGCTGTCAAGTATCGATTTAAATTTGAAATTGAAATAGTTCATTCTAGAATAGAAGTCAAAATAAATCAGGTGACAGCAATCCGGGGCCAGGGATCATTTAACGAGAGACGCCCAAGTGTGTTGGTTGTGCGCGAAAGCGTTAAGATATGTACTTAGTTAAGTTAGAAATATATTTGTATACACCTGATCTGCAGTGTTATTAAATAAGCTCCCCTTGCATTACTTACACTAGTCGCATACATCTGCATTCCCAAATGCAATTTTTAAATTAGGAAATCTTGTTTTTAGTATGGCGCCTTATGAACTTTGAAAGGCAAATATTTAGACGCTAGCGACTGAACTTAAATGGGTTTTTTTACTAAGTATTTTCAATACTAGCATTCCGCCCGCCCGGGACTTCGTTACCGTAGGAATTCGGACTAATGTAGCATTCTAATGGTCCTCACTCAGGAATAATGTAGCATTCTAACTCCATTCTAATGGAAAGAATTCTTAAAATCTATCCAGTAGTTTCGGATTAAATGCAAACAAACAAACAATCAAATCTTTCCTCTTTATAATATTAGTGTAGATAACAAAAAACTGGGATTGGGCACTTTCTTGTCGGTCCTAGGGAATATTAATGACCTTTCTTCTTTGGCAGATATGCAGTTTAAAGTGAGGAGACGTCCGTGGTTGGTCCGCTAAGAAAGGACATCTCTGAATTCTTCATAAGGGAACCTGATAAAAATAAAAACTAGTAAAAATGCACAGCCAAAGTAAATCTATTAAACATTGGAAAACTATACCAAAAATTACGCATATTTTCTATAAAAATGATGTACACCATCTTACATCCAAAAATGAGTGTCATTTTCTTGATCAGCATCCTAAATAAAAGGCCTTACTCACCTCGTTTGTGTTTTGGGATTAGTAATGTAAAACTGTTACATGTGCATGACGATACCTCTTCCTCCTCATCGTATTAGTGTAATCAAGTATGTGGCGAACTTATCTAACCCAGAGATCTTAAACTGCCAATTATACTCTTGACTTAGTTCAGCGGCTGTAGTAAATAGACAACTGCCGGGAATGACGGCTTACCTTGCCCTACGAAGCACGGAAACATCATCATTTTCATCTTGTCAGCCGCAAGACGTCCACTGCAGGACATAGCCCTCCCCCAAGGATCTCCACATCGATCGGTTCTGCGCCACCCGCATCCAGCGGCTTCCCGCAATCTTTACCAGATCGTCAGTCCACCTTGTTGGCCTTCCTATTCCTACGCTGCTGCGCCTTCCGGTACGTGGTCGCCACTCAAGGACTTTACTGCCCCAGCGGCCATTAGTCCTAAGAGCAATGTCGCCCTGCCTAGGGCGATGGTTCCCTCCTGCTGTGTCCGTTGCTTAACCTCACTTATCGGTTTAGAGCGCATTAGGTAGTAATACATATTCAATTTAATAAAATACTTAGTTAATTGCCAGCAACTGATTTTATTCGGTTTCTTAAAATCTTGAGAATCATCTAGTTTAAAACAGCATTAAAAGAGCTACTTTACAACTATTAATATAATTATGTAGTGTAAAAATTCCTTATAAAATGGAAATGTAGTTTTAAAACTTACAGAAAAACTTAAGTTCAGGAATTAATAAAAGAGTTATACCATGTGGATTATGACTTAAGAATTACTGCTAAAAAAAATAAGAATTAAGACTTAAAAGTGCAACACATCTGGGAATAAATCCCAATTTCTTTCAAAGATTTAAGCAGTTCTAAGGATGATGTGGACTCCAGAGTCGGTCTCAACAATCTGGCTCAATTGGCCAACCTTCAGAGAAAATGCACAGTCTTCAAATGGCTTTTGCATCTGTCCTCGCTTGAAACGGCCAAGATCCCCTTCACGCTTGGCTGATGAGCAGTCAGAGTACTTACTTGCCAGCTCCTCGAAAGTGGCCTCTTTGTTTACAATTTTGTCGCGGTACTCTGAAATAAGGGCAAAGTATGACTGTTAACTAAAACAGTATGCAGTATAAGATAAAATAAGTGTACTTTTTGCACTAATTTATCAGCTAGTGCTTATGTAGAATATTCAACGCCAATGCCTAGGATGAGTCTATAACCTAGTTAAAAAAAACAACTATTGTGTCCCACTGCTGCGCAAATACCTCTTTTTCCAGTAAACTCCTAGGTGTCATTGAACACATAGACCGTTGCGTTATTTCCTACATGGTCTGCCTGTTTAGGCTGCACTATTTTTTGCTGCCTACATCTATTCTAATTTAATTTAGCAAATTTCAGACCAGGAAATTGGCTAAATTAAATGCTCAAACCCTAGCCCGACACATAGCCAGATGGAATAGGATATCCATCTGTCAGCAGTTAAAATCAGCCCTTATGAATGCATGGGAGTGACAGACCAAATCCTACTAAAGTCCTTAAAATCTCAAAGAGGATTCTGAGCTTCTGGTCAAATCTTAGATGGCTGAAATAGCCAGCGACCTACAAGCATAATGGGCCAAAAATAATTTTAGGGAAAGTAAAATGTTTGGCGCGAATGGGACTTCAACCCATGATCCCAGGCTTAGAAACAACTGAGCTATCGTGCCTTCTTCAAGGCAAGCAGCGAAATTACATGATAGCTTAGTTGGTTGGAGCACCAGGAGATCTAATCGTGAGATAGTGGTTTCAAGTCCCATTCACGCCAAACATTTTTCTTGTAAATATCCCACACACAGGTAAGTATTTGAAAAATAAATAATGAGCCACTTTAGTGCCTGAATGGGGAAAAGGGAGCCCTTACTAACTATAGACCCTCATTAGTGGTAATAAACATGAAATAAAGATATTCCATCACTACCATCTTTAGAATATTAATGATCAAAGAGCTTTCTCATCAGAAGACAATTCTGGCTGCAGCGACTGTCTTATCAAGAGTTCTCTTAATATTATTTTCATTCATTAATGGCAGGTACTTGAATCTTCACATGTCCATACAGTTGGAACAGCTCATGATTTTTAACATTAAACTGCAGCCACGCTGACATTTCATGTCGAATACAAAATTCCAAATTTTTTTAAACAAGATCAAACAAAAATTCCTTTTTTTCACTGATTTTTAGCTTAACAAATGAATAGGCCTGACTGTCATATCTAACACTAGAAATTGCTATACAATTATATTTATTTCTGTTAGCATCTAACCTCTTAAAATGTCTAGAGCTTCTTCTTTGGATCGAGTAATGTTTTCCTCACGCCAAGATGATGGGCGGCGGCTGCCTGAGTGTTTTACCAACAAATGGCTGCATTGCACTGCCTTGGGTTCTCCACTGTCATCATCTTCTTCATCTACGAGCGGCGCAGGGCTATCTGGTTTTTCCCATTGTGACTTCTTAGTGTGGGAGTTCAGGTAATAGGTCATTCCTGAAAATTAAAACCAGCAGGTGAAAATTAAACAGTACCTAGTGTTAGAAAAAAAATTTATAATGGCATGCATAAAATTTTTTGGGTGGGCATTAGAAATTCGGATCCTGAATTTGGGGTTAAAAAGTGGTTAGGGGGCAGGGGGGAGGGTGGGGGAACCCCCCCCTGCCACTCCCCCCCCGCGGAGATTCTTATTTTTTTTTATTAGTTTTTAAAAATTGAGGTGGGCATTAGAAATTCGGATGCATTTGAAATTCGGATCCCGAATTAGGGGTTGGGGGGAGGGGGGAGGGGGTGGGGGAACCCCCCCTGCCACTCCTCCCCCCGCGGAGATTATATCGGGGCAGAAACTGTAGGTTAGGTTAGAACTGCGACCCCCAGAAAAGACTTTGGTTGCGTTAAACGGTAAGCACAACAACAACATAACCTCAATTTTTAAAAATTCATTAAAAAAAAATAAGTATCTCCGCGGGGGGGGAGTGGCAGGGGGGTGTTCCCCCTCTCCTCCCAACCCCTAATTCGGGATCCGAATTTTAAATGCATCCGGATTTCTAATGCCCAACTCAATTTTTTAAAATTCATAAAAAAAAATAAGAATCTCCGCAGGGGGGGAGTGGCGGGGGGGGGGGTTCCCCTATCCCCCCAACAACTTTTTAACCCCAAATTCAGGATCCGAATTTCTAATGCAACCCCAATTTTTTTTTATAATGAATGTAAATCTACTCATGACAAAAAAGGGCCTTTTGGTTTGGTTTGTTACAAGTTCCTCAGATTCACAGCTAGTGCTGAAGTAGCCGGGGCAGGTTTTCTCAATTAGCTGCGGCCAACCTATTTATTCGTGGTGCAAAATCTAATTAATTCTAGCCTACTATTCGCGTTTCTGACAATATGGCATGCGTTTTTAATATGTCATATCACTTTGGCAAACTGGCAGTAGGCTTTATTACCTATCTACCTAAAAAATCTCAACAGATTAGCAAAAAGAGTAGCGTATTTACCTACCACATCCAAAACCACCCCAAGGCTCAAACATTAATAAATTAATCTGCCGAAATAACTTACCGGTACTCCGGCTTTTCCTAGCTTCCCATCCTTCGGGCAGTACTTCATCTTGACTCGACATTCTAACTGCCGCCAATGATTATCTTCAGAACAAAACAACTCTTGTTACCTTCGGATCAACGCTAGAGAGATTACCTTTTCTCTGCTATCAAGGCAAGCACAAGCAACCACAGACTAGGTAGATGATACTGACGTATCAAGCAACTGATTTCTTCGACAATATACGTATACGTACGGGTAATAGTGTACATACATACAAGTTTTTTTTTTTGGGTTGGCTATAGAAATAAGTACCCTTCTTTTGATGTAACTGAGGGTGTGGGGGGTCTTCAGGGATTCCAATTAGACCTTTTAAGTTGATTTTGGTCGCCGGAGATACGAACTTGTTTTAAAAAATGATTTTTTAATTTAACTTGAAATGAAACGTAAGTTCGACATTCTATTAAAACGGATCGTCAACTCATCAATTTTCCGTGAAACCATAGACATTTTTTTTTTTTGTTAAATTTATCCCTTTCGGGAAAGGCAAAGGAAACTATGTCCATACAGCCATGTCTTCAGTGAAAAATCTTCTTTCTTCAACTTAACCTAAGCCCTAAGCTCCTCGTGTTCTGCGTAAAACCGGATAGCGTCTGTTTTACGAAAACTGGCGGCGAGAAGCACAACCGCGAGGATCTTTGTCGGTACCAAACGGAGCAGAAACACTGTTATCACTTGAATTTTTCATCACTACGCGAATTCTAGTCAATTTACTGCATAATACACTATCACTATTACACATTAAACAACTTTTTCACGCCGAAAACGAAAATTCAGTTGACAAAGCAACCGCTCACGCCGAGTTCCCGCCAAAGACCCGAAACCATAGACATAGAAAAAATAAGTTAAATCATGAAACGCATAGACATAGAAAAAATAAGTTAAATACCACTAGACTGGCTGTTGTCAGATCAAAAACGAGACCATTTGATTTTCGCCATTTTGGCGCTGTAGGCGGCAGCGGCAGAAAACCGAACTCGACGTAGTGAGGCCAAAAGTCGATTAGTCGACAAACTATATGTATTTCCCAGCAGGGTAGGCAGTTAACTACAATCATGAAAAATAAAACAAATAAATGCGTTAGTTTCAAAAACAATAATATTTAAAGCTGTGTTACTTTATAAAAAGTTAAAGTATGTAATTTTTCAAAACTGGTACTCTTTTTTTCAGTTTTGAAATATTATTCAATAGTTCATAAAGCCTACTACCATCCCTTAGCGGGGATCGTGACATGTTTCTAGTAACCCTTATGTATAACCTTTACCTTGAACATTTTCTTCAAATATTGTAGGAACACTACCAAATTTTAACAATTTCCTACTTCCTATGAAACATTTATAGTTTTAAGTTGTTTTTACTAACAAATGGGCCACAGATGTTCGAGTTGTAAATTTAAGATAAAATAACAATTAACATGTATTAGGGAGTAAGTTAACTACAATCATGAAAAATAAAACAAATAAATGCATTAGTTTCAAAAACAATAATATTTATAGCTGTGTTACTTTATAAAAAGTTAAAGTATGTAATTTTTCTAAACTGGTACATGTTTCTATCGTGACATGTTTCTAGTAACCCTTATGTATAACCTTTACCTTGAACATTTTCTTCAAATATTGTAGGAACACTACCAAATTTTAACAATTTCCTACTTCTTATAAAACATTTAGGGTCAAAATGTTTCGAACATATTTCGTGGCTTTTCTTTGATGTCCAATTCCTTGAAACATACATATTTTGAAGCCATTTTTTTTAAAAGGTTGGAAATCTGTTGTAAGAAATTTGGTTGGTTAGGTATTATGTCTTACTGTTCTTATGAAGATTAGTAAACTCTTAAATATTTATCTTAAATCATTCAAGAGCGTGTCGAGCGACGCGCAATTTAATCAAACATTACTAGTTATCTTGAAAAGCTTAGGTACTAAGGTGTGATTACAGTTTTGTAGTATCAAGGGTCTCTTAGAAAATTGCGAGTAGACGGATATGGCGAAACTATAACTTTGTAGTCTACTACATAACCCTAAAAAAGTAACCATGGGTACTCAACAAAATAAAAACGGTTTTGTTTGCCATTGTACGTAACATTAAGTAATATTTTACACTAATATACCTATAACATGTTTCTATCGACATTGTTTTTATCGACTGTCTTTGGAAGCACTAGCGAAATAAAGCAGGCGAATCAAGCGAAATTGAAAATGCGAAAATTTTATCTTTTATAGTCATTTTAACATTACTATATACAGGGTGTAAATCTGCAAGGTTGCCATATTCAATGATGGAGTTGTATGGTATGGGACCAACTTTATTCGATAATACCGAAAACGGCACATTTAACTGTAAACGAAAAAAAACAAGATTTTGTTTTGAGCTTTAGAGAATAACCCACCTAAGCTGAAATAAAAAATGTACTGCACTGAGAATACCCCAACATTATCGCATTTGTGCCATGTTATTTTAGTGATGTGCATATAGTTTCGATGAATTAATGATGTGCACGCGAGTTGTCAATTAAAAAAAATTAAATTTTCAAAATTTTAGGTTTTTATATTATTATTGATTTCAACTCTATATCAGCTGTATATTTGCTCCTGTGAATATGGCAACCTTGCATATTTACAGTTTGTATATACTTAGAAAACGAGGAATGTCTTCCCGACAATTTCTAATCATTTAAAGTAGAATTAAGACGTTTTAAAACAACATTTTTTAATAAAACAGTTGGTATAAAAACATACTTGTACATTGACCGATTATCTCCTTTTTTCTGTTTATATTTACAAACCAAGCATATTCTCATGGTCACAAAATTGAATATTAATAAAACTTTATACAAAAATTCACTTGGTCTTTAAAATTTTAACAAAATTTTCAAATATTTCAAATTGTTTACAATTCACTGCGTCAAGTTCCGTTCAATTTGTCAAAATTCCTGCGAATTTGTCACTTTCAATGCATCCTAGAGACAAATGCTGTAATTTATAGAGGACTGCCAGTCCATACACTTTATGTCAGTGCTTTAAGGAAATTTTAGTGTTTTGATCTGGCAACCCTCTTTTTCTTTTCCATCCCAGCGAGGCGAGTCCTTGCGCCCGACCGACTACATTCAATCAAAAATAGTATCTAATAATTATTATTTAGTATTGTGGCGAAAATTTATTGTTAAATTGGTGAGTACGCTCCTGTCAGATAGGAATCCTTTTTTCACGATTCTCAAAAGCCATAGTTATTGTCCGAGATTTTATGGTATTGATTGATTACCGTGTGAGTGTAATGCGCATCTACTTTGCAGGGAGGTTCAACATTTTCGTTTATGATGATTAATTTTACTATCAAGACGCTGGACTCCAATAATCACCCGTTTTCTGTGGAGGATGAGGTTAGTATTTCTTACAAGCATCTATAAATTTTATCGATGTCATTAGCGTGCGCCATGCTTGGGATATATCTTGTACATTTATCCGTGCTACCTATATGCGAATTCTGTTGGAGTTTCATTTATTTCAAATACCATTGCATTGTATCCAACGTATTACGGATATCAGTTTTACATTTCCTGATATTAATGTCCTGGTTTAAATTTGATGGTGTTGTTACTGTTTGTGTATGCATTAGTGAAATTCTAAAGTAAACCCACCTACCCGCTTTGTATTTATATCTATAGCATTTGCTAATTCTTGCAGTTCAGCTATAAGGGTCACGGCACAGTTATCTTATCATGTTCCATCAGTTTTGAATGTGTCTTGGTAACAATATTATTGTTGGAAGTATATTGTAATTTTGTGCATGCTGGATGGGTACCAAGTATTGACTAAGTAGGTACTTCATAACTGTTAGGTATTGTTGAATACAAAATTATTTTTCTAATTTTAACAAAAAGTACTTATTTTAAAAAGTATTTAACTAATTAAATAGTTCCTTAACTAAATAATCAGTACCTCTTAAGTAATAATATATTTAAAATTCAGTTTGATATGATGTATTCTTTACCTGTCAATGTGCGAAAGATTCAATTTAAAAGCATCTATTGCATTTTACCTTTTTTGTGATTTGGTAATTATGTTGATTTGGCAAATTAATAAGCTTAGGCACATTTTGTAAGTGTTTATTAATCTACTTTTGTGTAATAAATTAATTATTAGACATTGTTAGGGTTTTCAACCCTTATAGTTTGAAGATGTCCTTGGTTTTGCTCAAATGAATTCTTTTAACCGGCAATGTAGTGTATGGGCATTTAGCTTTTTTAAAATATTGTCTTGGAAGAAACTTTTATGATTCATGCCTCATTTGCGAAATTTTATGCTTTAAAGTTAGACTCAACTGTCCTCTACCAGCTAAACCATTGCTTTTAAAATGTGAA
This sequence comes from Aproaerema taeniolella, assembly GCA_949987775.1. Taxonomy (NCBI): domain Eukaryota; kingdom Metazoa; phylum Arthropoda; class Insecta; order Lepidoptera; family Gelechiidae; genus Aproaerema; species Aproaerema taeniolella. The sequence goes on along the minus strand of OX465242.1, from coordinate 30,517,976 downwards.
AAATCTCATGGTGTGGTTAATAGGAAAACGCGATAGCCCAGTTGGAAATGAGCCAAACTTGTAATCGGAAGGTTGCGGGTTCAAATCCTGGTGCGGGCGTGTGTAGCACTAATTCGTCTTTTCGGATTTATGTTGATTTGATTTTGATGTGTTAGGATTTCAGTAATTTTGTTAAATAGTGTTAACTATGTTTATGAAATATGTTTTAAAGGTTTATTTTTTCATGTTGTAGATAACTGTACTACAATTAAAGGAAAAATTGAGAGAAAGCTTGGGTATAGAAATAACCCAGCAGAGGTTAATTTTTTGTGGGAGGGTACTTCAAGATGAAAAGAAACTTGCAGAGTATGGTGAGTGCAATATAATTTGTTAAAAGTTGTGTACCTACAAAGTCTACCATTTTTATGAGTCGCGTCGGCAATACTCATTTAGTGGGAAAGTGCAGTCTAAGCTTAAAAAACTGAACGTAAATACCTATGGAATATAGACCTTATCGCACTACGTTTTTATTACAGTCCTTAAAATATAGCTTGATCTCTGTGACAGATGTCAATGAAACCAATGAAGTAACTTTGATAGAGCGTAAGTTTTACAATTATTAATTGTATTTTTATCACCTTAATTTTTATTATTTAACTGCCAGCTACATCGCACTTTAAACCGGGTATGGGTCGTGGTCGCCAAGGTCAAGATTGGGGTCAAGAGTTAACCAATCTCATAATAAAAAGTAAATAAATTTTTTTTTATGTTTTATGGTGGTGAAATTCTGAATTCTATAGTTTTTCTCAATTCAGTTCCTAAGTTTGTATGGAAAATAAACTTTTCACTACTCATGCTCGGAAAGTGCTTGTTTGTGCAGCTTATAGGCTGCACAAAATCGATTTTTGTGTTCTAGAGCCCAAAACGATCTACTATAGGCTGAACAAAATCGTAGGCTGAACAAAATCGATTGTTGTGTTCTAGAGCACAAAACGATCTACTATAGGCTGCACAAAATCGCATTTTGTGCTCTAGTGCACAAAGTGATCTACTCATAAATGGGTAGTAAGGCATAGAAAACTCCATACAGCCATCATACAGCCAAAATAATCAGAAGTTTAAGGATAAAATTTGTTATTATATGTTATTTTATTATTTCCTCGCAATCGAAGTGAAAAGCAGAGTTTATAACTCTTCCACAAAACCATTTTTATCCGAGACTTATAGCAGCCCGAGCCGAAGGCGTTTTGATCACTTGTTGTAAAATCTACTATTTTATTTTACATTTTAACTCGAAACTTCGAATGATATATTATCTTAAAGCAAACTAACAAACATTCGAAACTTCGGAAAGAAACGGATCTTAAAGCAAATGTTGAATGAGTTTAATAAAATAAAAAAGCAATGTTCTGAAACCTTTACTGAGACTTAGGAAGCTGCAATTTTTTACATGGGTTTAATAAGAAGGGGAAAGGTTAAGGAAGGTTATTCCGTCGTGAAGTCGTATTAATGTAGTCGTAAAACATGTATGGTTTGATTTAAATTATTATTTGTAGTTTCTTTAATAAACTTACGGTTCTGTATTTTTTTTTCTCTATAATAAATTTCCACCCTCATGTTTTAAGTATAGTTAAGGGAATAAAAGAAACCTTGTTAGGTTAGGTTTTGTATGGGTATTCATCTGTTAGTACCTACGTGAGCATTTTCATTCTAATTTAGATTTTCAAAAATCTCGAAAGGTCAGCAGGCCGAGTACGATAGTGACAACGCCGCGGCAACACCGCGGTCCTATGTCAAAATGTCAACATTGACAACGCCAAAGGCCAGGAAGACGTATGACAACGCGATAATCTCATGACCGAATGTCAAAGCGACTTCTAATTTTGTTGCCATTTATGAATTATTTATTGAAGTTATTTGTCGTAATGGGAAGTTGTTTGACATACATTTGACTTATCATTTCAACGTCAATAAGTTGTTTACATATTGAAAATATTTTTATTGAAAAATGTAAATATTAAAATGAAAAGCTCTTTTACATTGTCAACAAATTGATTGCTTACAACTTAAGAGAAGCGCCGTTGTTTTTTATGAAGAAAACTTGGTAATATTCCATTAAAAAGTAAGTGTTATCAAAAATATTTTTAGTATAATCAATAAGGAAATATAAATATCGTCATTTCAACCGCAACATTCACTGCTGGGTTCCCCAAAGATCTTTACATTGATCGGTCCAGGGTTACCTACCACAGCAGCTATTCCACGGCCTTTGCTAGATTGTTTGTTGGTCCACTTGGGAAGCCTTCCGAAATGTAGTTGCATTAATTATGGCTTCTATTTCAGCGCCAAATGATGAGACATTCAGAAAATCTATTTTTTTGCCTGATACAGAGTTTGAAAGAAACTACCGGAGAGAGTCAGTTAGGGGAGACGTTTGCCCAGCAGCGGGACAATATAGGTTAAAAAAAATAACTCTTTCAACCAAACATAATATTGATGTAATCACTCACAGCTGTGTGTGGTTCAAGATATAATCCGAATTATATCAAACTGGGTGGTAGGTTAGGTGCTTTTTAGATTATTTGGCAAAAAATATCCTTAAGCTTTTAAATATACATTTAACTTCTTAGCCTTCATTTAAAAAATAATGTTTTCTTGAAAATCTATTTCAGGATTAATAAACATGTCGGGCTGTGCCGGTGCCGTGAATTGGAAGGAGACAATCCCGATCCGGAAAAAGGATTTCTACTTCAACAAGAAAAAAAATAATTACGAAATAATTTCAAGGAACCTAAAGAAAAATACAAATCTATGGTTTCGTTGTATTGTTTATAATAATTAGTGTTCATAGTACACAAGCAATGTATGGCGAAGGAACCCCCAGTGATTCTTTAAAAAATGACAAGTCCACGCATTATTGATAGGCACGTCGCCCCCTAGCAGTTTAAATAGTTTTATATTTAAAAATGTGTAAAAAATTACAGAAGTAACAAATTATAAGACATAGTTTTCTAAAGATTCAAGTTGTTGGTTATACTGTATACTGTTGGCCCATTTTCTAAGTACACAAGCTCTTTCCCCACGGCTCCGTTCGCATGGTTCATAATCCTCTTAAATTAGCTAGTTAACAAACATATCGTAAGTCTAATATCCAATGACAACCGTACACAGCACTCTTTGCAAACAGTGAAGTTAAGAAAGAATTAATTTAAAATAAAAAGTTACAAAATAAAAAAATAAAAACGGTTAACAAATTATTAATCTTAAAAGTCAGATTTTGACTAAGTGCGTTTAAATTTTTGCAAGAAAGCTTTAAATGACGGAAGACTGCAAGAAACTATGTCGGTGTGAGCGCAGATATCGTTGTAGTTTTTACACATTCTAACTATGGGAAAAAAATAATATAGCTAGGTTTTTTTCACCCTGTACTTACAAAACTGCATACATATTATATTCACCATGGATTTTTATTTTGCATATGACATTTCCAGAATCTGGCATTTCCAGAATACGACATTTACAGAATCTGCCTTTACTAGAATCTGGTATTTGTAGAATCTGGCGAAATCAGAATCTGTCATACACAGAATGTGGCATTAATTTCGCCATCTGGCATTTCCAGAATTTGACATTAACCGACTAATTTAATTTGAAATGTTATAATATTTTATTTAACGAAAAAAACAAGAATGCTGAATATTTGAATTCTTTGCCCGATAATTTTTATACACAAAAAACATAATCTACGCATGCGCACAAATTACAATAAAAACTTACAAAAAGGCGCCATTTATTTTATTTGTTCACTTGTAATGATATTAATAAAACGTAGTGTTATGCCCCATTAATTATTATGTACCTACCTATTTATTCTTAACAATTTACCTCGAGTTGGACATCTTTCACTATTTCATACTAACTTAAAATCGATACTACTAATGCCATCTAATAGAAAAATATGACAACTATATTTATACAAGCTACTCGATAACCAAGAACTTTAGGTATATACGGCAGAAGACAAAAATTCCCTTAGGGTTCCAGAGAGTGAAACCGTTGGAATCGCATCACCATGCTAGCTTCAAACCATTTGTGGTGCGGTTCCCTCGGTCATGTGAGGGAGAGGTTTTGGCCGGAGGGCGTGGTGTTCCGCCAATGTAATGCAGTTTACAGTTATTGTATTATTATGAATATGTGATATTTGTGGTCCCTGAGGGACCACTTGAAAATAACGTATAAATAAGTAAATATATTATAAAAACACAGCATTTCTCGGCATACGTTTAGTAAAAGTCATGAGGAATATTATAAAAGTAAAACAAAAGTATGATCACTAGTCAATTTTTCAAATTTCATATTTCTTTGTCCCTCAGTTCACACATTACAGAAATAAAAATAAATAAAAATATCCTAAAATATAAGGAATACTTATCGATTCGTCTTCTTGAGGGTTAGTAAAAGACTTTAACTTTATAAAAGTATTTTTTTATCATTGATTGATAGCTTAATAGACAAGATATTTAATTTTAAAAATTTACTTAGCAGTGTATAGTAGGGTGACAATACAATCAAAAGTTTATTTACTCGTATCACATCTAGGTCCATAGATAAATACCTTACAGACTAACATACATGTGAAATATAATTAAATTAAAACAAAACCAACACTGTTTCCCGGGTGTTTTCCGGGGGTGTCTGCAACCGAGAATCTCCCTTGGAAACGGCGGAACACCATGCCCTCCGGCCAAAAGCTCTCCCTCATGACATGACCGAGGGAACCGCACCACAAATGGTTTGAAACTAGCATGGTAATGCAATTCCAACCGTTTCACTCTCTGGAACCCTAAGGGAATTTTTGTCTTCTGCCGTATATACCTAAAGTTCTTGGTTATCGAGTAGCTTGTATAAATATAGTTGTCATATTTTTCTATTAGATGGCATTAGTAGTATCGATTTTAAGTTACTATGGAATAGTGAAAGATGTCCAACTCGAGGTAAATTGTTAAGAATAAATAGGTACATAATAATTAATGGAGCATAACACTGCGTTTTATTAATATCATTACAAGTGAACAAATAAAATAAATGGCGCTTTTTTGTAAGTTTTTATTGTAATTTGTGAGCATGCGTAGATTATGTTTTTTGTGTATCAAAATTATCGGGCAAAGAATTCAAATATTCAGCCTTCTTGTTTTTTTCGTTAAATGAAATATTATAACATTTCAAATTAAATGTAATTAAATATACGCAAAATAAAATACTTTTTCCAAATATGAAAATTATTTGCTTGTTTTTATTATTGTATTACACATGAAGACGAGATGATTTTATTCTCAGTATGCAAACCTCCTTGCTGGTAAACTTATTAATTTGACTAGTGAAAATTAAGAAAACACTACTACGTCTAAGTTTTCGAACTTATCTATTTACACCTTTTAATTGCACTGATTTATTAAATTCATTTACTAAGTACTGTAATTGGATAGTTACTGTGTTGCAATGGATTTGTTATTTTTATTCATATTTTTCGCATTGTCATAAGTATGTTAGTCTGTAAGGTATTTATCTATGGGCCTAGATGTGGTACGAGTAAATAAACTTTTGATTGTACTGTCACCCCACTATACACTGCTAAGTAAATTTTTAAAATCGAATATCTGGTCTATTTAGTTATCTATCAATGATAAAAAAGTACTTTTATAAAGTTAAAGTCTTTTACTAACCCTCAATAAGACGACTCGTTAAATATTGCTTATATTTTAAGATATTTTAACTAATTTACATTTCTGTAATGTGTGAACTCTGAGGGACCACAAAATATGAAATTTAAAAAATCGACTTCTGATCATACTTTTGTTTTTCTTTGATAATATTCCTCATGACTTTTACTAAACGTATGCCGAGAAATGCTGTGTTTTTATATTTTTTTTACTTATTTATACGTTATTGTCAAGTGGTCCCTCAGGGACCACAAAAATCACATATTCATAATAATACAATGATTGTAAAGTGCATTCTATTCATTGTGTAAGTATAAATATCTATTAGCGAGATATGCCAGCAAGTTAGGTACTTGTCCAGAAGTGGAAGGTTAGGTGTGTGGACTGAGGGACCACACTTTGTGCGTCACAGTGTTTTTATAAATTATTTAGAAATTCCAGTATTCGTTTTACAAAATGTGTACTACTTTTACTAAAGCCTGCCGTAAGCACCACTGTTATTTTTAACAGTGGGCCCTCAGTTCACGCACACATGGTTGTAATAAGTATCATACCTACTCGAATTATTCGTAATTTTCCTATACATAACATTAAATGCCAAATAAGTAAATTGCAAAGAATAAGACTTTTTTATACCGTATAAGGGACACAACGATATAAAGGAAACCTTACTTTTGTTAGGTAGGTATCTCAAATGGACACCACAAATTAATTATCTAATAATCTAAGTTATATCAAAATAATCACATTAGAGATCAGTGCTTATAAGGTAATCATTATAATCAAAGTCAGTGCAGGACAATAATAAAACATTTCTATATCTATGAATGAAATTATTTCTATGTCTATGAACGAAATCAAAAAGATTTCAAAGTAATGCTGTGTTACCCTAGTAGAATATGTTTGAGTACAAAGAGTATGTAAGGTGAAATTTGATAGAAACTTTTTCATCTTATTTATGTTTTTTCTATCTCGCGGCTGTGTCGCGTTGGCCAAAGAGAATATAAACCGTTGGCTTTACGCTGCCAAAGTGAAGTTTCAGCGTGAGCCGAGCGCGAGCTTGTCGTTATCGTGTTAGAGCTGCAGGATATAGAGTAACGTACGCCCATTCACTTGTTTCTGTATACAAACTTTGAAATCCTTTTCATGAGGTTAATTCCAAAAAATTACCTCTTAGTCCTTTTTAAAACTTTAATATTTAAAAAAAAACCTTTATATAAACTTTCAAGCTTCAATTCAGGACCTCGCAAAATGTGGTAATTTATATTCCGTGAAGTTTAAACTCAAACTGTAAAAGATGTTTTTCTCCATACAAACTTTGAGCCCCCATTTCGCCCCCTTGGGAGTTAAATTTAATTATAATTATATTTCTGTCTGATGTAATTATTAAATAAATATAATTTGGGGTCAGGTGGACCACGGCCCAAAGACATTTTCAAATTGCATGCTACTCATCATTTAGGTGGACCACCGGCAAAAAAATAGTGCCCGTGGTCTACCCAGGTGAACGAAGCAGGTGGACCACGACCCATACCTGAAATGCAATACATTATTGTTATAAAAAATAAATTTAATATTAATACCTATTACATACCTCGTAAGTTCTAAAATAAATAGTTATAATTTTCTGAAAATATGACGATTACGCACGTACAAGGTCATAACAGACGTAAAAAAGATAGTGATGTAACAATCGATAAACGTAAATCGTTAGCAAATTTTATTAAAATATTTTAAACAAGAATATATGACACTGAATATTGCATCTAGTACTTTGTTTTGAAGACAAAGACTTCATAATAAACCTGCAAAGAAAAACTTTCATTTGTTTGCCAAGGCATAGGATGTAAATACCAGAAGCAAACGAAATCCTAATAGATTAGTTTTCTTTGAAACACCACAGACAGAAAAATACAACCGCAGCTGTTTGTGCATGTGTATAGGTTTTACAGGATGAATTGAAATTAGAGCATAACCTCGTAAGGGGATATAGTACAGGTCATTTGCAACAACTTTTGTAAGGACACCCATATGCAAAAGTGAACCAATCTAAAGTTATAATTTTTTTTGTATTTTTTTGAAAAAATCGATGTGGTTACCTAAAAAAAATTTAAAATAAAACAGTTTAAAAAATTTCGATATTTTTTTATTTATTATCTAGTCTATTACGTTCTAGTTACATGTCAGCATAATTAAATTTACATTATTGGCATTATTCTAGGCACAGTGTTGCAAAACATAAAAATATTTGCAAAATTTTTCTATCGTTGTTAGGAAAAAATGCTTGTTTTAAAAAAACTCACTATTACACTTACTCTGCGTATTACAAAGATAACATTAACGTTTTTTAAGCTTTCAAATGAAGTTTAACACTCTGGCATAGCTAGTCTAAACTTAAAGATATTAGGCAAAGAATGGGACAGGTTGGAATATCACAAGTTAAACAGATTAATAATGAGCGTGTCGTTTTCAGTACAAAAAATGCAAATTAAATGGAAATGTGACTCATACACTTAGTTAGTAGTGACAATTCGACAACACACATTTTAATTCAAGTTTTCAGTGAAAATCATTATTAATTTGTTTAACTTGTGATATTCCAACTGTCCCATTCTTTGCCTAATATCTTTAAGTTTAGACTAGCTATGCCAGTGTTATACCTCATTTGAAAGCCTAAAAAACGTTAATTTTATCTTTGTAATACGCAGACTAAGTGTCGTAGTAAGTTTTTTTTTTAAACAAGCATTTTTTCCTAACAACGATAGAAACATTTTGCAAATATTTTTACGTTTTGCAACACTGTGCCTAGAATAATGCCAATAATGTAAATTTAATTATGCTGACATGTAACTAGAACGTAATAGACTAGATAATAAATAAAAAAATATCGAAATTTTGTAAACTTTTTTCTTTTTAATTTTTTTTAGGTAACCACTTCGATTTTTTTTCAAAAAAATACAAAAAAAATTTATAACTTCAGATTGTTTCACTTTTGCATATGGGTGTTCTTACAAAAGTTGTTGCAAATGACCTGTACTATATCCCCTTACGAGGTTATGCTCTAACTTCAATTCACCCTGTATAATAAATTACCTGCTGACATTAAAAATCTAACTTTGACAAAGTTTAAGACAAAGTTATATAAATGGCTAAATGACAAAACTTTCTATAAGATAAATGAATTTTTACAGTAATTTTAATGAACTTCTAATATTTTATAATCAAATAATAATCTAAATGTTGTTGGAATGAAACAATAGTGATGAATTTGAATTTGTATAAAACTTTTAAGACTACCCGCCACCTTATTGCATGCTTATTTTATTTAAGCAAAACATGATATACTTAACTACCTTATTGTCATCTAAAACACCATGTTTTACGCAAATAAATGATTATTGATTAAGACAGCTCCAGCAACTTCGACTCAAGTGATGGTAGAGAGGATGACCTTGTCATGTTCCTTTGAATAAAAAAAAACTGTTTCTGTTTGATTAGAATAATATGCATTTTTATTTAAATCCTAGCAGACTATGGTAGATCACTATTTTAAAAGAGTTTAATCGACGAAAAGTATCGACTGGGTATGTTGTAAGTGTCACAGCACTGGTGAGGTATGTCACAGAGATCATGCTATATTTTATAAAGACTGTATTTACGTTTATACAGGGTGGTCCAAAAAGTGACGTCAACAATTTTTTTTAGATTCCACACACCTGGGTGAATCCAAAAATACCCCAAGTATGTTCCGCGATTTTTCGTAGTTTAAAAGTTATGATTTTTTGGAAGCGTTTTTAAAATTTTATTAAATTTAATAAAAAATCATAACTTGTTTGATAGTAAAACTTTACAAAATTCTTTTTGTGCAGCATGATCACCTTAAATCACCCTTTTACGTGATAAATCAACTATGCCACATTCTTCATTATAAGTTATGAAAAAAATGGTCGAAAGTGAAAATTTTTGGTTTGCGATGAACAGAAGATAATTTTCTAAAATCTCATAAAAATACTAAGTGGCTGTTTCATAGGTTCAAACTCATTTTAAAAACTTCAGTGATTCCTCAACATACTAAATAATATACTAAATAATACGGTTTGAAAATTTGATTGTCCAATTGATCAAATTCAATGATTAGTTTGCTAAAATGTGTCACTGGTCGTTTAATTTGATATTATTTTAATGTTTTTGAATATGTCTCACTAAAGTCGGTTATTAGGATGAAAAAACCAACTAAAACAATTTTTTCTAAAATAAAAATTTCTAAGTGCATTTTCACCAAACTAAGTTCAAACGCCGATTTCATTGAAAAATCACCCATTAAGACCAAATTTTTTTTATTATTTGGTAAGTTGAGGAATCACTGAAGTTTTTAAAATGAGTTTGAACCTATGAAACAGCCATTTAGTATTTTTAAGAGATTTTTGAAAATTATCCTGTGTTCATCGCAAATCAAAAATTTTCCACTTTCGACCATTTTTTTAATAACTTATGATGAAGAATGTGACATAGTTGATTTATCACATGAAAGGGTAATTCAAGGTGATCATGCTGCACAATTTTTTTTTTGAATTAAACAAGTTATGATTTTTTAAAGGAGTGCTGGTAGAAATTAGAAAAACACTTTCAAAAAATCAAAACTTCTAAACTACAAAAAATCGCGAAACATACATGGGGTATTTTCGGATTCACCCAGGTGTGAAGAATCTAAAAAAATTGTTGACGTCATCTTTTGGACCACCCTGTATAATATGTGGCTTTTGTTGTCAAAGAAAAAGATCCAATGACTGCTTTTTGAAATATGAAGACTTCTGAAAGTGATATTGCTGTAGTTTCTAATAAACACACTATTTGCAGATGTTAATGGGAAAGTGGTGCACTTGGTGCAGCGAATGCCGCCGAGCGCCGAGGCTCGCGCGAGCTCCAACTCCGCAAGCTCTGCCGCTCCGCCGCCTCACTCGCATGCGCATAGTGACGGCATCTACCCAGGAGCGCAACTACGTAGGCTCATGGTAACTAAATATATTTTACTTTAAAATATTGTAAAAATGTTCACTGTGCTTACACAGTTTCACACCATAAGATCCCCTGTGTCATTCATCGGTCCCTTTGTGCACTTTGCAACCAATTTTTGGCAGGATATCTTGGTGAACACAGTAATAAAAAGCTGATGAAATGCGCAAGTTATTTTTCTTTACTTTTTAATTAAGTAAAATAGTTTTGCAAATAACCGCCGCGACATACAAAGGACTACTGACGAAATTCGAAATACAAAGGACTACTGACGGCAGGCTTCTTCTCACGATAAGATAGACAAGACAAAAAATGATTTCTGGTTTGTTTATTCAGGAGGTGCAGGCTATGACTCCAACAGCGAGCCGCATGGAGTTTATTCGACACTTTATCATAGAGATTAGAAACTCGATCTCCGCCTTGCGAGTTTATCGTAACGAAGACGAAGAGGTAAGTCAACGACAAGTTGCCGGCTTCAAGACATTTTTTTGTCGTCTTATTTAGAAGCCTAATCGATTTTCTTAAGACCCATTCACATTTTTAAAAACTGCAGACTATTGAAACTAATACATAAGAAGTTCTACTATTTCCTAGAAAAATATGTATTACTTTTCTGGCATGTTAAGTAAGAAAGAAATTATTCGTCCAATTGATTTATGCATTGGATAATGTCTTAAGTGATACTCTTTATAGCATGACTTTGATATTAATGTTATACAGTGAGGTTGCTAGTGTACCCAAATTGATGTTGTAATTACTTTTGCTATCCAATTTGCCTCTGTTTTTTATATATATTTTTTCTTAGCTTGTTTGTGACAATAGATTTCCAATGTGTACTTAGGTAATATGATGGCTGCGAAGTGCTTGTTTATCTTGGATCAGTAGTTTGTTTTTTTTATGTTTATTTACGTTTTTAAATGTGCTAACTGTAGGAAAGTTCAGCAGCAAGTCGCAACAGCCCCCGTAGAGCCTCGGCAGAACCGATGGAGACTGAAACCACCCCCACGGCCACCACAGAGGAGGTAATCGTCACACATCGCCCGCTTATCGTAACTAACGATCGAGTCTTTATCATTAAATTACAGTATTATATCATACTAATGTAATCAAAGACGGGCTTTGCATATCGTGAAATGCGTTATAATATCATTATTAATATTTCATGACTGGCCAACTTTTGTGGCAGAAACATTGCAGTAGTTGCGGTAAAGTACGGTCATAATGTAGAACAGTAAAATATTTTAGTTGGGAAACGATGAGATTGAACCATTATTTGATATGCCCAAACGTATTTAACCTAAAATGAGATACTATTAATTAAAATATCGCTTGATCGTCATCTGGTTCCATCCGGCGGGGTAAGCCACAACGACGCGGTATAAAGGTGAGTTTATAGACTCTGGCTAACGAAAGTAGATAACGGAAAAGCGCGGCAAAATGAAAAAATATTACGATGGCATCCCTCAAAGTTTTATAGAAATTTGTTCTGTGGATAAACCTTACTTGATACTTATTTTCTCTAATAATTAGTTATTGTTTTAAAGAAACATGGTAGATAAACGGGACTACTCAAATTGATAGTAACTATGTTTCTCTGAAATCAAACACTATTGATTAATTTTACTATTAATTAATTAATACATTAATAAAATGGCTAGCAATACATGGAAAATGCAAACCATATGAATTATAAAATACAGCTTTATTCAAAATAATCAAAATCAGAATCCAAAAAATCAGCATCGGAGTCGTTGCTGGTATCACTGTCTCTCACATTGATATGAAACTTTCTAAATTTTCCTCAGTAATCCTGTCCCTTTCCTTATATTTATTCTCCACATGTATAACATGATCAGTCATTTTCTTCCACTCTTCTGCTGTTATATTTTCAAATAACTCTTTGATCAGATTTTCTAACTGCTCTGCAGTCACTTTTATTTATTATAAGATGGGTTACCTCTTGACCTGAATCTTGACCATAAGGTCAAAGATGAGGTCGACGATGGAGCGAATTAACCCAGATAATGCCTGTAAAGGTACTGGTACTCCCACGCACCGACGGAACACAGCAAGCTGTTTGGCGTCGGACTTCGGTAGGAGGGTGGTCGCGAACCAGACGGCCCTTTACAGAACCTACCACACCGCATGAGACCATAAGACGGCACCTCAGATTCAGAAAAAAATGAAGTGTCGTTGCCTGGGATGGATTACTAGGAGGCAGGTCTCATTTGTGTTTCCTTAGTCGCCTCTTACGACACCCACGGAAAGAGATAGGGTGGTGTTATTCTCAACCGATCACCACACGGTTATGTTTTTATTCGCTACTCTGCGTTTAGCCCGACTCCATATCAGCTCAATGGCATTTAGATCACAATGGTATGGAGGTAGTCTCAACACCTCAGGACCATTTTGCTTTAAAATCTCATCGGCTTCATATATTCGCTCTGGCTTATACCGTTTTACTAGACGTAGAACAGTTCTGCTTTCGTATGATACTCTTCAAATTGAATAATATTCAAAGTAAGCCATTCTCTTATCTCATGTTTGCGATTCTGAGCTTTATTTACGATAACAGAATGGAACCACTTTTTGAAATTTGCAGAATTCATATCGTGATGATAGTCAGCCCTTTTGGATCTAGTGCTAAAGACTAATAATAAATTCGGCACGGGACCTTTCTCCGATTTTTCCGGCTGAAATATTTTCAATGGCGCCACTTGCCACGATTTTTTGGGCTTGTAGTTTTTGTGGACATAAGTTTCGTTTAAATAAATTTTTGCCTTCAACGATATGGATCTTAAATATTAATGTCTCCAGGCAGATATGTCATTGCGCTCAATTAACAAAGAACTTTGATTCTTATTTTTCTTAAATTTGTAGCCATTGGCCAATAATATCCGGCGAAGAGTTTCCCGGCATCCAGTAAATCCTATGCTTTCTCTTAATTCAAGCAAAAGTGATCTCAATGTTGGAACTTGTTTTCTAAATATATAAAATTCGTTAATTTTGTTGCGAATAGCATCCATATTAAAACTATCCAAGTCAGACACTGTTGGTTTATGAGGTAGTTTTTTTCCAGGGGTACTCCAGACACCTTCATTTGTTGCTTTCTTTTTTTTATTCTGTGTAATGTAATTACACTAACATCTGCAAAGAACAATGAAACAAAGTTGTTACCCCGCCTATCTTTAATTTTTTAAATTTACTTAAAAAGCACATAATATTTAAAATTTTACCAATGATGGAAGCGACTTCTTCAAAGTACTGGTCTTGTTCTGAGTTTTTATACTGTCTTTCGACTCCTGCTACATCCTCTAGATTTTCTGCTAAAGAATCGAAATATTCTATCAAACAAATTGTCTATGTTCAGGCTATTGTTAGTTGTGAACTATGCGACAAAAAAATAGAAATTAAAATGAGGAAAAAAGTGCTTAAACTTACAAGATAATTTATTGCATAAAGTATCAAAATAATAAATCATACTAACTTAAAAAATTCAACAACACACGTAAACAAGATTGTTTCTGGTTGAATTCAGCTTCTTTTTCTTCTTGTTTTTCTTGGAATTTCGATATCATTCTAAGCAATAACTCTCGAATTCCACTTTTAATCGTTTTATTAATATTTAAACACGTTATTGAATAAATAGTTCGATTATCTACTTTCGTCAGCCAGGCTCTAGGTAGTGTGCATTTTCATTTGGTTGTGCTTCAGTAAAATCGATACCCGGGTCTAGACCCGACGCGCACCCTAAGGGTTGCGCTCGGTCGACGCCTTCGGTAGCTGCTAGTTGTACCTCATACGTATAAACCTGCAATCAATAGATCGAGGCTAGGTGACCCAGTTATGGACTTCGTCACTACTTCGCATTACGAATTATTGAAACAGAGTGTTCGCGACTGATATCGATTTTAAGTTGTTGGCATTTATTATGAGATGTTCACCTAGCATCGATTAAATATCGCTTACAACTTACAATTATGTTTTGATAAATTACTAAATAACATCATCAAGGATGATGACCTAATATTGTGTTATTATTTTATTGATTTATTTAGACAATAGTATGGTTAATTCCTCAATACGCTTTAAAACTTAAAGATTGTTTAGTGAATGCTACCCGTTTCACTTATTAGTCCCTATGAGAATAGTACACAATATGTTAACGTTGTTAAAAACACGTATTTTTAAACATTGTAAAAAATAAATTTAAAATAAAAATGAGTTAATACTGTTTGAAACATTTATCCTTATCCATAACATACTTGTAAAATCTACTGTTGCCCGGCTCATTGGCAGCTTGTTAAAACTTGTGGATGCAGATTTGATGCCTTAACAAGATATTGTTTAAAAATCTAGCCATTTGCAATTCAGACTCTCATAAGAAGTAATACCAAAAAACTTTAAAAACAGATACTTGAGTATTCGAGTGTTTAGTGTGGAAAAGTGGCCTAATGATTGTCACGCCTATATGCTTAGATCATTAGGATTTTAGTTAAGTAATGAAAATAATTGATGTGTTGGTTACCGGTTTGTATAGGCCGATGGAGGGGACCCGGATGATGGACCTGAGTCTCTCAGGGTACGCCACGCGCGGCGAAGGTGAGTAAATTTTTTTTATATACACGTATAATGATGCCACACATATGAAATATTCTCAAGATAATTAATATTGTGGTGTTGAGGTTTCACACCTGCATAGAAAAGCCACAAGTCCATTTTTTAGTTCCTAATATATAAACTGGTGGCGGGTGATTATCGTTTCCTCCATAAACGTTTAGCAAATATAAAAAACACCAGCAACCTTTGGCGTAGTTCTAAATACTAATTAATGGAATGAAAAGCGCGTGAAACTTCTCCAAATTGAAAGAATAGTTAAGTTATTTACTTAACAGTCAAATTGGTACGAGTGCTGTATCTAACTTTGAGCTAGCAAAGTACCTAGTGTAAGTAAAATCAAGAGCGTAATGTAATTATGATATAATAAAGCATTTATGAAGCAATTTCATAATCATACATAAAATTCTAACTTGACCTCTTTCAAGCATACTTATCTATATCTATACATATTATAAAGAGGAGAGATTGAATTGTTTGTTTGTTTGTTTGCATTGAATAGGCTCCGAAACTACTGGACCGATTTGAAAAATTCTTTCACCATTATAAAGCTACATTATCCCCGATGGACATAGGCTACATAATTTTCCCGAATTCCCACGGGAACAAAGTCCCGAGCGGAATGCTAGTCTATACTATAATATTATAAAGAGGAAAGATTTGATTGATTGTTTGTTTGCATTGAATAGGCTCCGAAACTACTGGACCGATTTAAAAAATTCTTTCACCATTAGAATCCTACGTTATCCGTGATGAACATAGGGTAAATGGTTTTCCCGAATTCCCACGAGAACGAAGTCCCGGGCGGAAAGCTAGTCAAAAATATTTCAGCTATACGTAGGTATACAGGATGGAATTTTGTAATGCCGATAGATTTCATCCTTATAATTGACCCTAACGATCGACGAAATAAAAGTACAGGGTATTCTTACAGATTTTAGTCGGTTCGATTCCCGGGTGTGGCCAGCGAATTTTCGAAAATCCTTGAATGCAGTTTTCTTTATTTTCAAAAATAAAGGATTTTTTTCTTTGAGTACAATTTTCTATCTACAGTATTAAGCGTACTTTCCCTACAGGTGGCATTACAAAATTCCACCCTGTATAATTATCGACCTCTTAATATTACCAAATGAATGGACAGTATTACAATTAAGCATTTTTTTCTTGTTCCGGGGCACGTGCCAACGCTCCAGACTGGAACAGGAGATTGAGGCGAGGCAAGCCAGGTGAGGCAAAAACCTCAGTTTCAATGTGCTATTTTCGCATTTATTTTAATGTTGTTCTTCAGTTGTTAGTTACGAAACAGTGAGATATTGGACTTCCGGAAAGCTGAGTGTCACACATGTCGTGTTCGATAAAATATGATAAATGAGGCTTTTTCATAATACGTGTTTACAAATGCGACGTGTGCTGCTCAGCCTTAGAGAAGGCCCGAAAACGTTTATTTACAAGCCTTGCTTGTCGATGTTTTACTTTATTTAGACGAAATATTGTAAAAATAAAAAAGTGGACATTGATATTTAATCTTTTTTTGTCATACCAGTCATTACAGACCGATGCGTTCTATACGCGGCCGCAACGTGCGGCCTCGCGACCTCAGCCAAATGCTTGACGAGTTGGAGATCTTGGCTGAACTGTTCGCCCCCTACCGCGCCCTCTACATTGAGACACTACGTAATTGCGGCAACACCGAGGTTAGTACTATACACCGTGGGCCCGAATAACCTGAAAGACTTAAACAAAGGATTCCTAACGATGTTATAAATAAATAGTGTTATGAATATAGTACGCCAGTCATATTTAACACGAGAAATGTCTAAAATAACAAACTAACGGCCTATTCTGATTTTAATATATGTTGTTAGGACCATTACCAGTATCGTTTATCCAAGTTTGCAGCTTCGAAAAACCTGTGCTAACTTTGCAGCACTCGAAAAACCGCGAAATTTTTGCACCTTTTTAGTATTCTCAATATAAATCCTAAAGTATGCGTTTACAATTTATACGTTTTTAAAGTAGAACAAAATTGCGAGAACCAGCTCTGTACTAACCAAGAAAGTACGAAAAAAAATTTTTTTTACAAAAAAAGTGACATTTTAAAAAAAGCTGATAAGACCAGGGCCCCGATTATGTATATTTAGAACTATTAGATTTTCATATACTTGCTGACAACTACTCCGACCAGCAGCGCCACCACCAACTGAATGTAAAGTTGCAAACTACCTTGCAACTGAAAATTCAGGTGGCGGTGGCGCCACCAGTCAAAGCAGCCGTCATTAGATGTATGATATTTGGATAGTTCTCAATTTCGCCACCTGAACATAAAATGGCGACCATTCTATCAACACACAACTGAAGTTACAGAATCGGGGCCCAGGTGGCTGTCAAATCTCAAACGAAATATATGTTTCGTTTCACGCGATGTTTTTAACTAAAAAAAGTGAGGAAATTTCGCGATTTCCCTAGTAATTTACCTGAAATCTCAGGAAATTAGCACAGGTCTT
This sequence comes from Aproaerema taeniolella, assembly GCA_949987775.1. NCBI lineage: Eukaryota > Metazoa > Arthropoda > Insecta > Lepidoptera > Gelechiidae > Aproaerema > Aproaerema taeniolella. Next base: position 30,500,143 of record OX465242.1, on the reverse strand, counting down.
TCGAAGCTGCAAACTTGAATATACGATACTGGTAGTGGTCCTAACAACACAACATAAAAAAATCTGAACTAGCCGTTTGTTTGTTATTTTAATATTCGATATGACGGCGTATAGATCCAATCATGAAATATGACTGGCGTATAGATCCAATCATGAAATGTTAACTTAGCTATTTTTTGAAACAAATTAAATCAAGTCAGCTTTGTACTTCCTTGTAAACAAAGCCCTAGTTGTGAGAGCGAGTAAGTAAACATTGCACTTGACGAAGTACGAACCGAAGACGAACTTTTGTCTTACTTATTATGTCAAATAAATATCAAACTGACCACCTAGCAGTTTCCGCTTCTGCATAAAGTTTAAAGCGACTACGTCACATAAAATTTTTTTCACTGGAGGGTTTTTTATTAACATAAATTTATAAAAAAAGTGATGTTTTAAAAAGAACGCGTTTTCTGACTATCTTCATACACTTTTTACTCTAATTTCAGGTTATTCGGGCCCATGTGCATATATATAACTTGCTTTCCGCCTGGGACTTCGTTCTCGTGGGAATTTGGGAAAATTATGTATCCTATGTGTTAATCCAGGGTGTCAGCTACCTCTATACCAAATTTTATCAAAATTGGTCTAGCCATTTGAGCGTGAAAGAGTAACAAACATCCATACATGCTCACATACTTTCACATTTATAAATAATATTAGTAGGATTTACATAAGTCACAGTATCACTGAAAAATCTGATTCGAATCAGGAAATAAGTTGCCAATCATACGGGTTGTTTTCTATCATATGTTATTCTGTCTGAAAATATTAATCGGTTCAAATCCTGGTGAATAATGCCTGAAATAACAGAAGTTTTTTTGCCATAACGACTCCAGGCTACATTTTTATGTATATCAAATAATGATAACAGAGTTACAAATAAGTCTGAAGTATTATGAAATTGCTTAGAGCGTCGGTCGATGCCGCCATCTACGTTATAATATGAAGTATATGATGTTATAATCCGATAACTTCCCCTGTCAGTAAAAATCACTAAGGTCAGGAGGCAATTACCTGCTGGTGTACCATGTCATAATAAATTGAAATAATTTCACTTCAATGTTACTTGTCGAGTGTTGTTTCTTTTTCTCATAAAGTTTTGTCTCTATTTCCCTAAAGTAAGATTACCTTAATATTGTTTTAAGACATGGTGGTAACCCCCCCTGATCTGACAAGTTAGTTTCAAGCGTAAGTCGAATCTGACATGGGATACAGCAGGAAGAAGTTTCTTGAGTTAGCTGTTTTATTTTTCTAAAGATATGATTTCACTGCTGGAGATAAGTACTTAGTTACGTAAATAAATAAATAAAGGTATAGTTATGATCTCATTAAAAAGCCTGGGATCCCGATGTTATCAACTGTGCGATGAAATTTTTTGTACATTGCTGTGTTTGGCTTACATAAATAAGCATTGCACATCATGTGTTAATCTAGAACTATGTGTTAACGCACACTATAGAAGCAGTGTATCACGATATTGAGATCAATCGAAATTGACTTCACCATTAAGGCCAATGATTGCAATTCAAGCCTTTTCTTTGCTTTATAAATATTGTTTATGTTACAGTCGCAACAAACACAGATGACTGAAGAAGAAAGACATCGCGAGCAGCACACGATGGACATGATAACCGATCTAATGCACAGCTTCGCGCATGCGTACCACGCCGCTAGTGATATCACCCTGCAACTGGGACAGCGCAACCCGCGACTCACCTCCGAAGCCACTCTGCGACACCAAATACCTATGCAGGTTTGTCGGTTTTAATGTGATACTTCTCTTAACCGGAATTCAGAAAACTGGTGATAAATAAATCAGGTCGATATAGTTTGGTCTTGCAGCATCTGGAATCTACACCGATTTGATTGTACCACTGGACAGCAAAAAATTTAAATAATCGTCCCGCGCTCTCACCCCCTCCCCGCCTCAAGGCGAGAACGGCGACTAAACTGTTAAATCATTTATCAATTATGAGGCCTATATATTTTTGCTCCTTAACTATTTGGATTGTCGGTCGAACAACAACAGGGTATCTTTTTTGGATCTGTATGTAAGCACTGATGGCCATCAGCTATTAATTTTAGATTAGTAGGCATACGATTCATACTAGAGCTGACGTACATTACATTTTTTTATCAGCGTTTATTGCTAGACCAGAGTCACGTGACCGTTATGCTAGGGTGTCAAAGTCCTTTTGTAGCTTCTGAAACACAACACTGCGAAACCCAAATGGTAGACAGCCTTAAAAGCCGCCAATTTGAAATGGGATTGGGCTGGCCATGTCGCTCGCATGCCGAGTGAGCTGTGGGCAAAAAAAACTCGTGGGCGGCGGTCGCCCACGGAAAAGATGACGATTTCGTCACTTACACGCAAACTTTCACGTGTGGAAAAACAATAGTGAGGCGCTTGCCCAGCAGTGGGATCCAAAAAAGAAAACAATGTTGTTTCTACCCCTACAAACGTGTCGCTCGCATTTGTGATGTAAAGCTACAGGCATATTCCCTCTCTTTCGGATAGCCTTAAGATACTTCCTGACGTAGTGTTTTATTTCTGAGACAAAGTAATACACTCTCATAGAAGTGTTATCTAAACTATAAAAGTGAAAAATCGATAAATATTGTATAGTACGAGTATGCCTATAGTAAACCATCGCTTTAATTATTTACACTTGGCAATGGTATCTTGACGTTAATATGTAACCGGAGTATAGTTTCATTTCATTATGGAAGAATATTAGTATGTTCTACTCACTGATGATTTTTGATGAAATATCAATTTATCGTGGAAAAGTGTTCTATTTCACTTTCCAGCCCTCCATTTATTTGTTTACTAGCTTTCCGCCCGAGACTTCGTTCCCGTGGGAATTCGGGCCAATCATGTACCCTATGTTCATCACGGATAATGTAGGATTCTAATGGTGAAAGGATTTTTCAAATTGGTCCAGTAGTTTCGGAGCCTATTCAATGCAAACAAACAATCAAATCTTTCCTCTTTATTATATTAGTATAGATGAGGAAAAGAAAAGAGGCCTTTGCCCAATGGTGGGACGACATAGTAGGCTAGATAAAAAATCTATACAAAACATCGGTAAAAAAATCCATTGCTCGACGTGAAAGAAGAAAAAATAAACACTTTTTCGCATTTACAATATTGGTAACAATTTCTAGGTGGTCGGGTATTTCACACGTCCGCATGAAGAACTTTTTAGCTATAGAGGTGTACAGTTAAATAAACACTGACTTCATTTGTAGGCTCATTTCAACGTAGTGCAGCCAAACCGTCCGGGTCAGCAGCCAGCCGGGGCCAACGCGGCCGGCAACGGAGGCGCCCCGCCCGCCGCCGCCACTACCGGCGGCAACGCACAGGCAAGCCTTTTTTCCGACGTGAATAAGTCTTTAAATTCGCTTACATAGTGGAACGCAATTTAAAGTTAAATGCTAATTTCAATAACTTACAATTTTTATAGGGTAAGGTGTTGGAATCTCCTTTTAAGCAAAATAAATTACTTGTGAGAGGAGAATCCGCTCTTCCATATTTTTGTTGACATTATTTAAGTTAAGGAAAGATTTGTATTTTTGTATGTCTGTATTTTTGTATGTAACGAATAGGCTCCGAAAGTAATTGACCGATTTCAAAAATTCTTTCCCCACTAGGATACTACATTAACCCTGAGTAACATAGGCTACATAATTTTCCTGAATTCCCACGGAAACGAAGTCCCGAGTGGGATGCTAGTTAAAAATAAAATATTAAAAGAGAAAAATAAAGATAAGAAATAAAGTAACAGCTTTATTAAGACTTAGTGCCCATTTATGTGGTATGATAAATGTTTGTTTGTTTGTAATTACGTGTGATTGTGTCAGTGGCGGGCATAGACATTTTAGGCAGGGTAGGCAGTGAACTTTTAGTGATGAAATTGTCTAGTTTTTACCCGACTGCCAAAGAAGGAGGGTAATGTTTTTCGAGTGTATGTAAGTATGTATGTATGTCTGTTCCTTTGTGACCTCCTGTAGCCTAAACGGCTTGATGGATTTTGATGTATGAGGTATCGTTAGATTTGTCTTGATTACGGGAGTGTCATAGGATACATTTTATTTTAGTGTGCAGTCGGGTATTTTGTTTTTTTAATAATTAATTAGTTTTAATTGATCGCTCAAACTCGTTTCTATGCGACTTTTGCCAAATGTGAAAAATATCAACGTGGCTTCGAAATGTTTTTGTCTAACAATCACTATAAACTGATAAAACAATAATTTACAAAAGTTGTTGTACATATATAATTGCAAAAGAAAAACAAACCAATATGTCTGAATGCATCAAATAAGAAAAAATACCGCAAAATTAAAAATCTATAACAGCCCTTCCAAACTTACCGAATATTGACACTCTCAATTTGGTAGCATCGCTTTAGAGACCGAGCTTTTTTCTCCATACAATCAGTTCGTTAATTTTTGGCTGGGGAAGCGAAACAGCCAATCAGACGCCCCCATTGTAAGTGGATGTGAAATTTAACCGATATTTTTATGTTATTCTAAGGCACTAATGACACACTAAACATTGATATGAGATTTCATACTAATTACCTTTTCGTTATGGAGCTGTCGTGTTGGGTCTGCTGCGTTGAACCCTCCGCCCAGCAGGCACACCAAGATCGTTTTATAGCTTCAAAACGCTTGAAGCACTAGTTTTGAAGCTTTAGATCTCGATGGCACCAATGAAAGCATTAAAGCTTAGAACTAGAACCATGTCTCTAACTTTAGCCGTTTCCGTGTACGAGAGGTGGGTCTGCTGGGCTGATATCCGTCTAGCAGACCCACAAACAACTATCTATATTTCTTAAACTATGATGGCACTAGATTAGATATGGTTCTTTTGGCATCAATAGGCACTAGGAAGGCACTATGTATTGGCATACATAGAATACCTAAATTTATTGTTTAAGTTCCGTGGGTCTGCTGGCCTGAGCCACATCATTGTAATGTGTTGTAACACAAAACCTCAACAAAAAAGGCATTTCAAACGAGTGCTTTTAAGGCGGTTGCTGTGAAACCAAAATTGAAAAAGTCCCACTAGATGGCGCTGTTTTTGGAATTGGTACATTTTGTCATGATTTTGTCGATTATTTCGTAAATAATGTTTTGAAATTGCCGAAAGCCTGTATCTATCTTTGACTGTTATAGTAAGGATTCAGTGCAAAACGTGCAAAAAAAGTTGATAACGCACACATACATTCTAGTTGCGAGTTTCATTCATCAATTCCAGCGTATTATCTGTCAATTATAGTAGGAGGCGTTTTATCTGTCAGATTATTAGGAATCTAAATACAAATCAAAATTTTTAGTTCGTAACTTCTCTAGCATATTGGTCACTTATCATTTTCAGCGTGTTTTTAAGCTTAGTTTTCAAAAGCCATTTTTCGATTCTTGAGCACTCAAAAATCAGTTCATTTACAATCTATGAGGTTAGGAAACCTTCTTAAGAATTGAAGCATAATGGGTGACCGTTTTTGTGCTTCAGAACACTCAAAAATAAGTGCAATCATATTCGAAAGCAGTAATTAAGGTTGGGTACCTAACCTTTTCTAAAAGTTGACTATGATAGGTGACTGTTTTCGTGCTTCACTCAGCAATACCTTTTCGAAGGCGTAGCGGGTCTTTTCGCAACTTTTCGCAAAATGTTCTACCTATTCGTAAAATGTCTTATTTGTAAAATATTATTTTGTTAAAACTGACTTATTTTGAACTGAATTACGTCTAGGCGGGGTCCCGCCACGGGGAGGTGAGGCCACAGGCCAAGTCAAGCTGCCTAAAAAGCGAGGACAAAGGTCGAGCTTTGCATGGGGCCTCAAGAATTCAAAATGGCCGATATCATTTTTTGTAAATATTGATATGGGTATCTTTTACCGATTATCGGGGGTGTTAATTACGAAAATAACATACATTTTGAAACCCATGTTGACGGATATACGTTTTAACATAAATGTTGCCATATATAACATTATTATTACAATTTAAAATGACGGACATAATTAATGTTTGCAAATGAAAATACTGGAAAGTTTATGCCTCCCTGAAAGCATACCGACTGCGACCAGCTTTAGCATAAAATAGTTTTTCAAAACGTTTCGTGTAAACGTAAGGGATGGCTTTGTAAAAATTAAAACCCTGATTCAGACTACCTGAATAACTTTTCATTGGAATTTTCCACTCATTTCTCGTTATATTGATTGTTACACCAGATTTCACTGGTTTCTTGTAGTTATCCTGACTGTTAAGCGAGTGTAACCACGGCGACGACCCTATTCCCGTTGGTACCATTGCAGAAGAGATCGACTGTCGAGTATCGATGTAACACATTAGAATGTGGTTTCGTAATAATAATAAAAATATTCAAAGTTGTCCTTTTCTGAATATGCTATTTCGTAACACTGTGGTGATCGGTTGAGAATAGTACTACCCTATCTCTTTCCGTGGGTGTCGTAAGAGGCGACAAGGGAAACACAAATGAAACCTGCCTCCTAGTAATCCATGATCCATCTAAGTCTAAGGCAATGACACCTCAGTTTGTTTTGAAACTGAGGTTGCGTCCTATGATCTCATGCAGTGTGGTAGGCTCTGTAAAGGCCCGTCTTGTTTACGACCACCCTCCTACCGAAGTCCGACGCCAAACAGCTTGCCAATTCGCTTCATCGTCGACATCATCTATGACCTGGGTCCAGATTGGGGTCAAGAGTTAACCCATCTCATAACAATAATAAAAAACACTATTATTTGAACTGGTAGCGAATTAGAGTATCTATTTTTCAAAATGGTTGTACAGCCAATGGATTAACATTGTGTTATATCGTCTCTACAATGAACATGATAAAAGTTACAAATAACTCTTAATTTGTGGTTTTACTTTATTAGTCAGGTCAAAAAAAAGGCAAAGAAACGTACTAAATTACTTACTTTCAGAATAAATGAGAGATTATATTTTTTTATCAAAATAAAAAGACAACATACAGCCTGTCATAGGTTCATTTACTTGGCATTAGTAAACATGACAGACTTGCGCTTAAATTCAAATTAGTATTAAAATTAATTACATTACTTTTAAATAAAATTAAGCCCAGGAACTTAAAAACGGTGTTAGTTGACTTATCTTAGGACATACTTCAGAACCTTTTTTTCTTATTTGGTATTTTTGGTACACATTGTATACATATAGACACCGTTTTGATATTTCGTTTGTATCTTTCGAACATCTAAACGAGCAAGGAAGGATTTTACACTAATATCTGTTATTTCGTAGAAATTTGTTCTAAATTTCGTTTTATAGAAGATTTTCTTCACAGAAATAATTTGGAAATTTGTTTTTTTGTGTTTTATCGATAATCGATGTCTACTGTGGTGTTACCAATGGGAAAAGGGTCTTTCTCATGGTTATCTTTGTGTAAAAACCAGTGTTGCCACAAAGAACGAGTGATATCTAGTGTCACAATCAGTATAACCACGAGAAACTCGTGGAAAATTGTACTAAAAAATTGTTCAGAATGACAGCTTGAATCAGGGTTTCAGTGATACATTTTCATGAATCGTTTTGGAAGACATATTTTGTGCTAAAGCAGGTCGCAGTCAGTATGCTTTCAGGAAGGCATAAAACTTGCAAGTATTGCAAATAAAAATTACCCACGGCCCAAGTCAATGACCCAAGTTTTTTACCTCGTTCCGTTCCTTTTGAAATGCTTTTTTTTAAGGGTTTCCTGCTTTAAAATTAAATTATTTATTGAATTATAGTCCATTTTATATTAAAAAAAATAGTAATATCGTAAAACATGACATCAAAAACATACATCGCATTCAGTACAATACGTAGCGCTAAAGAAGATAACGATAGGGTGAAATGTATTTTGCTGTGGGGTATAAGGTGCAGATAGTCTTCGACTTATACCGTTATATTTGAGGAATTTGTCAAACGCTTTAGACCTGTATTCGCCTCCATTATCAGATTGTAGATTTTGTATTTTCTTTTTATGAAACAGTTCAACATAGTTTTTATATTCTTTGAATTTATCTATTACTTCGCTCTTTTCTTTTAGGAAATATACACAGCAATATCTTGTATAATCGTCAATAAATGTTACGAAATACTTTGATCCGGCCATTGATTCATTCTCAAATGGGCCACACACGTCACTGTGAATTATCTGGAGCACTTCGGTAGAGATTATTTGTCCATGGCTGTGGAACGGTAGAGTGGAAAATTTTCCTTTGATACAAGTCTCAGAGGTACCCAAAGTTTTTTCTTTAAAGTCGAGTCCTCGCATCATTTTATTTTTAACCATTTCTTTGACGGCCGGTTTGGTCGAGTGGTAGTGACGCTGCCTCTCGATCGGCGGGTCCTGGGTTCGATTCCCAACCGGGGCAAATATTTGTGTAAAAAGCAGATGTTTGTTCTCGGGTCATGGGTGTTTGTGTCTGTCTTTGTGTGTTCCAAGGGACCCACGACACAAGGGAAAACCTTAATGTGGGCCTTTGAGTGTGAAGTTAAAAAAAAATGTTTTAGGTCTCTTTCATTGACGTGACCTAGTTTCTTGTGCCATTTCATAATTTCGCTTTCATCACTTGATGTGAAGTTTGCTGTCTCTTCCGGTTTATCAAATTCAAGATAGTATAATCCATTTTTTCTGTTAGCTTTTAATACAGTTTTCCCGCCTTTTGTGAGACTGGCTTGTTCCTTTTCTAATAGAACCTTATAGCCATGATCCGTAATTTTGCTTGCAGAAATTAGATTATTCGACAAATCAGGTACATATAATGTGTCAAAAAGACTAATTGTACAGCGTCGATCCTTTGTATAAAGCTCGGTTTTTCCTTTCCCTTTAACTTCGGTCGTATGCTTTTCTGAAGCTAGCTTTAGAGTGTCAGTCGTGGGAATTAAGTTATGAAGTATACTTTTATCACCCGTCATATGTGACGTACAGCCGCTGTCAAGACACCATAAATTGCCTTTACATTTCAACATTCCTGTTGTTAAACAGATGTTATATGTCTTTTCTTGACCTTTAGTTTTATTGGGGTTATTGGGTCTCTTCTTTGACCAACAAGCTTCTGCGGAATGCCCTTTCTTATTGCAATCCTTGCAAAATTGTTCCTTTTTCTTCGTCTTTGTATAGAAAGCTTCTGAAGTCTGAAGTTCACTCGCTTCTGTTTGCCTTTTTGCTTCGTATTCTTCTACGATTTTTATTTTTAAATCATCAGGACTTGGCAGAACATTTCTCGACTCAATTGCCGTTCGAACGCTATCGAAATTTGTAGGTAAACTGTACAACATCATTATGCTTAATAACTCTGGATGAATTTTGACATCCATGTCTTCTAATTTACCTACTACATCCATAAAATTATTGAGATGGTCTCTCACATCTTCTTGTGGAGTCATTTTCTTCAATACTAGTTGCTTTAGTTTGTCCCATACCTCCTTGGATGTATTACACCCTTTAATTTGTTTAAGTTCTGATGGAGATATATGTAAAAATAGCTCTGACCTTGCCTTTAGGTCTTCCTTTAGGAACGCACTCTTTTCTTCGGCAGCCGCAGTTGCCGCTAACGTTTTTTCACCACTAGCGTATTCCATACACTGTCGTATTCCATAGCTTTACAAATCTTATCTTATGAGAATCGCCTGTGCTTGTAAGCACCGGGTATCGTAATTTGATTTTTTTAGCGGTTCTAGAAATTTATTTCTCAAAAGAAATTACATAATTTGTTTACAGAGAAATACAATTGCGGGTACTTGCTTACAAACAGTTCTATACAGATATATATTACTAAACCCATATCTATGATCATATATTACACTAATACTTTGTGTAAGCTCGACAGTGTATGCTATAAAAACATATTCATGAAAATATCATGGATTCCAAATTGAAAAAATCATAAAAATCAAAATAACATAGTAAGCCAAAGTTTGTACATAAGTTTTTTTTGAAAAGGACATTTTGCGAAGCTAATATTTTAAGTAAAAGGACATAATGAGCCTGAACACTTGAGGATATATCGTATTAAATTATAAATAACTAGCTTTCCGCCCGTGGCTCCGCCCGCATGGACTACAGGTTATTTCGTGCCCAGCTGTGGGATAATTCGTAGCCTATGTTCGTAGCCTATGTCGTTTAATTCGTAGGTCTAATCTATCTCTGTATATTCATCAAAATCGGTTTAGTAGTTTAGGCGTGAAAGCATAACAGAAAGACAGACAGAGTTACTTTCGCATTTGTAATATTAGTTGGGAAGTAGGGATTTGAATTAATCATACTAGGTTATACAAAAAAAAAAAAGAGACTTGTTTAGAAGTTTTTTAAATCAAAATTTTATTTTAGAAAACTATGACGCGCTGATATTTTGTTTTGTACTTGATGGGCCCTTTATAATTGCCCTTTATATCGTTTTGTACTTGACGGCGGATCTCTTCATTAGAGATTGGAAGGCGCTCTTTTGGCAGCATGCAAGTTTTATAAAAATCAGTCTTGATTATTGATACTAGTGTAGGTAGACAAATCTTTGAAACAACAAGTCCCAGAGCTCCTTTCCCGATGTTCTGCGTCGACCCTTTATCTGTAATGAAATTATTTCTTATTTACCTACTCTAGAAAAAGGCAATGAATGAGCCTGTCCGGGTCGGGACCCGTTCGACAGGTAAGGTTCGGCCGGTGGTGTCGTTTCGACAGGTACGCAATTTCATATCCAGTTCGACAGGTATAACTGTTTTAGTTCTTAGTACAGTCACATGCAAAAGTGTAACAGTGTATCAAATAAAAACTCAGTATACAAATTTAAGTTTTTTATAAAAAAAGAAACTATAAACTAAAGGTATATTTATAAAAAAAACATCAATGGAGCCGGTGCTAGAAAACACTTCGTCCATTATTTAGCTGTAATAAAATAAAACAAAAATACTAAGGATTTCACTATCCACTGACCACTGCTCTCGAGTACTCTCGACTAAAATACAATTTTAGATTACAAATATAAAAAAGACTAGCTTTCCGCCCGCGGCTCCGCCCGCGTGGACTACAGGTTATATCGTGCCCAACTGTGGGATAAAATGTAGCCTATGTCCTTTCCCAGGCTCTAATCTATCTCTGTACCAAAATTCATCAAAATCGGTTCAGCGGTTTAGGCGTGAAAAGGTAACAGACAGACAGACAGACAGACAGAGTTACTTTCGCATTTATAATATTAGTAGGGACTTAGATATTTCGAATTTTATTATTTTAATTAATTTTAAATTCCTTAATATAACATCTATATTATCTGAAGTTGTTTACTTACATTTCTTCGGCTCTATCTCCTGTAGTGCACAAAATTATTAATACAGCTGCAATTAACTTGAAGTTAAACTAACCCTTTCCAATAGATACGCAATAAAAAAAACAATATGTAAGCAAAATCTCATCGCCAACAACCAATCACAACACTTTAATTTGTAACTTATTAGGTACTTACACCTATTGTCCTTCTTTATCTCTGCTCCTTCCTCAAACTTGATTTTACTACCTGGCCATTTGAAGGTCACCCGAGAACGCTATTTTAGCAAACAAGGGTAAATTTTAATTAATATAAAGCTTATAATTATAACGCATAGAACTGCCTAATATAAAATGTTGATCATAAGTAAATCTTTTTTAACTTTCGAGCTTAACTGTACCGACAGTACTTAAATTTTGCATATAAAAAAAACACCGGCCGAAACGCCCCTTCAAATAAATTAAAATAATACCAGTGCCCGTTCGCCACTTGAAAAAAAATGCACACCTGTCGAAACGACACCAAAATACAGGTCGAACCATATCATTTTTTGTGACCGGCCGAACTTTACCTGTCGAACGGGTCCGGGTCCAATGCTCATTCATTGCAAAAATGAAGTTTTTAAAATAATTAGCTTATTAAAAACGCTCAAAAGCCACCCAAAGGTTTCTTTTTATAAGGCGACCAGGCGACCTTGAAAAGTAAACGAATCTTTAGAGGATAATTTTCTATAAAACTTTGAAATTTCTAAAATAAATTCGACTTATTTTTTCATATAAATTTTTCATACCTACTAAGTAGGTAAATCAGCTGATAACTCGATTTGAATGGAGAGGCAAACTATTGTTTTCACATTTTGACCAGATCTCTGGGGAAAGCTTTTCATTGGGAAACAGAACGGGACCCTTTCTGCAGCTAGGTACAATTAAAACAAAATGAACTTGTTGTACCTAGATTACTGTTAATAGAATTTTCACTTATTATATGGCTTACAAATACTTACGACGCATTTTTTGGTTCATGGTTCATGGTATATTTTTTGGAAAAATATAGCTTGAGACAGCTTGGGATTCGGCCTCGGTCACGCGTAAGCTTTTTGGCAATTTGCTTATTTCATTTCAATGGCAATCGGACGTTCTTATGAAAAACCATTTTTACCAATCTCAAATTAGAGGAAACACAAAATCTACAAGAAATTATAATCATATCAAACAAATCAATGCCATTAACTTGACTCATTTCATAATCTGTGACATTAATCAAAATGCGTTTGAAAACTACATTTCGGATAAAGCCTTGTAAAAAAATGATAAAAAATGAATATGAAACGTTTCTAAGTAATTTTTGTTACATATGTGTTATATTAAATAAAAATTTAATTAAAATGACGCGATATTCAACTAATTTTTAGGGTTCCGTAGTAATCTACGAATCCTTATAGTTTCGCCATGTCTGTCTGTCCGCGGGTTTTCTAAGAAACCCTTGGTACTACAGAGCTGAAATTTGGTATGGTTATACATATAAATCACGCCGACAGAACTGTAAGAGTAAAACTTTAGAAAAAAAATGTTTTTCGGGTGTCTCCCATAGACGTGAAAGGGCGATGTTTTTTTTTTCTCGCCAATATCATTGAATGGGGTGTCATAGAATAGCTTTTTAAAAGATAGAAGGGGTTTACTAAGAACGTTTTTCGATTTAGCACTCCGTTTGCGAAACAAATTTTTAAAGTGAAAATTTTTGTCAAACACAAGTGTGTCCCCCCCCTCTACCAGCTAAACGGTTGTTTCTAAAAATGTGGAAAAATTCACAGTGGTAGAATACACAACAAAATTAAAAGGAAAACTATTAAACATAAGTTGGCCCTTCAAGTTTGCGAGTAATGGTCGACCAAGTGCCAAACATTGTTGGGATTAATAAGAATATATTTACTAACTAGCTTTCCGCCCGCGGCTCCGCCCGCGTCCTAATATTTTTTTAAATAAAAAGTATCCTATAAACCTCACGGAGCCCGAGACCTTTCCAACGAATGCAAAACCGTGGAAATCGGTTCGTGCGTTCTGGAGTTATAGCGTCAGGAAGGAAAACCCGACTTATTTTTATATAAGGTCCTAATTTATTAGTCACTTTCCTTTTAACACGTTATTGTGTAGGTCAAAATATATCATTTGAGTCAAAAAACAAAAGCATAATATTAAATTTAAAAGGTCTTGAAAAATTTTGTTATGATATTTTTTCATTACTATGTTGAATAAACCCATCCATTCAAACGTAAATAATAATTGCAGTAGTAGAGCGGGCGAGCGGGGAGTGGACGGCTATAATCGAAAGAGAACCATTCCTTTATCTTTAAATGGAAAGTTCATTTTTTATTTTTTTTACAAAATTTAATTTTCAGATAATTAATTTTTATGTTGTTTTTTGGAATACTATCAACCTATACAATAACGCCTTAGAAGGTAAGTGACTAATAAATTAGGACCTTATATAGTAGATATTAGATCCTTGGTACTACAGAGCTGAAATTTGGCTTGGTCAATTGGTCATACGTATTAATTGCGCCCACAGATCGAAAAAATAAAATTTTGTAAAAAAAATTTTTCGGTTGTTTCCCATACAAAGCTTGCTGTGTTCCGTCGGCGTATAGGAGTACCAGTGCCTTATAGGCATTTTCTGGGTTAACTCGCTCTATCGTCGACCTCATCTATGACCTTGGTCAAGATTGAGGTCAAGAGTAAACCCATCTTATAATAAAAAAAAACATGACTATGACCGTAACGATAGTACACCAGTTTTAAATTAATAGGTAATGTTAATGATTTTTATACAACACCGTTTGTGTCCACGCGAGGTGGTTCTTAAACAGATGTTTTTTTTTTCATTTTCCTTGTAGCGTTGGAATTTATAACTCCTTTAGTTACCATCTTTCTTTGTGACCTCGTTTTTAGATATTATTAGGGGTTTAACCGTCAATATGCTCGTAGAATTAAGAAACCAGCTGCATGTTTGAACAATGCTGCTACGGAACCCTACAATGCGCGTGGCCCGACACGCTCTTGGCCGGTTTTATATTTTTTATTAAACAAAGTTAAACAGTATCACGTCTCAGAACGGCCAATTTATGTATGGCGGGAAACATTTCCTGTCGAAGTATCTGTCAGTTTGTGTAAATGTAACGCGCACATACAGAAGCTAGGCAAAAATGTTAATAATTTCGAAGACTTATGATTTAAAAATGGTTTGATTTATTAATAATTTTATTCGGTTGCCGAAAACTAGATTTTTAAACAATTTTTTAAAGTAGTTTGGAGAATCAATATAGTCTCAGTCCGGCGTGTATTGGTGAAACGTGTTGTATGAAAGTGACACCTCAGCAACCGCCTTAACGAATTAAATCCGTGCTCCTACGAGAGCTCTTACTAGTTCAATATTAGAAGTTTAGATGGCGCTGTTTTGAAAAAGTTAAAGGTCGGTAAGGAAATGTAGATGGCGTCATTTAGGGAAACGTTTATTCGTTTACTTGCATTATATATTTAATTTTTGTATATTCTTGCCTTGAATACCCTTGGGTAGGCACTGCTTTTCTGCTTGTATGGAATGCACGCCACTGGATTGTGTGTGTGTGTGTGTTTAATTTACTCAATAGTTAAAAAACTGAAGATAAGGCGTAGACAGAGAAAAGGTATAGACTGCTGAATATCTTCTTTTTCGGTCGCACAGATAAGGACAAAATTATATCAATTGCACGTGAAAAAAAGAGACAATGCTGGGCATTTTTTGTCCCTTAGCGCGTGCCGGTTTTTTCAAGGCCAGCACTTTACTTTGCTGTAACCCGTACGAATTAACTGTGCACCTCGCGCTGTGTTAACAGTACAGCGCGAGGTGCACAGTTAATTCGTTCGGGTTATAGCACATTAAAGCGCAGTACTACGGCCGACTACGGCAGTACTAATATTTTCTGTCCCTTTCGGTGGCACGCTCGGCCGCAGTCTATACCTTTTCTCTGTCTACGAGATAAGGGATAACGTTTTGTCACAGTATTACAATAATTCCCCTACCGTAGTGAAACGAATGTAGTGTGCGCAGAGCAACGAAGGGGAACTCGCGGGGAAGCTGGCGGCGCGGGCCGGCGCTGGCAAACTCGCGGAGTTTGCAGGAATCCGCGAGCAGGGGTAACGCCGCAACGCTTTTATGCATTTCCTATTAATTTAACAAGTGTTTATCTATGATAAACTACGCGTCAAGTTATTCTGACCAACCAACAATAAATAATGTATATTTACGTGAACGTGCATATGATACCCGGCGTCATTCTTTTGGTGGATTACAGGTACCCCCAGATGACTTTGTTCAGAATTGTAATGATTTAGAAGCCACATTTAAGCAAAATTTCCGTTCGTATGTTGGAAACAGTATTTCAGAGAAAATATTTAATGTTCTAAGTTCCGTAGAATTTAAATCGCGGCCATGCTCATGTTTTTCTCATTAAAATAAGATTGTTTTTATTCGGATGCGTATTCATTAATTAATAAATTTTTAAAATAGATAACTAAAATCATCTAAAAATAAAGTTTCACGTAAATATCTGCCAGTACAACATATGTAAATGTAACATGTTGATTAAATGATCACTTTACAATCACAATATTTTATTTTTATTTTATTTCCCGTTTCGTGGCAACCCTGGCATATCTGCTTGGTACTTACACCGGCGGCGGCATCGCGCGACATTAAAGGCGTTTCACTACTGTAAGGAAATTATTGTAATACTGTGGTTTTGTATTGCAGCTAAATATCTATCATCTACATCCAAAATTTAATGATGCCACACGACATCAAAGATTTCGTTTCTAGTTGAGCAAACTAACTTCACTGGATACTGCGCGTTGAAGTAGAGGTCATTGACCCTGTTTTATTTTTGGTCTTTTTAACAATTGTCACCCTAAAGAAAGAGATTTTTGTTCAAATTGATGAAATGAAATACTGTCATATTGATGTAATCTAATTTGCACACTTGTATAAGGTAGAGAGGGCTGCGGTCCGGCGAGGTGAGTGTCGCTTCTTTCATATAACATTAGGTTTTTGTCACCGCAGGCTACCCAGCCCGCTCAGCCCGGACAAGCACAACAGGATCCGATTACATACCAACTGGAAATTGAGACGAGAATGCCACTCGCAATAGCTTTGGAGAACGCTCTGCTGAATGGCTTGGCTGGAGGTCAGCCACAACCTGTTGTTCCGGAGCAGACTACACAGAATGCGACACAGGCCGCACAGTCTGCACCGAATGGACCGAACGTGGCCGCGGAAAATCAATCCGGCCAACAAACCCAGGGCGGTGCAGCCCATGGACAAGCCAACCGACGACAAGTACTCTTAGGTAATATTGTTAATCAATTATTACTTTAACCGATTGTCAAAAAAATATGTTCTCGATTTGTCGGCTTTCCTTTGTATGTTTGCTAATATCTTCACAGCTCTGAACCGGTTTTTACGAATCATTTTTATTCTACTTACTTGGGCTGTATCAATTTGTCTCCCCACTGGTGTGAAAGTCCAGTGGGTAGACGGCTCTGGGGAAAAATCATCAAAATTGTTTCAGTATTTATAAAATTATAAAAATTCCGAGTTTGTAATGTTGACGAGTACGTCCGTCGATATCTTCTGATTTGAAATTTATTATTATTACATACATTTTAAATCATCACAGAATATAAAATGCAAAACTGTCGTTACAGATTTCGAGAACTTGTTCAGAGGATTTACCCAAGGAGTGGAAGTGGTGATGAGCATGGAGGAGGTGATGCCTAATATGGCGGGGGTTCAATTTGGGGGCCTGTTGCCTGCCGGATTCGGGGGATTGTTGACCGGCGGAACCGGGCAAGGAGTACCAGCCGGGCAAGGAGCACCAGCTGGGTACGGAGTACCAGCTGGGTACGGAGTACCAGCCGGGACTGGGCACGGGGTACCAGCCTGGACCGGGCACGGAGTACCTGCCGGGTACGGAGTACCAGCTGGCTACGGAGTACCAGCCGGGTACGGAGTACCAGCCGGGACCGGGCATGGGGTACCAGCCGGGCACGGGGTACCAGCCGGGCACGGGGTACCAGCCGGGCACGGGGTACCAGCCGGGCACGGGGTACCAGCCGGGACCGGACAGGGGATACCAGCTGGAACTGGGCACGGAGTACCAACGGGGACCAGGCATGGGATACCTGCCGGGACCGGGCACGGAGTACCAACCGGGATCGGGCACGGAGTACCAGCCGGGACCGGGCACGGAGTACCAGCCGGAACCGGGCACGGGGTACAAGCCGGAACCGGGGTCAGAACCGGAACTGGTGCCGCCGGAAACGGGGCGACTTTTGCCGGTGTGCAAATGGGTGGCGTTAACGCCCCCTTCGGAATTCCATCCGCCGCTGTCGACGGCACTGGAGGCATTCGCGGTCTTGGGGCTGACAGTGAGTTGAATCCTTAATTTAATCTTTAAATTTTTATTTAAGATTTACACATTGTAACAATAAAAATAACAATAAATAAAAATATAAATATACGTAAGAGTCGGACTAAACTTACGGTGCTGACTCAGCGTATAGCTACATGTGTAAATGCAGCGCTAATTTAACGATTTTGGATTTTTCTCGGGAATACGAATTTAACAAAATTTCGGGGGAAGGTTTGGACAACATTAAATAAATTTTCATCATACCTACTTAGTTTATTGAAAGTTGTAAGTAATTGTAACAAGGGTACAACAAAAATAAGCAATGGAACTGGCAACGGATGAAACGAGCCATATTTGAGCTTCGTTTTCAATAAATATGCATTAATTTAACTCAAAATCTCCGTTATATGGCCAAGATTACCATTTTAGTAACAGCTCTTCGATTAAATATATTATGAACAAATTAAAGGTTGAGAAAAAAATCGGCAATTTCATAAGTAAAGACCTATTATATTTTAAAACATTGTCAGCTTTTAGTCTACGATACAGCTGGACCCTCGCCTTTCACTAACATTATGCCCATGTAATATTTGGCATGGCTTATTCTTAGTCTTTGTTTCACTTCCAGTCCAGCATTTATATTTACTTAAAAAAAATTTTTTTTAGGGTTCCGTACCCAAAGGGAAAAAACGGGACCCTATTACTAAGACTCCGCTGTCCGTCCGTCTGTCACCAGGCTGTATCTCATGAACCGTGATAGTTAGACAGTTGAAATTTTCGCAGATGATGTATTTCTATGTGCCCTATAACAAATACTAAAAACCAGAATAAATTAAATATTTAAGGGGGCTCCTATACATATAACGTGATTTTTTGCTCGTTTTTATAGAAAGTCTGTCCGAGGCTGTATCTCATACCAGTGATAGTTGGGCAGTTGAAATTTTCACAGATGATTTATTTCTATTGGTCCTATAACAACAAATACTAAAAACCAAAATAAAATAAATATTTAAGGGGGCTCCCATACAAAAAACGTGTTTTTTTGCTTGTTTTTATAGATAAGTCTGTCCGAGGCTGTATCTCATGAACCGTGAGTTAGACAATTGACATTTTCACAGATGATGTATTTCGGTTTTTGCTATAACAACAAATACTAAAAAGTAGAATAAATTAAATATTTAAGAGGGCTCCCATACAAAAAACGTGATTTTTTGCCGTTTTTATAGAGATAATGGTTTTTATAGAGTCTAACTCGCACTTGGCCGGTTTTATAGGTAATGGTACGGAACCCTTCGTGCACGAGTCCAACTCGCACTTGCCCGTTTTATTTACTTTACCCAGGCACACAATTACGGTATTTTGCAATGCTTAAAATATGGCTAGAATTAATTTAGCCAACGAAATACAGGTGGACCTTTTCCAGTTTACGTGGGCGCGATGCCGTGGGGAGTGATGCCGCAGGGCGCTCCTGGTGCTCCCGGCGCTGATATGCTGCAGAATATTATGTCATCAGTGCTGAGGCAGGGGATTCCAGCTGTAGGAATAGAGGGAACACTCCACGCTGTGCTGCAGACCTACCCCGAGGGTGATATCGGACAGCCTGCTGCCGGGGCACAGCCAAACGCTGGGCAAGCCGCAGCCGGACAGACGGCAAACGCCGGACAAACGGGAAACGCCGGGCAAGCCGGACAGACACCCACCGGAGTGTCGGGCTTCAGCACGATGAACCCTCATCAAGCCGCTCAACAAGGTCTTTTTTATTTTTTACGTTTTATTTTTACTATAAACTAGCTTCTCTCTCGGGACTTCGGTTCCTGTGGGAATTTTGGGAATGAATTGTACACATAAACCTTCCTCTTGAATCACTCCATCTATTAGTGAAAACCGTATGAAAATCCATTCAGTGGTTTTTGTGTTTATCGCCTTCAGACAGAAGCGGCGGGGATTTTTGTTTTATAATACAGTATGATATAAAATATATTTTTTAGTTCTTTTGTATTGTGTTATTTTAGTTAAATTTGTTTATTGCTTCATCTAATATGAGCACCGAATAGGTGGTTTTTCTATTCTATTTCGGGGCTCTTTGTATAAGATAGTTTTGTTTCTTTAATTCCTTTATGAAGTGTGATACCTCCTGAGTGGTGTAACGTATTGTTTTTTTTTGTGTTATTAGCATCTACAGAATGAATGTCCGTGCCCTTATCAAGATTAAGCTTTCTTGTTAATACTCGCTTTTTTAACTATTTTACTATTTATACTATACTTTCCAAAGTAGTTTATAGTTAGCTATTTATTAACTACTAGCTTTTCGCCCGGGACTTCGTTCCCTTGGTAATCTTTTCGTCAATTTTCCAATGCTTTTAATAGTAATTCTGCTATTCGGGACGGAGGCAAATACAACAAATCAAAAACCATGAAAATCGGTCTAGCCGTTCTCGAGTTATAAGTGTTCGAACAAACCCCTCTTTGTTTTAAAAATAAAGCAAGTATTAACAGGAAAACTTAATCTAGTAACGTATTGTTTACGTGTATGACGACAGCAAGCGCCCAAATGCGTCGTGCTGCCACGGCCCGCGCGCAGGCTATGTCCTTTAGCAACCACGTCTACGACAGATTTTTGGCCTGCGACAGCCATCATGCTCGTCGCCGCTTGCAACGCCGTCGGTAAGAATACTCAAAACATTCAATAGCTCTAAAATTCACACTACAACACAACAGCGAATAAAATAAGTGGCAGGAACCAACTGCCGTACTCAGAGACGTCAATTAAAGTTAAGAAGTAATTAAATGTCATGCTATCCTTTTTAATATCGACAAGAGTGAAAGAGACAACATCAGAGTTTAACAGTACTTAACTTTAATTGACATCTGTGAGTACGGCAGCAAGAGGCATTAAAAACAAAACAATAACAAAACTTCGTCTTCTTCGGCAGCCCTATTTTAACCTGCGACAAAAAAAGAAGGCTATTATGTCTGGCATCGTAGCTTAACAAATGGACCGATGGTTCGAGATGGTTCTTAGCTATATTTGATCAAAATTGATTCAGCCATTTAAGAGTAATAACTGCTTTGCTACAAAACATCAAAACACCACTCCTTCTTCGTCTTCTTCTTACCAGCTCATATACGTCCCCACCGAGCGGCACGGGCCTCCCTTCGAAATACGAAGGGGATTTAGGCCATAGTCCAGCACGCTGGCCCAATGCGGGTTGGTGGACCGCTCGTCTTTCGAAAATCAATTTTCTTGGACGGGCGGGTTTCATCACGATGTTTTCCTTCACCGTTTAGCAAGTGATAATTAGAAATCCGTACATAAATCTGAAAAGACGAATTTAGTGGTACAGGCCCGCACCAGGAATTGAACCCGCGACCTTCGGATTACAAGTCTGGCTCATTACCAACTCGGCTATCACCACTTACGTCATTTTTTTGTTTTTTTAATTTATTCGTGGAATCAGCTTTCTGACCAACCGATTGGACGGCAGAGATGAATGGAGTTGATATTACAGGGAACAACACCAGATCCTGGTGGCTTCACAGGAGCGCGTGCGCGCCGAACGCGCCGCCGCACAGACCATCGAGATCTTGCGCGAGCGCCACCCGCGCATCAGCGAGGTAATACCACACCACACTATCAATTTATTGTACCTAAAATATACATACATACGCTCACGCATTTTGATCCCTAACGGGGTAGGCAGAGCATCAGTGGCTCTAGAACCACTAGATGCCAGGTTCGACACAAATTGTGAGGATTATCAGATGGAACAAGTTGCACAAAAGTGAAAGGTGGTCAGCCTTACCATACCAGACTATCAATTTATTGTACTTAGAAACTTGGCATTACTTATTTAATACATGGAAGGTTCAATAGATTATATTTTTTTTTTATAAATTAAACAGTTTTAAAACAGAAAGTTAGGACTGAGTGTGGTGGTTATGCCATTATGCCAAATATACGATAGATAAAATCAGTAAAATTGGCACCATACCTTTATCAATTCTCGCTAAAATTGTCAACTTACCTATTCTTTTCGTTCACGCGGGTGCGGCAACTGAAGTATTTAGTCCTATATTTTTTCCTATTTATGGAGTATACATATATTTTTCTAAAATAAGAAAGTAGGAGCTAAATATAGTAAACTAAATATAGTTTAAAGCAAAACCTGTGCAAAATTAAACCATAGAATGACTGGACTAAATTTAAATTAGAGATTGACATGTCGTCCAAGCTAACTTTAACACTTGTATTTTTAGGTGTTATGTGTTAAATTTAAATATATTCGTTTCATTTCAGCCTCATATGCAACAGATGCTACGTTTGATCAACAGCAGGCCTTCACAGGAGGCTTGGATGAATGCTCTCATGGTCGTATGTGTAAGTGTCACTAATACATGTTCTGACTTTTCGTTCCAAATAACGAGACAAATATTGCAATAAACTGAATTTAAAATGGCAAAATAGTTCTGCAAATCAATACAAGATGATGCTCAAAAGTTCAGTTCGGACACCAGGATATTGTAGAAAAATATGGGATAAGTTTAAATTAGTTAGCGAAACTAAGACACCATTCTTCCCATGAACAACTTTTCTCTAGGATCCCATAAGAAATGCTCAAAGAACCTCGACTTCTAATAATAGGTAGATGGAGAGGCAAAAATTCTTTTTTCGACGTAGGTAGGTTCGACGGCCTTGAAAATTCAGTTTAGTAGTCTTGATTCAAATCCTGAATTACGGTTAACTAACTAATTTTAAGCTACAGTCACACATGCTCTAGAATAGCATGCTAAAAAGCGTGCTATTAGTATGCTTAATATGAGCATATTTATGAACTGTTTACATTTGCTAGCAATAAGCATGCTTATTTTTAAGTATGTTTCCGAATAAGCATGTGAGCATGCCTACTATTATGTCCGATGTATAAGTATGTAATTATTTTAATTTGGCGAAGACCTTGCCGTTTCAACAAAAAAATATCTTAAAATTCAAAACATAATCGAGACAACCCTATAATTAGCTTTATACCATTCCCCCTCTAAAAAGCTTCTTTTTTTCACTGAAAATTGGGGATAAAGAGCTCTTAGTCACAGTTTTGGTATTTGAATTTAGAATCCTAAAAAGATTATTTTGCCCCCGCAAAACACGTAAAAAAAGAGCATTTTTTTGTCAAATTTGGTGTTTGAATTTCGAACACTCCAATGTACAGACATATGACCTCCATCGCAAAGAATATTCGAAATTCAAACTCCTTGCGCAGATGTCTATTTCTGCTGAAATCTTTCTTTTTCTCGAGGTCATGGTATAAAATATAATGTGCAACTCTTGAATAAAACGGATTTTCATCGAGGGCTATGAATCACTCGCGTCATTCAGGATTCAGGATTAGAATCCTTCATTTGCTCGTGATCCAACTTTGGCCCTCTCTAAAAAATCCGTCTTTTATTCCCGAATTGCAAAATATACTATTATTCGACAAGCCTAGAACATTGAATACATACACGGTAGCATGCCCCCCCCCCCCCGCTGACCCCTTTCCTCCGGTTTGTGCGAAAGGGACAATTGCAGCTTTTCAGAGAAATGCCGAGGTTCTCTTAAAAAATTATGGGTTTAAGCGTTAACGTTTTCCTACTTTATGAAAACGTACGTTTTTGGTTTCTATCGATTTGTAAGAGTATAAACGAGGATTGTACGTTTCGTTTTTTTTTTCAAAATATTGTTTAGTTTTTCTACAGTTACCGCTTAAATGTCAGAAAGTTTTCTGACAAAAATGCAGATTTTTGTCTCAAATATCTTTTTTTTTACTAAAAATATCAAAAAAAAAAACGTACAATCCTAGTTTTTGGTTATCCTTACATTTATACAAAATTTCATCAAGATCCGTTGATATTTAGGGGGTAAAAACGTTAACGCTTTTTGTATTGGAAAAAAATCGGAAACTTTGAACATTAAATTTTTGACACTTTGGTTGCTTAATATTTGAACATGAAAACTTTAATGTAATCTATCAAACTAACTTTTTTTCACTAGCAATTTGTACATTTTGTCACTCCAACCACCACACCCTTCGACTTTTTTACCTTAAAACATTTAGTATCAGGCGCGAAAGTTTGTATTTATGGATGTATGTATAATATGGCTGTTTGTTCCTTTTTCACGCTCAAACGGCTGGAACAATTTTGATAAAATTTAATATGGAGGTAGCTGACACCCTGGATTTACACATAGGCTACATAATTTTCCCAAATTCCCACGGGAAAGAAGTCCCGGGCGGGAAACTAGTTACTATAAAAATCAGCCCAATGCGAGTCGGACTCGCGCACGAAGGGTTCCGTACCAATATCTATAAAAACTCACGTTTGTTATATGGGAGCCCCCTTTTACATATACAGGGCTTTAGGTAAATTGCTTTCAACCTCTCGGGTGGTTAAACAGTCCATGAAACTGAACAACTTTTCCCCAAAATAGGTCAAAATACGAAAAAAAAATTTTTGAGTTCCCATATAAAATGCGCTATATGCTGATGAAGTTTGTATGGGAAAGGTTGAAAGCGATTTACCTAAAGCCCTGTATTTATTTTATTCTGTTTTTTAGTACTTATTTGTTATTATAGCGGCAACAGAAATACATCATCTGTGAAAATTTCAACTGTTTAACTATCACGGTTCATGAGATAAGCCTGGTGACAGACGGATGGACGGACGGACAGTGGAGTCTTAGTAATAGGGTCCCGTTTTTACCATTTGGGTACGGAACCCTAAAACTTGTGTTGCCCCCAGGCTCGCCACCTATTCCTGGCTGAGTCGCAAGGCGTGGCGGGCGACCCACCGATGTTGCCGCATGAGTTCCGTCCACTGCGGCTGCTGCTGCGCAACTACATGGAGCATCTGCTGCGGCGCGCCAACGCTCGCGGCGAGCTAGCATACGTCACCGCCGCCGACTACCTCGTCGACCAACAGATCCCGTTCCTCACAACCATGGTTTGTTCAGCTATGCTTACATGTAATTATAATAAAATAAATAATAAATCAATAAATATTAATAATAACATGTTCCGGTGGAAATTTTCCACTTGGTAATATTGTAATATGTGCGGAGAGGTGCAAACCAAGGCCCACGTTCTGGGCCACAACTTTATAGTTTTTTGCCATCGACGCGCTAAGAAGAATAATAAAAAAAATGGTTCCTCACCAACATGGTTTGTTCAGCTATGCTAACGATATGCTCATCTACGGAGCGCATGAGGTTACTCCATTTTCATTGCAAATCCGATCTTAACGCAGCAGCACAGAGTGCACGCGTGAGGTAACCTGATGTGCGGCCCTCCGTACCTATCACGCATCTCTACGAATCACCCTAAGGTGGTCTTTGGGCTTTAGCTTTCAATAGAGAAAATGTTTAGAAACTTCAATAAAAAAAATGTACTGCAATGCTACGCCATGTTTTCTATACTAATACTAAAACTGATATATTATAAAGAGGAAAGATTTGATTGTTTGTTTGTTTACTAACATGAGTCGGTAAATGTACGGATTTTATAACCAATGTGCCACTAACCTAACCTAACCAATGTGAAAGACAAGGCGGCGAGCGTCCGCTAACTTGTCCCTATGGTGGTAAAAGTTTGAAATGAACAACGATTACAAAACAGTACGGACTTTTACCAATACATATTGGTAAATCTTAATAATTACCGTAGTTCGAGGTTATACAGTAACTTAAGCATTAATAGACTGAGATCCCAGGGCCGCCAGACTTTAGGCTGACTCTGAAATGTCAAATTTGCCTTCTTTAGTAGGCAAATGACATATAATTTACTAACATGAGTCGAGTCTTGGCTTAGTTTATACAGTTGATATTAGTTGAGGTTATACAGTAACTTAAGCATTAATAGACTGAGATCCCAGGGCCGCCAGACCTTAGGCTGACATTTCGTCTATGAATGTCAGCCTTACTTATTTTCTCAGTAACCAAAAGTGTGGGAAAGAGTAGTGCTAGTACGTACTATTAACATATGAATACCTGCTTATTCTATAAGACATCAGCACCTAGACTTTAAGACAAGTGAGTAATTTTTGGAAGTACCTTCAGAACCTGGTAGCTGAAAATTGGCCGTCGGGCCAGGCTAGCAGGTATTCATATGTTAATGCTACATATTAGCCCTACTCTTTCCGACACTTTTGGTTAATGAGAAAATAAGTAAGATCTGGCGGCCCTGGGATCTTGGTCTATAAGTAGTAAACAGAAACCAATACCTTAAAAAACCTTAAACCTTAAAAAGCCAACACGATCGCAATCGAATGAAACCTAGTTCGTAAGAAGTATTTTCGTTCTGCAGCTGTACAATTTTGTTGACAGGGCTCCTTAGTGAGCCTCCGTGACGACATCGACCTTTACCAGTCTCTGAAAGCGATGATTCGCTGCCGGCTGCCCGCCCTGGCTCGCTGCGTCATGTCTGACGTCTCCACCGAAAACTTCGCCATGCGATTCTTCCAACTCTTCGCTAATCTCTTCAGCGACACCTGTATGCTCATCTCGCGCGCCTGCGTCGATGAATACGACGGACTGCGCGTTGTATTCAGGGCCTATATGGTGAGTTCATCGAAGTGCTCGTAGTTCACTGGCGCTCGCTGATCTCAACCGATCAGTGAAGTTAAGCAACGTAAACAGACGCAGGGAACCTGATAGGTGACCAAAGTGGCAATTTATCACGAGCGTTTCCGTGCTTCGGAGGGCACGTTAAGCTGTCGGCCCCGGCTGTTGTCGATTGACAGATGGTTAAAAATAAGTCGGAAGAAATTGTGCAGTTTAAAAAATCTGATACCAGGGTTATCCACACACTTGACGATACCTACACGATAAGAAGATCAATCTTTCTGACTTGGTTTAACGACTAGAGCCGGGACCGACAGCTTAACGTGCCCTCTGATCCAAGTTGGAGGCAATTTTGCGGTTTGAAAACTCTGACACTAGGGTTAGACAAGTTCGCCACATTCTTGCCTATACCTACACGATAAGAAGATATTTTAATAATAATCATCATCTAATATTTACCCTAACAATAAAAAATAATTTGTAGTTTTTTTTTTACCAGCCCATAAACGTCCCCACCGAGGGGCACGGGCCTCCCTTCGAAACACGAAGGGGATTTGGGCCATAGTCCACCACGCTGGCCCAATGCGGGTTGGAGTGTTATTGTTTTTTTTTTATCTGTTGTCTCTGCCTACTCCAATGGGAGAAAGGCGTGAGCTTATGTATGTATGTGCATGTTTTTTTTTATGAGATGGGTTAACTCTTGACTCCAATCTTGACTAAGGTCATAGATAAGGTCGACGATGGAGCGAGTTAACCCAGAAAATGCCAATTAAGGCACTGGTACTCCCTCGTACCGACGGAACACAGCAAGCTGTTTGGCGTCGGACTTCGGTAGGAGGGTGGTCGCGAACCAGACGGCCCTTTACAGAGCCTACCACACCGCATGATACCATAAGACGCCACCTTAGATTGAAAACAAACTGAGGTGTCGTTGCCTAAGATGGATGACTAGGAGGCAGGTCTCATTTTTGTTTGTCTTACGACACCCACGGAAAGAGATGGGGAAAGAGATGTTATTCTCAACCGATCACCACACGGTATATGTATATTTAAGGTATGCGTTTGTATAGGAACAAGTACTGCAAGGGTACGACGAGCCGGTGCGCGACATGCTGTTGACTTTGAGCGAGCACAACTTGAACGCGGCTATCCCCAACATGCCAGTACAACAGCACAACATCGAGCCATACATCGTCAACCCGAACGCACGCCGACAGGTAACATATCTATACTAATACTAATCTATATTTATACTAATAAAAAGAGGAAAGATTTGTATTTTTGTATGTAACGAATAGGCTCCGAAACTACTGGACCGATTTCAAAAATTCTTTCACCAAAAGGATGAAAGAATTTTTGAAATCGGTCTAGTAGTTTCGGAGGATAACATAGCATTATCCCCGAGTAACATAGGCTACATAATTTTCCCGAATTCCCACGGTAACGAAGTCCAGAGCGGAATGCCAGTTTTAAATAAAATGTTTTTTGGGACAACTGTTTTTTTAACCCCCGACAGAAAAAGGGATGTTGTAAGTTTGACGTGTGTATCTATTGTATGTATGTGGCATCGAAGGGTTTTTTGTTGTTTAAAAGCTTTCGTAATCAATATGGTTCTCAGCTATATTTGATCAAAATTGGGGGTAGCCGTTTAAAATTTACAAGCAATGGAATGTCAGCTGTGATATATTTTTTTTTATTAAAGAGTTATGCAACCAGAGATTCTTCTCAATAAACAATATGCATATTGTTAGCGGTCAACTCGGGTGCTGACTGAAAAACAGCCTGGCTGAGGCAGCACCTTTTTACCACATTATTCATTTGTATGCTGTTTTTGTGTCTGTTTTATATGGTGTATAAATTTCTTTTGCTTTCTTTCTTATTCGCATAAATTTTTTGTATTTTTTAACATAAATTGTATGTACTTGTCAAGTAACCCATTTACACTACGAAAGCCGACGTTATTTCGGGCGAGAAAAGGGTGACGTCAAGGTCAACATATATAGCCTGATGTGCTACCGTGTGTACAATATTTTGTATAAAAAATATATTGACGGGAAGAGAAAATAACAAATACTAATGACATGGCAGTATGGACATAATATTAAAATCACTTGCTTTACCCAAAAGGTCAAATCATAAATTATATTTTGACAATTTCACATTATGTCATTGTAGCGTAAAAAAGTGTGGCTTGTGTTTGGTACATCTCCTCTTAGCTGTATTTTTTGGAATCTAACCGTGACTTTCCCCATCGTGCATTTTGTCTACTACGTGAAGTTGGCGGAATTGCGACCACGCAGATTGCCATAATAGAAAATTCTATTCTATTCAGTTATATTTTATTCATTCGAGTTCCCCAAATAGGATAAGGAAGTAAATGAGGTTCGTGAGTGGGGGTAGGGGTCCTCATAAACTTCCAGCGCGGAATGTTGATATAAGTTCGTGGGTCAGAGTGAATATGACTCTGTCGACGTCGTTTTACCGTTGGCCCCTGAATTAACAAGGTGCGCGAGATCATGTGGGTTACATTGACATAGAGCTGATGTTTCGTTAAGAAGATCCGTTTTCCTACAATAAATATAGTACAGTACGATAAATATAGTAATATGCGCGATAATACCCCTCGGAGTTTCTTGCTTATTCTCCTCTGGGGAAGACTTCATCTTTGCGAATAGGCGTATATTCAAAAGAACGAATATGTATGTATGTATTTAAATCCTTTATTTTAAGTAACATCCTGAATGTTCAATGAAATAAAGTTATTTCGACTTTGAACTCAAACGTCATTTATTATTTGATTTGTTTAATTTAATTGATTTACTAGCTTTCTATGTTCATATATGGCCATTGTGCGGTTTAAAAACTCTGACACCAGGGTTAGCCAAGCTCGCCACACACTTGACTATACCTACACGATAAGAAGAAGATATCACTGTCCAGCTTCCAACTATCCCTGGTAAAATCACGTAAATCTGTTGCTCCGTTTTGGAGTAAACGAAAGACAAAACCTTCGTTTACGCCGAAACGGAGCAACACGGGAGATTGTGACATTTGGGGAACTCTTTTTAACATTTATAACATTAGAAACGATGAAGTAAGGATAAAAATTGTGGCTTGGGCTTAGGTCATATTTCTTGCCATAACCTTCCACTCTTTTATCATAGACTAGCTTTTTGCCCGGGACTTCGTTCCTATGGGGATTTTTATGTCAATTTTCCAATGCTTTTAATAGTTATTCTGCTATTTGGGACGGAGACAAATACAACAAATCAAAAACCATGAAAATCAGTCCAGCTCGAGTTGTAAGTGTTCGAACAAACCCGACTATGTTTTATATCTACATCTACACTAATATTATAAAGAGGAAAGATTTGTATTTGTGTACGATGTTACGAATAAACTTAAAAACTACTGGACCGATTTTATTCTTTCACCGTTAGGATGCTACATTATCCCTGAGTAACATAGACTACATAACATAGACTACATATTATTATTATTTATTATTATTATTTATTATTATTATTTATTATTATTATAAGATTCTTGTTTGTATGCACTTGCAGGAGCCGGAAGAGCAGACCGCTATGGATACGTCCCCGCGAGGCTCGCCGCCCACTAAGCCGCTGGCCGAGGCCGCGACGCCGTCGGCCCCCGAAGAGCCCGCCGAATCCGCCGAGGCTGATGAACCCCCCACGCCTGAGGCCGATACCGGCGCCCCTGCCCCGGCTGCCGATGAGCCGTCATCTGCGGACGGGGTCAACAGCGCGTCGCCACCCTCAACATCGTCCAACATAAGGTCACTACATTTTTTGATAAGGACTGACCTTTTTTTTTGTTGGTTCATTTAAAAACACACAAAAAGTCCGCCACCGAACAGGATCGAACCATTATCTTAAGTTTGAATATTTATCGGAAGTTAATTAATATTGTTTTAGAATCCCAAAAATTGAGATCACCAACGCCAACGACCAGGAGGGTTCAGAGGATGTACGATTTGTAAGTATGGCTAGAATACAATAGAATACATGAAAAAGATTTTAAGCATTTCACTACTTAAATGAAATGAAAGAATATCGGAGTCTATTTTATTTATTTTAGCTTTCTGCACTTCTCCATATAAATTATGCCAAGTCTCACACTGCCCCGTGCGCGCAATATTCTTAAAAGGTATCCAAGGTTTTCGCTACACGAAATCATGAGACTTTAAATTTACTGTAAGAGCAGTCCTAATCCATTGTATGGGCGTTCAATAATTCTATGACAGTAAACTTCTTTATTAATTAATTAGATCAGCTAGTTCATATATGAATTAACCATAAATCCACCTAATTATGGCCGCGACGGGTAAACAATAAAAAGAAACCTGCTGTTCAGGTGGCAAAATTGAGAACTATCCTAATTTCATACATCTAATGACGGCTGCTTTGACTGGTGGCGCCACCGCCAACTGAATTTTCAGTTGCAGGTAGTTGGCAACTTTACGTTCGGTTGGCGGTGGCGCTGCTGGTCGGGGTGGTTGTCAGCAATTATATGAAAATTAAATAGTTTTCATATACTTGCTCAATTTCGCCACATGAACAGATAAATGGCCTTCATTCCATCGACACACAACTGAAGTTACAGAATCAAGGCCTTGTTTTAGTCTCGTAAAACATAGCAAAAATAAGCGTGTTTCTTTCACAACATCCCATAACATTCCCTCTTATTTCTATCGTTTAAATGTATTATCCAATTATTTTTATTACTGCAACATAATTACGCCTAAGAAAATACATTCGAATTTTTTTTAAATCACTAGGCACGTGGGTTAAAATGCTTTCAGTTCAATTTTAATTTATTTGTATTCAAACATTTTCCCTTAACATAGTTTATATTAAATCCTCCCAAAAAATACAAGTTATTGATTTTAAAGAAATAGTGTGCTAATTATCCGTGAAAAAAAATATCAGCTTATTTTACTAGGTAGACTTTTAATACAAGATATATTTCATCGTAGTAAATGAAAATCCGACAAAGAAACAAAATAAATCAGCAATTTTTAAATATAAACTAACATACAGGGCTTTAGGTATCTCTCTTTCAACCCTTCGGGTGGTCAATCAGTCCATGAAACTGAACAACTTCCCCTAGGAACATAGGTCAAAATACGAAAAAAAAAATTTGATCTCCCATACAAAATGCGCTATATGCTGATAGTCAGGCGGCGAAGAAGCAATTTGAGATTTTTCGTAGGACTCTCTTCTATATACCTAAAACTGGAATGTATGTGTTCCTTGTGCTATGTAGAACACGAAACTGCCTGTTTTAAGAGGAGGAAGTGGGGACACGCATAGCTGTGACGTCACAAAGATGGCGGCCAACCGTACCAAGTTTTTCTTCATTTCTCGAGTTCTACTGCATCAATATCGTTGTTTGATATGTCATTTGAAAGTTTATATAATTGTCTATGATTGCTCTTTTGAAATCTACTAATTTAGCTTTGTTTTTTTTTTAAATATTCACTAAAATATGTTTTTTTTTCGTACATTTTTTTTATTTACCGGTATAACTAAATAAAGAGGAAAAAAAGTGCATCTAAGTTAATAACCAAAATTAAGTCCGTTTTATTATCTTCTCAAAAATATAAACATCATTGTAGTGCAATAATAATAAAAAAAGTTGTGACCAATTCTGTAAAGTAAGTCGTTTGAACTATTGATTTCAACATGATATGTATTTAAGAGAAATACAAATAAAAGTTTAAATATAATATAGGTTTAATTTTTTATTGTAATATCACATAAGAAGTATGTGCTAAGATAAAAATACAAAGCAAAGTATTATTGTAATCATAACAAAGTTATTTTTACGTAAACCACATTGTACCTACAAGTAGTAATAAAGTAATGAATGAGATACATAATGTAGACACAATTGAATTATCAAGTTTAGTGAAGAGACCATAGCAGGCAACATATTACTCTACTCATCAACATCCTCAAAATTATGCTAATTAAAACATAATTATTTTCCAATATGGAAAACTCTTATCATACAGTATTTCTCCTTAGAGCGTGCAAAGCCGCATTTCGCATGACCACAAACTATTATGGAACAACCATATGGATCACAAACTAGAGAGAGCATGCATAACCTTCTGGCAATGTAAACGATCTTCTGGCCATGTCGAACCTGGGGTCTGGCTCCGAAAATAGTGCTGTGGTTGTATACAGCCATTATAATACCAATATTAACTTATGATAGTGTCGTTTGGTGGCCCAGGACCGAACAAAACGCAACGATCGCCCAACTGCAACGACTTCAGAGACTGGCATGTACGGCGGTCACTGGTTGCATGAGAATCACACCTACAACACTTCTTGAAGCAATCTTATGTCCTGCCACCGTTGCAGCTGTTTATACAACAGAAGGCTGCGATGGCAGCCATAAGGCTAAAAAAACTAGGGCTCTGGGAACAACGTAGAAGCACACACGAGTCCATTTTGGACAGGGCGCTAGAGTTCCAACCACTCATTGAAGCCCCATGGATCAGACTTCTAAATTCTATGCATTTGATAAGAAATATCAGATACAAACTAAAGAAACCGAGAAGGACCAATCTGGGATCCACAAGGTCCGATTTCTACGGATGGATCTAAGATGAAAGCCGGCACTGGGGCAGGAGTCTTCTCCTTTGATCTAAAAATTCTAAACATACATATATCACTAGCTTTGGGACTACACAGCTCCATCTTCCAGTGCGAATATGTAGCCCTAGAGAGCCAAACATTCACTTCCGGACTAATTATCGAATGCCATCAAGCGCTGAACAAAATAGCATCAGCCAACAGGGTCATCCTACAATGGACCAAAGGGCATAGTGGATCGATGGGTAATTGCGCAGCCGATATTTTGGCTAGTAAGGGATCAGATACCACCTTGGCAGGCCCTATACCAATTATCCCCGTCCCCTTTAGCCAATTTCGTACTTAGATTCGCGATCGCACCCTCTCACATCGACAGATGGAACAGTATAACCTGTCTGCAGTCAAAGGAGGCCCTAACCAGACCTACCCCGCGTATGACGCACAGACTGCTCGGCCTAAACAGAAGTAACTGTGCTTTAAACAAGCACTTATTCATTTTAAGCGCCACTGACAGCCGCCTAGCCGCCTAGAGGCTGATGAAACAGTCGCCCACGTAATCCTGGAATGTGGGAGTGGCGGACCAATGGGCAAAAATAATACCAGGAATTAGGTCGCTTCGTGAAGCCTGTGAATTCTCCAGAAGGATTCTGAGCTTCTGGTCGGAGCTGAGGTGGCTGGAATAGCCACCAACCCATACACATAATGGGCCATCTTAAAGATTAAATGGGAGCCCTTATCAACTTACCCATCTGCAGTCAATAATTCAAAATCGCCTTCAAGACTCGCCGCTTGCTGAACTATATTTTCAGATATAAATTTAGCGAGATAATAGACAGGTTCTCGAGCGTTCAGGTTCTTGAATATAGACCACGTCTTAACAAACGTAGCGTAGGACGCCCCCAGCCAGATGAACAGATGATCTAAAGAAGATAGCGGGTAGTGGCTGGATGCAAAAAGCGGAGAATCGTGCAAAGTGGTGCACTTTGGGGGAGGCCTATGTTGAGCAGGGAACTTCAAGAGGCTGATATGATAATGACGATCAGATAAATGCGATCGCAAATTGAATGTTAGGCACCAACAGTCTCTTGCTGTGTCATTTCTGGTTATGCCGATTAATCCTCCAGCTATTTTGTGAATTTTGTAAACGTTCTAGAGCTAAATCCGGGGACTTTTGGTTAAATGCTTTCTTGGTTTGTTTCCGTTGTGAAACAAAAATTTGCCTCTAGAAAACTCTTCGTATACTTCCTTGCCAGTTTCGTATAGCGCTTACTTGCTTTACGGTAATAGCCACAGTTAATTTATTTATTATTGTCAAGAGATGATATTTATATTTTTGAGAAGGTAATGAAACTTGGTTTAATTTTAGCAATAAAATATTAAGCTAAATAATCTTATTTTTGAGTTACCTACTCTGGACATATTCTTAACATCGTGCAAAAATAAAAATAAAAACTTATTTTAGTGAATATTTTAAAAACAACAAAGCTAAATTGGTAGGTTTCAAAAGAGCAATCATAGACAATTATATAACCTTCCAAATGACATATCAAACAACGATATTGATGCAGTAGAACTCGAGAAATGAAGAAAAACTTGGTACGGTCGGCCGCCATCTTTGTGACGTCACAGCTATGCGTGTCCCCACTTCCTCCTCGTAAAACAGGCAGTTTCGTGTTCTACATAGCACAAAGAA
The DNA here is from genome assembly GCA_949987775.1 of Aproaerema taeniolella. Taxonomy (NCBI): domain Eukaryota; kingdom Metazoa; phylum Arthropoda; class Insecta; order Lepidoptera; family Gelechiidae; genus Aproaerema; species Aproaerema taeniolella. The sequence continues at coordinate 30,465,449 of OX465242.1, read as the reverse complement.
CACATACATACCAGTTTTAGGTATATAGAAGAGGGTCCTACGAAAATCGTGAAGGAGATGACTTATCAATTTTTTGCCGCCTGACTATGAAGTTTGTAAGGAACTCTATTTTTTTTCGTATTTTGACCTATGTTCCTTGGGAAAGTTGTCCAGTTTCATGGACAACTATCCGAGAGGTTGAAAGAGAGATACCTAAAGCCCTGTATAGATCGTTCAACGAGGCTTATAGGACCCGAAAAGTTCTCTGAAATTTGGCATATGATGAAGTTAGGTACCTAATACAGATTACAGATGTACAATAATTCAATATGTTTTATAGGAGAAATTAGATATCTAACCTAACCATGTAAATGGCTTATAACTCTCGGTAAAAAATTCCTCCACCTTTGAAATTTGGCATGTGATGAAGTTAGGTAATACGGATTACAGATGTACAATAATCCAAAAGATTTTCATAGGAGAAATTTCTCCTATGAATGTCTAATCTAACCCAACCTAAACATAAAAATGGCTTATAACTTGGTGAAAAATTCCTCAAACTGAAATTCTTTATGTATACGTACATATACATTGATAAGGTAAGGAATCCAACATTTTTTAGATTTAAAGATACTCTAAATATAACTTTTAACATTTTGCGCTATAACTTCTACCGAATAATTGTACTGTTGTTTTTTAAATACGTATATTTTTTAAAGTCAATAAACAAAGAGCACTATCTAGGAACTATTGTTCCTGTTTTTTTATATTGGCAATGATGCAGAGTTAAAATAGCTTATAGCCATGATTGTTTCTAGGGTTGATTCTACTTCCATAAAGTTTTCAATGGTCTATTTCATGAAGTTATCTATAGAGGTAAGTTGGTATTTTATGTTTCTTTCTATTTGTGATTGTTGAATAAAAATAGGTATATTTTTTAAAGTCAAACGATTTTATTATATTACTAATGAATGTCCGCGACTTCGTTAGCGCGGTGTCCCAACGCTACCATACCCCTACCCCTACCCCTACTCTACTCTACCTTACCTTTACCACAGTATTACAATAATTTCCCTACAGTAGTGAAACGAATGTACTTGCGCAGTGCAACGAAGGGTAACTCGCGGGGAAGCGGGCGGCGCGGGCCGGCGCTGGCAAACTTCACACTATTAATTTCGCTTTATAAAACGTTATTCAAACATATTAAGTGTTCAGTGTACGAATGTAATTCTACGTCGAAATATAACAAGGACTTAAATTTTCAATAAATAATGTCTATTTACGTGAACGTGCATATGATACCCGGCGTGATTCTTTTGATGGATCACAGGTACCCCCAGATGACTTTGTTCAGTATTGTAATGATTTAGAAGCCACATTTAAGCAAAATTTCCGTTCGTATGTTGGAAACAATATTTCAGAGAAAATATTTAATGTTCTCAGGTCCGTAGAATTTAAATTACGGCCATGCTCGAGTTTTCCTCATGTTTTTCTAATAAGATTGTTTATTCGGAAGCGTATTCATTATTTAATTAAATTTTTAAATATAGAACTAAAATCATCTAAAAATAAAGTTTCACGTAAATATCTGGCAGTACAACATATGTAAATGTAACATGTTGATTAAATGATCACTTTACAATCACAATATTTTATTTACAATGCAGTTGCTCGGAAATGGCATCGTAATATGGCCACGGAGTGTACGTTTACGTACCCCATAAAACACATGTCATGTTATGGAATTTTGAAATGAGAAGACGATTTTGAAAAGAAATAAAAAATTTGAACTAATCAGCAAATAAAATATTTTTCATATACCAAAATTCAACTTCAGTGACTATTTTGTGATCCAGTAAAGTAATTTTTTTATTTAATGTTGCATAAAAAGTATGCAAAAAGTGAATAAAATACTGACAAAAATGTATGACGCAATAAAGAGTAGCTGGTTTGATAATTCAGTGCCCTTTTGACAAGTGAGAGTAATACCTTTTTCATAAAGCTTCATACTGGCTTTATAGAATGACAGCAAAGAGTTTTTATGCCTGACAAAATAATTATTACTGACGAAAATCTTGATTTTCAGTTAAATAAAATGTAAAAGTTAATTATTTATTTAACTTTTTCAATAAAACAAATCTGATTTCTAACAAATAATTGAACTATTTAATAATTTATGTAGGCGCAATTGGCATTTTATTTACTTCGCCTTTGCCTCATAAATGTGGAAAAACATTTTGCTCGCCATTGTTTTGCCCGCCATTTGAAATTATTTGTTCAACAAAATCATTTTTGTGTTATAAAAATGTTAATTTCTTAATGTTTTGTGTTGTTAATCGTAAAATATTAGTGCACATTGTTCAATAGTAACACGTTTTCAGTGAATGTTGATTGAAAATACTATCTTTTAAGAACTTTGGATATAGCTATACGATGTAAGTTTTTGACAACATTTTTTTTAGTTTCGTTTCCTCGGCTACTGCATTGTAAAACGTTGAACAATATACAGTGCCACAAACTTAACTGACCCGGTGGCAAAAACTGGAACTACGTGCCGCCATTTTGAAATGTCACATTGCTGTCAAGTTTGTTGTTGTGCACGACGCTTGCCAAGTTTTCGTTGATTTTGTGGTTTTCGTGGTTTTAGTGATATAAATCATGCCGAGAGCATTGAAAAGTGATGCAAGAAACACTATTTTAAAAGTGTTAGCTTTTATGCAGGAGGAGAAACGTCTCAAAGCGCCGTTAATACCATTTGAAAAACTGTATGAACGAGTAGCTGCTGCTACAGGTTAGTCTTGCCAGTTGTTGCTATGAATTATCCCATTGTTGTAGTTATATTTAAACCGAAATATACATTAAATTACTATATTTTTGAAGAATAGTTTTTTTGGACTATTTTTGGTAACGTAATTATGATAAATCTAAGTGAAGCGGTCAATATTTACGTTAGCTTCAACAAAGTACATCCATTATGGGCTATTGGCTCGTTTTGCCACTTTCATGGTACAAAGTATGATTTATATTCTATTTTTCAGGTGTTGGTGAGCGATTTGTACGTCAATTAGTTAAAGAAAAGCAACAGGCGGATGCAATTAGCTCAAAAATTTGTACTCCAGGAAAAAATAAGGAAAAGAATAACAGGAAAGATCGAAATAGATGATTTTGACCTCGGTGTCATAAGAAGAAAAGTGCACGAATTTTACACAATGAAGAGAGAAATACCTACGATCCCAAAATTACTGAATGTCTTGCGACAGGAAATCAATTTTACCGCGAGTCGTGAAACCCTAAGAAAGGTGTTGCGTAAAATTGGTTTTCGATACAAGAAAACGCAATCGAACAGAAAAGTTCTTATTGAACGCAACGATATATCTGCCTGGCGGGCCAGTTATCTACATAAAATGAAGTTAAATGAATGCGGCGAAAAAAAGCCTGTGATATTTTTGGATGAGACTTATATCCACTCATCACACACTGTTGGGCGTTGTTGGCAAAGCGATGATATTGATAGAGCTTTGAATCCTGTTTCAAAAGGAAACAGGTGGATAATTGTTCATGCGGGTAGAGAAACGGGGTTCGTTGAAAACGCCTTACTTGTGTTTAAGTCAAACACAAAGAGTGGCGACTACCATGATGAAATGAATAATACAAATTTCAAAAAATGGGTAACGGAAAAATTGCTACCTAATTTACAAACAGAAACCATAATTGTTATGGATAACGCCCCTTACCACAGTATTTGTATTAATAAATGCCCTAATACAAATACTAAAAAGGCAGACATGCAGAATTGGCTTACTGAACATAATGTGGAGTTCAATGAAAGCTACACTAAACCCCAGCTGTATGAATTAATAAAGAGGCACAAACCAGTACCTCAATATGAAATTGATAATTTGTTAAGAGACAATGGGCACACTGTTCTTAGACTGCCCCCCTATCATTGCGATTTGAATGTAATAGAATTGATCTGGAGTTCGATGAAACGTTCTGTTGCAGAACATAACATTGGAACGTCAGATGCTGAAATGCCGCAGTTAATCGCAGAAGCATTTAATAAAATAACAACTGCAGAATGGCAAAAACACTGTGCCCATGTAAAGAACATTGAAAATGAGTACCTGAAAAAAGATGCTTATTTAGACGAACCTTTTATCATATCTTTAGGAAGTGACAGTGAAAGTGACAGCAGTGATTCAGATGATGAAGTGGCCGAGGATGCTAGTACAACTACAGGGATGCCTGGAATCCATCCTCTAAATTACGCAGATGATTGTCTAATGGATCATAATTATAGCTATAAAATATAATTCATAAAAAAAGTGTTTTTACTATTATTCCTAACCATCCGCAAAGACGTAATAATAAAAATTATAATACAAAGTAGTAGGATATAGAGTCTGTATAAAAAGTCACTAAAATTGGGGTAATCATTGGGAAGCTGAAATAGTTATTAACGATACTAGTGTCGTAGGTAATGTGTAACGTGAGCCCATTTGAAACACGAGCGAAGCGAGTGTTTTATAGGGCTCCAGTTACACATTACCTAAGGCACGTATATTGTTCAACGTTTTACAATGCAGTAGCCGAGGAAACGAAGCTAAAAAAAATGTTAAAACTTACATCGTATCAGTATATCCAAAGTTCTTGAAGTATAGTATTTCCTGTCAAAAATCACTGAAAACGTGTTACAATTGAACAATGAGCACTAATACGAGTATTTTAAGATTAAACACAAAACATTAAGGAATTAACATTTTTATAACACAAAAATGATTTTGTTGAACAAATAATTTCAAATGGCGGGCAAAGCAATGGCGAGCAAAATATTGTTCCACAATTATGAGGCAAAGACTAAGTAAATAAAATGCCAATTGCGACTACATAAATCATTAAATAGTTCAATTATTTGTTAAAAATTGGATTTGTTTTATTGAAAAAGTAAAATAAATAATTTACTGTTATATTTTATTTCACTGAAAAACAAGATTTTCGTCAGAAATAATTATTTTGTCAGGCATAAAACCTCTTTGTTGTCATTCTCTATAGCCAATATGAAGCTTGAAGAAGGTAATACTCTCACTTGTCAAAAGGGTCACTGAAATATCAAATCAGCTACTCTTTATTGCGTCATACGTTTTTGTCAGTATTTTATTCACTTTTTTCTTACTTTTTAAGCATCATTTAATAAAAAAAATAACTTTACTGGATCACAGAATAGCCAATGAAGTTGAATGTTGGTATATGCAAAATGGTGTATTTGCTCATTAGTTCAAATATTTTTTTTCTTTTCAAAATCTTCTTCTCATTTCAAAATTACATAACATGACATGTGTTTTATGGGATACGTAAACGTACACTCCGTGGCCATGTTACGGGGCCATTTCCGAGCAACTGCATTGTAAAAAAATTTTAGTTAGGAATACTGTGAGAATTCTGAGAAACTAATTTTAATACATCTAGTGTCCTACTATCCAACCATCTGCAGTTTTATAAGACTCGTAAAAAAATCACAGAGATTTGAAAGATTTGGGTAATTTCCCATTTTCACAGACTTTTCATACGGAATATTTTGTATAAATAAAAAGTTACTTATTAATATTTATTTACAACATTGGCAATGACATTATTTTTACCCTTACATCCGGGGAAATACTATTTAGCGGCAACACTAAAATCGACATCAGCGACACCGTCACCGGGTCAGTTAAGTTTGTGGCACTGTACGTGCCTTCGGTAATGTGTAACTGGAACCCTATAAAACACTCGCTTCGCTCGTGTTTCAAATGGGCTCACGTTACACATTACCTACGACACTAGTATCGTTAATAACTATTTTGCGGCGGCATCGCGCGACATCAAAGGCGTTACACTACTGTAGGGGAAATTATTGTAATACTGCGCCTTTACCCTTCCCCTACCCTACCTTAACCCTACCCCTATCCTATTCTATAAAGATTTAACAAATTTCTTAGTGGATTATTAGAAAACTGATATCATGAGGATTTAAAATGAAAAGTCTACCGTTATTAACAATTGCCTCATTTTTGCTGTTGGTGTAATTTCGTGAAAAATAAAATACCTATTATCCCGAACGAAATAGTGTGTGATTCTATAATGAATACGTACAAATGGACATTGATTGTCAGATTTTGTAGAAAAATATCCTGTTTTATTATTTACCAGCGTAAGATTTCAAAATTAGTGAACAAATCGTTTTAGATTTTTTTTTAATATGGCTTCTGTTACATATCTGATTTTGGTTAAGATACTTATTGTAACTGTAATTAAACCTTTTTCCACCAAAAAAATGTGTTACTATTTTTGCTGTAAAAAAACATACTTTTTGAGCGCATTTTTTTCTGTAACTTCAGGTCTGCTTCGCAGGTGTATTTTGGTTAATACTCTTATAGTTACTGTGTAAATAAACCTATTTATAGCAAAAAAAAGTGTTAATTACTATTTTTGCTTTAAAAAACACACGTTTTGAGCGCGTTTTTTTCCGTAACTTCCGGTCCGCTTTGCAGGTGGATTCGTAAATATAGGTTCTTAGATTTACTCAAATAGATCATTTACAAAAAAATTTGGCTGTTATGTTTTTTTACAAAATTATAGGATTGCTCTTACAGTAATTATAATTAGTTATCGAAAAGTAAGTATATGAATCAACCTATGAAACTGAACAACTCTAAAACAGAAAAACTTTCCCAAGGAAAATAGGTCGAAATATGAAAAAAAAAGCTTCTCCATACAACATGTACGCCAGTCATGTCGAATACAAATGAAACAAAGGTTGAATTAAACAATCAACAAAGCACTTTTAATATTCGAAGTCAAATTATGTATGCAAAATCATTCTGTACTAATCAGTACTCGCATCGGTGTTGTACGACAGTTATATCTAACAATAGAAATTTCTAAAATACAAACTAACGGCTAATTCTGATTTTGTTATACATATGTTGTTAGGACCACTACTAGATATCGTATATCCAAGTTAACATCTTCGAAAGACCTGTGCTAATTTTGGGTAAAATACTCGGGAAACTGCGAAATTATAGCACTTTTATTGGTTAAAAACATTGCGTGAAATGAAACATATTCTTCGTTTCAGATTTAGCAGCAATTTTGTCTTTCAGATTTTTTAAATTTCACTTTTTTGTTTTAAAAAGACAAAAAAATCAGAACTAACCGTTAGTTTCTTATTTTAGAAATTTCTTGTGTTAGATAATGTGGCGTAGTGTGCGATCAACTAATTTGTCTTTGTATGGGAAGTAGGAAAATCTAAAGTTAAACGCTAGATTATTTAAATTCGTGCTACCCCATTTTTAACGATGACGGTTTCCGTTGTCCTCATTTAATCCAGTTTTACATTTTCACTGTCGCTAAAATCAAATTTTGAACAGATTAGAATTTGTCGACACGTTCTTGACCTAAATTAATTACAAGCACTTGTTCCGTGATGTACACATCAACTCAAGGAGACTAAGCTTGATACGCTGTTTTTTTTATACGCGCAAGATATAATATCACACGAAAACTGTAGAGCGCGATGCCCTTGAGTGTGTCCAACTTTTTTCCACACTCATAAATTATTCATTTGCGATTAGTGACTAGCTTCACTGGTTATCATTAATTCACCGCTGTTCTTGTTAATTTGGCTTAAATACGTGTCGACTAAAGCAAAATTTTAATAATTACTTATCGAATTTTATTATTTTATACGACAACATTATGAATTTGTGAAACATTTCTAAATATCGCTTCGCTTCTTTAAATTTTGTGAAAGTGTTTGTAGTTCTCATTTCCATTAGAGCGTTTCATTCAATACTTTCTAGTCAGCGGAGCGGTCGCCTTGTGTAATATGGCTCTTGTATGTGAATTTTAATTAGTTTTTTCTTTAATGAGTGGTGTAAAATAGGTTATTCAAAATGAAGTGTGAGTTGTGTGATACAACTCGACTCGAATTAACCTTAACTACATACAAATTTTTGCCATTTCAAATAATTTTACTTCGATTACATGTAAGATAGCACAACTCGTATCAAGATGTCGAAATTCGATCGACCGTATAACTTAATCACCGCTTTAAATAATGGCCCATTAAACTAAGTTTGTTTGTGTGTGTTACTAATAAGTTTGTCCTGCCTTCACGTCGCAACTGTTTGGGTTCACTATAGATTGCTACTGCACAAAGTTTTTTTTTAACTGAAGGTGTACTTCAAATATGATATGATATGATGATGATACATCAAATGTACAACCAATCGACATGACATCAATGGTGGTAGCCTCCCAGAAACTAACTCGCAGGTCACTTTTCGTGCACTGTCGGAAAGGTTCTACATAAAATAATGTGGTGTGGTGTGTGAACTTGCATATTTATTTGTAACGTACTAGTTTGCCGTCCGCGAATTCGTTTGTGTGAGAAGCCTTTCATTCTTCAGTCCTCAAACTATCTCAATACAAAATTTCACATCGATTACTCATTCCGTTATGACGTGAAAGGAAGGACAAATAAACACACATTTTTTTTGTAAGGAACTGAGATTATTAGAGGTTACTGTTAACTCCTTCACCAACAGCGCTGGTTAACCCCTGAAAAGGGGGTGTTATAAATTTGATGTGTGTATCGGTGTGTATGTCTGTGGCATCGTAGCTCCTAAACAACTAACAGTTTTGATGCGTTGGTTCTTAGTTCTAGCTTTATTTGATTAAATCTGGTTTCAGCCATTATTTATAAGCAAGTGAATGTGATAATTTTAGAGTTATTTTATAAGCCAGTACTGTCCCACTGCAGGGCAGAACTCAATACTTGTACATCTGTTTAAAAGTCAGCTACGATACATCGGGGGTGATACTTTGTAATTTTAGAGTGATTTGTTTGTTTTTGCGATGTCCTGAATAAAATAAATGTCCGTGGTAGGTCCCCCCGATGGTGCTGCTGCAGCACTGGGGCGAGGAGTGGCTGCCGCTGTTCACGCGGGACCAGCAGCGGCAGAGCGAGCGGCCGCCGCCCGCCGAGCCGCTCAGCGACGCCTACCTGGCCGGGATGCCCGCGCGCAAGCGGCGCTGCGTGCGACAGGCCCGCCCGCCCACACAGCCAGACTCGCTCTTCAACAGTACGTATATCCTTCGAATTCAATATAGCCCAGTGGTGCTCGCTGGCCTCCGGCCGGTTTTACTATTGACGTTTAACCATTGATGGTAAAACTGGTATAATTGGTAGGGAACCTGATGGGTGATGAAATGACAATTTATCACGAGCGTTTCCATGCTTCGAAGGGCACGTTAAGCAGTCGGTCGATTGTCGATTGACTACAGTCGTTAAAACCAAGTCAGAGGCCATTGTGCGGTTTGAAAACTCTGACACCAGGGTTAGCCAAGTTCGCCACATGCTTGACTATACACGATAAGAAGAATAAAACATTCAGCATGTTACTTAAAATATACATACAAACATATTCGTTCATTCAGGAGTTACATTAGAGGGATTAAATACAAACATACATATTCGTTCTTTTGACTACTGACTCTACGCCTATTCGCAAAGGTGCAGCCGTCCCCAGAGAAGAATAAGTAAGAAACTCCGAGGGTGCTCTTTTTAATCTCATTACGAATTTCCTTATTTTCTCATTTTAACTAAGTCGGAAATAACTCCAGAGCTGAGCAGTTTACCCATGGCTGCTTGTCTGATAGATAATCAGAAATTTTGAAATAGCCCTTTTTGCAAAGTTTTTGTTTAATTACTGTCTTAAATTTGTCCAAAGGTAAAGCTTTCCGCTCGAGAATTAGTTTCCGTGGGAATATGGAAAAATTATGTAGCCTATGTGTTAATTAAGGGTGTCAGCTGCCTCCATACCAAATTTTATTAAAATGAGTTCAGCCATTTGAGCGTGAAAGAGTAACAAACATCCATACATCCTCACAAACTTTCGTATTTATAATATTAGTAGGATTCATGGAAGAGAATGAAATTGAAAAAGGTAACGGTGAAATGCCTTTACAAATAGAAAATCATGAAGAAGAAAAATTTTTTACCATTTGCAATGCTGAACATGCAAAAATTGCACCATTTGCTGCTTTAAAATTTATGTCGAAATTTATGATTTTGTTGAAAGTATTATTTTACGTAAAAGTTAGAAAAATTATTTTACAAAAGTGTTTTAGTACACCAAAGGATTTTTGTATACATGTATATAGATGTATACATGCAACGCATTCGGTTTTTTGTCGGTGAATTGTTAACATTTTTGGTCACTTCATTTGAAACAGAATATTTGTTCTTATTTTATCTCGTGAAGCAAAATTAAAATTAGAACAAAACGTCAATAAAGTATGTACAGTGGTGGTCATATAATTAAGAACGCTTATTTAAAGGGAAGATTTTTTCAAACTACTGAGTTTATTTAGTTCCATGTATTTTTTTGTATTTCTCTCGGTATCACAAAACTTTGCCATACTAATGGTTAATTCGTTGGTACACATGATTAGCCAAAAACTAAATAGATAAACTTTATGCATTCGATCCGAACCTAGTATTACTCCTTACTGGCTGGTCACATAATTAAGAACGCTGAAAATTTTATTTTTTATTCAAATTTAAATAGAGAACACTTCGTGGCTCTATGGTTGTAGGTCACTGTTTGTATCAATTTGGCGCCATTTAATTCTATAAAAGTTTTAAAAGTGATTGTTTTGTATTAAAACAATGGGAAAAAATAAAAGTTGTGATGAATCTACAAGGGAAGTGATAATAAAACTTCGTCAAAAGAATTGGTCGTATAAAAAGATAGCCGACCATCTGCAATGCTCCAAAACTATGGTTTTTCACGCTGTGAAGCATTTTGCTACTTATCAAACAACTTCAAATGTTATACGTGCACCTAAACAACGTAAGTCCTCTTGTCGAGACGATCGAAATATCATTCGCTTGGCAAAACAAAACCCTTTTAAAGGCTCGAATGACCTAAGAAAAGAATATTTTGGTGAAAACAACCCTTTAGCAATCTCAGCACGTACTATTCGAAGGCGTTTGGTAGAAGAAAAGTTGCACGGAAGGATAGCCAGGAAGGTGCCTATGTTGAAACAGTGCCATAGGCAAGCCCGGCTTGCATTCGCAAGAAAGTATGAAAACTGGACAGTAAGTCAGTGGAAAAATGTACTTTTTTCTGATGAGACAAAAATAAACAGGGTATGTTCGGATGGTAAACGATACGTACGACGCCCTCCGAACAAAGCATTCGACCCTATGTACACAAAAGTGACATTAAAGCATGGTGGGGGAAATGTGAAAATTTGGGGGTGTTTTTCTGGACATGGGGTTGGACCTGTTAAGTTGATAGAGGGAAACATGGATCAATATCAATACAAAAATATACTGGAAGAAACAATGTTACCTTATGCTGAAGACGTGCTTCCTGTTATTTGGACATTTCAGCACGACAATGATCCCAAGCATACTGCACGCACCGTTAAGGAATTTCTCAGGGCGCAATCAGTTTCGGTGTTAGATTGGCCAGCTAACAGCCCGGATCTCAACCCAATAGAGCATCTTTGGTGTGATGTCAAGAAAAAAGTTTCAAATCGACAATGTGGCAACTTAAGAGAGTTATTTGCTGCTTTTTTAGAAGAATGGAACGATATCTCTGTTGCCAAATGTCAAAAATTGATAGAGTCAATGCCTCGCCGGTGTAAAGCCGTAATAAAAAGCCGTGGTCATGCTACCAGCTATTAAATTTAGTTTAAAATTTTATAAATTGTTTGTTTTTCTTACGCACTTTCATTTAATGTGATTTAAATTATCTAAGTTTGTTATGGAAAAACTCTCAAGCAGTTTTATAAATCGTTCTTAATTATTTGTCCAGATTATTTACTATTTGTTTTTTGTTACTGTGTTTAATAAACTAAATTTATAAAAAAAATGGTAGAGGTTATATTTTATATTCCTAACACCTTTTGCTCTATTCATGTGGCTATTTCATAGCATAGCTAGTTACTTGTAAGATGGAACACATAACTAGATATGATGTGGTTAAGATAAATATTTTCTAGAACATTAAATCGTTCTTAATTATATGGCCACCACTGTATATTGTATATGTGTAAGTATGCTATGCCAAATTAAACAAACGTCTGCTTTTTACACAAATATTTGCACCGACTGGGAATCGAATCCAGGACCTGTCGATCAAGAGGCAGTGCCACTACCACTAGACCAAACCGGCTGTCAAATTGAATTTGGTTGTAAACAGTGAGCATGCGCGAGGCGTTGGAGAGTCTGGCGGAGGGCGCGTCGTCAGCAGCCGACCGGTTGCTGCCGGCCGCTGAGCAGGCGCCCGCCGACTGCCCGGCCGTCCGCCGCGCCTTCCGCGACAGAGTGCGCGCCATCGCCGAGGCACGCGCCGCCGCCTCCCAAGACTATGACCCCGGCCGATTCTCAGCTGCTGAAAGATTCCTATCGCCGCTGCGGTAAGATTATTTTTTTATATTTTTTATAGCATTCCGCCCGGGACTTAGTTCCCGTGGGAAATTGGGAAAATTATATAGCCTATGTTACTCAGGGATAATGTAGGATTCTAATGGCGAAAGAATTTTTCAAATCGATCCAGTAGTTTCAGTGACTTTTCAATACAAACATACAATCAAATCTTATTCGTTTTTTTATAACGAATAGGTTCGCTCTTGACCACAATCTAGCCCAGACGAAGATGTGGTCAAATATGTAGCAAGCTCACCCAGAAGATGCCTATTCACTCGAACTTTCAAGAGACTGGTTATACGAGCCTGGAAATACAGACGCAGGCAGAAAATTCCAATAGAATTCATATTTCATTTATTATATTCATTTATTGCTTTTTGTGGTATAAATAGGTCTTAAGATAACATAGCTGAACAAAAGCCTGTTAGGGCACTGCAACATGTTGATAATCAAAAAAATAGTATCTATCTAAGTAATAAAAATATAAAACATTTATATACTTACTGTCATTTTGTAAAATTCTCAATTAAAAAGTGAAAATAACTCTTAGACCCCTAGCACACGGCGTATTTCTACGGCGCTGAAAACGCGCGTTTCACATGCGTATACGCGCTTCAAACGCAACCTTGTAACGGCGCGTTTACAGCGCGTGTACACGCAGATACAGCGATAAAAACGAGTTCCGAACGCGCTTCACACGCGCGATTTACGCGCGTAAAACGCACGTTTAAATCTATGAAAATGCAAAAATCGGCAATAGAAATACGTAGAATACGCCGTTTGCTAGGAGCGTTAAGGTCCGTGTTACAAAACGCGATTCACGACTCTGATCTATACTAAAGTAGCAGTCGTCTTTGTCATTTTGATAGTGAGAGAAAGAGACAATCAATACTTAAGTAAAGATCAAGACTTTGGTCCCCTTCTTCTTACCACAAAAAAAAACTAAAACTTAGACAATGTTTGAAAATGGCTATATGGGACATATGGTCAAGATTGAGGTCAAGAATTAACCCATCTTAAAATAGAAAAAAAAAGATTCCTTTGCCTTTCCCGAAAGGGGTAAATTAAACAACAAGATGACATAAGTCAGATTAAGACACTGTCTAACTGCCGTATTCAGAGACGTCAATTAAAGTTAAGTACTATTAAACTCTGATGTTGTCTCTTTCACTCTTGTTGATGTAAACAAGGAAAGCATGACATTTAATTACTTCTTAACTAATTAATTACTTAATTACTTAATTACTTCTTAATTACTTATAATTGACGTCTCTGAGTATGGCAGTAAGTGGTGTTTTGATGTTTTGTGGTAAAGCAGTAACTGCATAAAACTCTTAAACGTCTGAACCAATTTCGATCAAATACAGTTAAGATTACATTAGCTTTTAAACAAAAAAAAACGCATTGAAATAGGTCCATTCGTTTAGTAGCTACGATGCCAGAGAAACACCCCTGTTGTTTGGGGGTTAAAAAATTATTGGTATTACTGGTTCAAGCCGATCTTACAAACTCACACTAAGGTTTTCCTTGTGTCGTGGGTCCCTTGGAACAGGAGCTCTACTCAGTACTATTTACGATCGACGGACTGCCGTTAATTGTCACTGTCATATGTATAGTGCAAGATGTACTGACTTTGTACGCTTCGAAATTTTGGTCGTACATAGTACAGAGTAGAGCCCCAGACACGAGCACCCACGGCCCGAGAACAAACTCTTGCTTTTTAACAAATATTTTTTTCGCCGGGAATCGAACCCAGGACCCGCCGGTCAAGAGGCATCGTCACTACCACTCGACTAAACCGGCCGTCATACAGAGTACCGACTGACATTCTAAACTAAGTAGCCTCTTGCTCCCCTTGCCTAGTTCTATGTGTAAAATTAAGTTGATCCACAATTCCGTTGCAACGGGAAGGAAGGACAAACAAACAAACACACTTGCTTTTGCATGGTCACACTTTTAAAGACACCCCTTCGCAATATTTTCGTGGCTTCGTACGGACATTGCGCAAAAAAAAATTTGGAGGCAGTTTTTATAATTGTTTTTTCTGGAGGTGTACCTTAGAAATTGGTTTGTATGTATCTGTGGTAATAGAGACCAGTTTGAGGGTAGTCGTTAAGAGTGAAAATGTAATGTATTCTGCTATGTTAATCGCTCTTATTGACTACCCTCAACGTGGTCCCTTTTACTAGACACAGTCACATATTTAGTTTCTTAATTCAAGCGTTTAATTGATGTAAATTATATTGCAGAAACATTCCTGAGCGACCTGAAAGTGTGGAACCGGCTGAAAGTTCTGAAAAACATGATGAGCGAGCTGAATGTGCTAAGGATTCAAAGTAAATGTTTCTAGGTTATTTAATTAAATGTCTCGTCTCTTTCATCTACAAAGTTATCGTGGCAGAATTTCTTCTTTATTCGGTAGACAAGTAGAATGTGTCATAAAATACTTACTTAATCGATGTTTTAACTTAGCAACTACAGCTTCAATTGTTATGCAGTTTATTAATTGTTAAAATGTATTTAATGGTTAGCTACAGCCTGCTTATTACTATTCAAAAGGTAGGTTTTGCGCATGGGCAAGTATATGCTATAGGACTTAGAAGCTCTACGCATTGGCACTACATTAGCTACGTGCAAGAAAACATAATTTTGGAGATTTTGTCTGAAATAGAAAAATCGTTTTTTTCTCTACGTAGAAATAACTAACTTTTTACAAAGTAATCGTTTCTTTTCGTGTCTGTTCTGTATTCAGATAATTGTTTTTATATCACTTAAATAAGGGTTACTATATAATCATAAATATTTAAAGTGGTGTCTGTATCTGTAGTAAATTAGTATGATTGTATAATACCAATAGTGGTAATTAAACATAATGTTCATTGGGGAGAGATTTATGCTATGAGGCGAGGTTATATGCTACTTTGTAGAAGAGACATGACTTATATGAGACTAGTTGATGACGTAACGAGTGTATACTCCATAAGCCCACTGCAACTTTGTCTAAATTATGACAACATTTTAAAACGTAAAAGCTTACAACCGCTAGATTAACACCCATATTCTAAGAAGTTAACTCGAGATTTCCTCCACTCCACTCAACCTCCGTCAAGGGTTTTGGCGTTTTTATTTGACACTTCCGTCCTCGACTTAATAATTTACCTCACTGGAGTCGAGAATGAATTGAGTAATCAATCTTCAAAGCTACTTTTTTCATATGAAAAATGAATGACTTAGAAGATTTCGTGTACTATCTTGATAAAATAACGTTATTGGTTAATGGTTAATATCGAATGACGCTAGCTGGTGCCATCTATCGTCGAGTAGCTGTATGCCACGTTCAAGGAATCTTGACGTGACAACTAAGACTACCAATATCAAGGTCGTTTCGAGGATTTCCTTAGCTGAAGTTGAGTGGAGGAAGTTTCAAGTTGACTTCTTAGAATACGGGTGTAAGATTTCGCAGTTAGAGATCTTATCACTTCCTGTGAAATTTTTAAGGTGTCAGTCAGTCATGAATTTTTACAGTAATTTCAATGAATTTCTTAAAAAATTTTAATCAAATAATAATTTAAATGGAATGAAACAATACTTTTAAGACTACCCGCCACTTTATTGCATGCTTATTAACCGACTTCCAAAAAAAGGAGAAGGTTCTCAATTCGGGTGATTTTTTTATTTTATTTTATATTGATTATGCATGACATAATATGTAGTCCTTCAAACCCTGATTCTCGTGACAGCATGTAGTCCTGCTAATCCGGGTTTCTTGCAGTGGGCTTACGAACTAATAGTGGCATGCCAAACTTAAATACATATTTTATATTTAATCACTTTTCCAAACTTCTTGATGTTTTATATAATCAGATTTAGAGGTGGAACAAAACAGGGAAATGGTCAGATATCAGAAAAGACATAATTTTTTATAGTTATTTTCATATTGTCACTTTCGAAAGCTCAAGGTGTTTTTAACTTTTAAAAATTGCATTCGAATCTGAACTGTTTGTTAAGCTAATTGTTTCTAATTGCATATCGACTATAGTTATAGTTACGGAGAAATGGCCATTTCCGATATTACGTTCCAATAATCGTAATTACTGAATAAGTACTTCACATTTTAGCAAAAATCGCAAAATTTGTATCCCAAAGAAACTTCAAGTATAAAATTTATATCGGAACTTTATTGTCTTAAGTAAATAGGGAATGAAGTATTATGGTTATGAGTTACGATGTTTATATAAATTTGTGTATTTAGCTTATGACTAGATTAACGATAAATGTGTCAATAAAAGATATTCAGTGTCATCTTATAAAAGTTATTTTTGCCCTTTCTTTCCTGTGAGATCCCACTGCTTATGATAACTTAACGCAACGCTTAGTGGACGAGTTAGCCATAGCATTTTGGTTGTATAATATTTTAAAACCAGTATGCCAGTTTCAATTCAGCACATCTGGGTCACAATGGCAAATTTAATGTTTGACTAAGTTTAGGAATACTTAAAATTACAGAACAGAATTTCATGGTCTCGCGTTTAAAAGTTATAGGGGGTTCCTTGTGCCCAGCTTTACTGAATTCACACAAGCGTCAGTTGATAATTCAAAATTTTCCATTGTGGTCCCGCTGTGCTGATGATGGATTCTCCTTTTTAAGGTGTCAGTCAGTCAAGTACATTACAGAATTCAGTATCTGCTGGTCTAAAACGCGGTTCGTCACGACGCGTTTCATCTAAAACTTCAATTCTGGTCAGATAAGGGACCATCCATAAATTACGTCACACGAATTTCATGATTTTTTGACCCCTCCCCCTCCTTGTCACAGCTGGTCACATTTGTAAGACTCCCCCCTCCCTAGCGTGACGTCACACATTTTGCATATTTTCAATTTTTTGTAGCCGACTTCAAAAAAGGAGGAGGTTTCTCAATTCGACCGTATATATATTTTTTTTTATGTATGTCCGCCGATAACTTCGTCGTTGATGAACCGATTTTGATTATTATTTTTTTGTTGGAAAGGGAGTATCCCAAGGGTGGTCCCATAAGGAAACCAGGATCTGATGGTGGAATCCTGAAGAAATTGAGGGAAAATCTCGAAAAAATTGTCTTTTTGGGATTGAAGTCGGTGACTTACGTTTTTGACGTGGAAAATTATTTAATAAAAGCAGTACTTAATAGTGTTGTTTTTTTTTGGGAACTCAAAACTCATTGTCTCAACCAAAGTAAAAAAGTAAAAAGAGTGCTTGGGACTAAGGGAGTTAAGTTTGTCGTTAATAGTTAACGCGTTTTGATACTCATAACACATTTTGAAATGTGACGTCACGACACTTATGACCCCTTGTAATGTTGCACTTCGCCTTACAGCAGAGCCGTAAGGACCTAGTGAACAGTAGTCGAGGTAGGCTACGTCGAGGGTCCTATAGATATAAGACCCTAGACGTAGGTAGGGAAAGGTCGAGTGAAAGGTTAGAGGTAGTAGAGAAAGAGAGTAGATACAAGAGAACAGATGTATTATATATAAAGCCTAATATTACAAGTTTGGGTCCTGCCTCCCTAACGTCACTGGCGAGTTATAGGTAGCTGAGGGAAAACAAGAGTTCGACTTAAGTAGGACGACGTAGCTGAAGCCAGGAGAGCGAGGTCTTGATGGTGTTACGCCGGTTACTCGGCGCTCGAGGTGGTGTCTGCAGCAGATCTCACGGCCCACGCCGGAAGCAAGAGAAGGCTGCCCTCGCGGCTCCTCGCCGGAGGCAGGATAGGACTGCCCTCACGGCTCCTCGCCGGAGGCAGGATAGGACTGCCCTCACGGCTTCCAGCCGGAGGTACGAGGAGGCTGGAGTTTTTGAGAGCCCCACGCGAGGTACAGTGGCAAAAGAGGGAACTGTGGAGTGAATTCACACGCGCCTACCACTTTAGAGAAAATACTAGGTGTTAAGTACTATTGTAGCGTAGGTCACACGCGCCTACCACTTTAGGGAAAAATACGAGTATTGTTGTAGCGTAGGGTTCGCGCCTGGGCAAAGTCCAGGGACTTTGCCCAGGCGCGAAACCTACGCTACAACTTTTTACTTTTTTCTTAAAAGAAATGTTTTCCTTAAGTACAATTTTTCTATACAGTATTAAGAATACTTTCCCTCCATGTGGCAATAAAAAATTACACCCTATATTACTGCAAAGTTTCATTAAAATCGGTCCCATAGTTTTTGTGTGAAACAGAAACAAACATCTATAAATACACACTTTCGCGTTTATAATAGTAGGATAGGTAATTGAAGCAGACTAAACCATAGTTGTTAGTTTGTAGACAGAAGAAATTATGTAGCCTACGTTGCACAATTAACATGTTTACAAATAAGAAAATCTATGTCTTTGTAAAAATTTGTTTGTCCAAAAAGTTTGTAAATAAGCGCGCGAAAAAGTTTGGAAGTTTGAATTCTGTGTTGGTTGCCGACAAAATGAAATAATTTGAAATAAGAAGAAAAGCGCGGGAAACGTTCGTTTTGGTGGTTGAGTCGTGGAAAATTTTCTTAATTTTATTTGTCATTTTATGGTAGTTTGGATCAGTTTTGTAGAAAAGTGTAGTGTATTTTAGTGTATGTGTATATATTTATTATAATCTTTGTGTAATCTTCAATATCTGGTAAGTCTTGTAAAATTTTCTTTCACCATGGATCCTCCAGGAGGTGACGTGCCTCCTGATATTTCTCACACGGTTATCATATCCAACAATGAAGATGGTAGTATGGATACCGATGGTTCTATTTCTTGTGGCAATGCAAACAGAAAACGAGTGTGTGCAGACATTGTAACAAGAAAAGGCGACGACATGGAGAGGGTAAAAAGGAAAAAGATTGTCAATGTTCAGAAACCACTTTTATTCCAGATAATCACATTCAGTCAAATCGAATTTTAAATAATAATAGTCACTCTGATATGTCCCGTAAACAAGTGGAAAACCAAAGTTCTTATAGTGAAAAAAATAAATCCACCAATGAGTCTTCAACACCTTCAGTTCCGAGAATGCTATTTCAACCTTCTGATGCCGCACCATATGTTGTCCATATCCAAAGAAAAACAACCTCTGAAAATGATGGAATTTCCTTACACCCAGTTACTTTTGGGCGATTCTTAAAAGAACATCCTGTGAACAATATTATTAATGGGAGTCTTAAACGTATAGGGAGAAACAATCTGTCTATCTCTTTTTCAGATTACAAAGATGCCAACTTGTTTATAAACAATACCAATCTCTTCGGTGAAGAATATTACAAAGTTTTCATACCTTCATTTACAGTGACCCGTATGGGAATTGTCCGGGGTGTACCTGCTTCCTGGTCCGAGGAGAAGGTCAAAGTAAATATCTCAGTGCCAATTGGTTGTGATCCGATACTGAAAGTGAGACGTTTAAATAGAAAAATTGTGACTGATGGGCAAGCAGAATATAAAAAAACTGAGTCAGTTGTTTTAACTTTTGACGGTCAAGTACTCCCAAAACGCATTTTCATGTGCTATAATGCACTTCCAGTGGATATTTACATTTTTCCAACAATTCAGTGCTTCAATTGTTGTAGATTTGGCCATGTTAAAGATTTATGTAGGTCGAAGCCAAGATGCTACAGATGTGGTGAGGGTCATACTGGTAATAGTTGCTTAATTCCTGATGATCAAGTACAGTGCTGCTTGTGTCAAGGCTCTCATATGGCTATAAGCAATAAATGTTTAGAATTCAATCGGCAGAAAGCTATTAAGGATACAATGGCTAAAAGTTGTTTATCTTATTCCGAAGCATCAAAACTTCATCCCAATATTTCAAGACGGTCATATGCTGATGCATTACTCTCTTCCCCTACCCTCAGTTCTCAACAAGAACAGTTGTCGATTTCAAGTCCTATTCCTAAGCCAACATACAACTTCATACAAAAAAAACTGTTTTTATCAAACCCAAACCAGTTACCCAAACCCAACGAGGATATGATCAACAAGCACATGCAGCTCTCATTAGGGATTATAGTGGCCCAGAGCCCTCTCATAATGGTTGTGGTTTTCCTGTTGATGGAATTAACTCTCCATCAAATGCTGAATTTATTATCAGTTTAATTAGTTTACTTTCTCAGAATAAAATAATTACACCGTCCAACGCTGCCACTTTACTGAACATAGTTGCTCTTTCTTATAATAATAATAATGGACAATCTTGCCAAGGTTCTTCAATGGAACAGCCAAAGCATAATTCCTAAAAAAAATGAACTTGTTTTTTTTAATTAATAAATTTAATCCCTTTCTTATTTCTATTCAAGAGACATGGCTAAAACCAGTATATTCTTTTAGGATACCTGGTTTTTCATGTCTACGAGAGGATCGATCTGATGGGTATGGTGGTGTCGCCTTACTTATCAGACATACTCTCCCTTTTACTTTTGTAAATATTCCTTCCCATAGTGATAGTTTCTCAATAATTGCTGCAATAGTTAAACACATCTGCTTTGTTTCCATTTATATTCCTCATCCTGCAAGTCGTATATTTAGTGAGATTAGTGGTATTCTCTCCTCCCTTCCCAGGCCTTATATTCTCTTAGGTGATTTTAATTGCCAACATGAGTCATGGGGTAGCTCTTCTAATGTTTATGGTAATTCAATTATTGATATTATGGAAGAGCATAATCTATGTATTTTGAATACTGGCAGCATCACCCGTCGCACTAAACCCGGGGAAGGCGACAGTGCTCCTGATCTGTCTATTTGCACCCCTAACTTAGCTTCTTCTCTTTCTTGGCAGATCTTACCTTCCACACATGGTAGTGACCATTATCCAATTCTTGTTTCTTTTCCCTTTCATAATATATCTTCTTATAGACAACCACCTCGCCTTAAGTACAGATTAGCGGATGCGGATTGGTCTTTGTTTAGGTCAAGACTAGATCGGGAGATGTTGTCTCTTCCGTCTATCTTGCAAGGCAATGAGTCTGAATGTGCTGTAGCTTTAGCTCACGCGTTTATTAAAGTTGCTGATGAAACCTTTCCTGTCAAGAGTAATAGATCAGACAAAATTCCTTCTCCACCTTGGTGGGATGCTGAATGCACAGATGCTGTGAGAAGGAGAAAGGAGGCAGAAAACACCTTTTGTATGTGCTCTACTTCAGAAAATTTTGATAATTTAACTGAAATTATTAATAATACCCGTAAGTTGTTTAAGGAGAAAAAATTTAATAGTTGGAGATCATTCTGTTCTTCTTTATCCCCAGATGTTAAACCATCTGAGGTTTGGCGCAATATAAGAAGATTTCGTTCTGGCTTTAAGGAGTCTTCTTCCTCTTTTCTACCTCCTGATTTAACAAATAAATTTTTAGACAAATTAGCTCCACCCTCTGCCCCTGAAAACTTCACTTGTATAAATAATATTCCTTCTATTGTAAATATTGATCCTTTCGATCTTAACCAGCCATTCACTTTTCAAGAACTCAAGGGCATTGTCTCCAATTTAAAAGACTCTGCCCCAGGAGCTGATGGAATTCCTTATTCCTTTGTTTCTCAACTTAGTGATGACTGCTTGTTATATTTCCTTCAGTTAATTATAATGTCCACGGGTAATATTCCAATGCAATGGAGAACACAGGTGGTTCTACCTTTTCTAAAGCCGAATAAAAGTCCTTCTGACTACTCTTCATACCGGCCTATAGCTTTATCTTCTGTGCTTATGAAAATTTCGGAACATTTGGTCAAAAACCGACTTGAATGGTATATAGAGAGTAATAGTTTGCTGAGTAATAGTCAGTTTGGGTTTAGAAAGGGTAGAAGTACCATGGATAGCATTGCTATTTTCATCACAGATATAAGAGTAGCTTTTTCTTATAATTGGTCTGTAGTAGCAGCGTTTCTTGATATCAATTCCGCTTATGACAATGTGAATATAAGTATTCTTAAGTCTAAACTTCAGAGGTTAAATGTTCCCGTTATGCTTTCAAATTTCATTGTTAATATTTTGTCTGAAAGGTATATAAACCTTTCTTTACAAGATGGTAAAACTGAAGCTAGATGTGTGTGGAGGGGTCTTCCACAGGGTTCTGTGCTAAGTCCTCTACTGTACAATATTTATACTTCTGATCTAGAGAAATCTCTACAAGGTACTATTAAGATATTACAATATGCCGATGACTTACTTCTCTACCACGAAAATAGATCAGTGGTTAAAGCTGCAGATAGTGTCACATCTTCTTTGGCTCTCTTAAAGTCATGGTTAGACCTAAATGACCTGGATTTGTCTGTTCGTAAAAGCACTGTAGTACTATTCTCTAGAATGAGAATACGACCAGCCCTTTCGGTCTTTTTTGACAATGAAGTGTTACCAGTTAAAGACAGTGTGAGGTTTTTGGGTGTTATACTTGATTGTAAATTGACTGGGTTACCTCATTGTGAGTATGTTGTAACTAAATGTGAAAAGCTTTTAAATATGCTTAGATGCTTATCGGGGGTGTGGTGGGGAGCCCATCCTTTTTCTCTTAAATTAGTCTATAATGCTGTGATCAGAAGCACTCTTGATTATGGTACATTCTTATTGGGACCTGGTAGTGCGGTGGCCTTCAGCAAAATGGACTCTATTCAGTCTAGGGCATTAAGAATTGTTTGTGGTGCCATGAGATCTAGCCCGATTAACGCCCTTCAGATTGAGTGTGTTGATCCTCCTCTGTACCTTAGAAGACAATATTTATCTGATAAATTTTTGTTCCGTGCACTACAATTTTCCATTCATCCTCTTCATCATAAACTTCAACTTCTTTTAGACTGCGTCAATTCTGATAGCTACTGGCGACATAAATCTCCTCCTTGCCTTGTCAAAAGTTTTCAGAAATATTTAGCTTTACAAGCTCCATCTTTTAAATCTCCTTCTTTCCCTTTATTTTGTGGAAATTTCGAAGCACTTATAAAGTCCCCGATCATATACTTAGATTTAAATATTCAGAAGGGAGATTATTATGCCAGGGTTACTTTTAATTTGTTAAAGGAGGACTTATTTAAAGATTTCCATCACATTTATTGTGATGCTTCCAAGCACACCGGTTGCGTGGGGGTAGGTGTGTTTCATTCCCAGTTTAAAATAATCCAAAAAATTAAATTTCCTCCGGAAACTTCGGTCTTCACAGGGGAGTGCTTTCGCCTGTATAAAGCTTTAGAGTATATTTTACTGACAAAATTGAAGAAGGCAATTATTTTCACGGATTCCAAAAGCGCGCTGCAGGCTTTAGAAAAGTTTCCATTTAAATCAAAAAATTCTTTTCCCATCATCATTAATATCAGAGATCTGTTGGTAAGATGTGAGAAACTTGGTCTTAGTGTATCTTTTGCCTGGATCCCGGGCCATAGTAACATACCAGGAAATGAAAAAGCCCTTTCGGCCATATTGGAAACCGCTGGTTCGAAACCAGTTTAGAAAACAGAATTATTTTTCTTATACCGAAACCCAGTTTCCAATGAAGAAGAATAATTCTGGTTTCGAAACTGGTTACCAAAACAGAATAATTATTCTTGTTTCGAAACTCCAAAACGCTCCTACCAAATAAAGTGCTTCAAAACTCCTTGCTAAAGAAATTTCTAGTGTTTTATTTATGCTCTATGATAAGACGTTTCCGCACTTCAATAATGATTAATGATAGACGCCAAATTGTTATTGTATAATTGTTATTGCTCTTTTGCCGTGATAGTAATATGTTGGTAATATGAATTAAAATGACTTCTAAAATCCAGTTTATTTCTACAAAAAGAGGTGGTGTGGCTGCTTTGTATGGTGGTAGAAAATACCACAGGAAAAAAATTTATGCTACGGGAAATTCTTTTTGGTACTGTGATCAAAATGTAAACAGCTGCAAGGGAAATTTCACATTAAATAATAAAAATGAAATTATTAAAGAAAATCCCCACGTTCCTACGTGTGCGGCGAATATTACTAAAACAACATTCCTTAAAAGTTTGGATGAACTCAAAGACAAAGTAAGTACCAACTTCGAGTCTGTAAAGAAACAATATGATGATATGGTATTTAGCATGGATGAGGCAGGAATTAGTATAAATAAGGAGCTACCAGGATTTGAAAATGTAAAAAGCAGACTATACAGTGAACGTAATAAGATATTGGGTGCTCCGAAATTAAGATTTCAACAGCCCAGTGATGTAGTTGTGCCAGAAAAGTTTCAATTCA
The DNA here is from genome assembly GCA_949987775.1 of Aproaerema taeniolella. Classification (NCBI taxonomy): domain Eukaryota; kingdom Metazoa; phylum Arthropoda; class Insecta; order Lepidoptera; family Gelechiidae; genus Aproaerema; species Aproaerema taeniolella. The sequence continues at coordinate 30,440,805 of OX465242.1, read as the reverse complement.
TGGTTTTGGCAGATTACATTGAAGAAGGAAACAGAATTATTATATTTTGCTCTAAAAATACACGAAAAAAGATCTATAAATTTGTTCATATTTTATGCGACGGCACTTTCAAGTCTTGCCCGCAATCCTTCAAGCAACTGTATTGCATACACGGCTTCGATGAAGAGTCACAATCGGTTGTACCTTTAATTTTTGCCGTGCTTGAAAATAAAAAGAAGGAAACATATGAATTATTATTCAGAATAATAAAATCTCAGTTTCCATCATGGACACCTGAGAAGGTAACATTAGACTTTGAGAGGGCAGCGATGAGGGGAATTCAAAACGTGTTCCCGAACATTGAGATTAAGCTGTGTTACTATCACTACAACCGATCGCTGATACGAAAGGCAAAACAACTCAATTCCCCTGTCAAGAAAAGACACGTGGCACGGTGTGCGGGGTTAGCACGCTTACCTTCAGCTTTTATAAACAAGGGTTTTAAATATGTTATGAAAAAAAGTCCCAAAGGAATTGAAATTGAAAAATTTAATAGTTACTTCAAAAAACAATGGTTTGACCAAAATGATTTTCAAAAAGTTTGTTGCTGCAGCGATGAACAAATCAGGACCACTAATCATCTCGAGGGGTGGCACGCAAAACTAAATAGATTTATTGGCCGTCGAAACCCCACATTGGCCCAGGTATTGGATGTTCTAAAAAATGAAGTGCAGATTAGTAAACCAAAAAATAAGAGAAACAAAAACTACATGGAAATTGATGACGAAATCAGATCATCAGTAGAATTGCTCAAGAAAAAAAAAATTACAGTAGGTCATTGTATAGAAATAATTTCACCTTTTTCATTTAACTTGTAATATAACTATGTGTTTCTTTTACTGTGCAGAAGGGTCATATTTTCAGTTGAATTTTTTCATACAACATACTAAAGAATGTTTTTTTTTTCATAATCTAAGTTTAGATGCTTCATCGTAGTTTAAGCTATCATAGTATAAGTTATACAAAATAAAATAAAATGATTATGTATCGATTGTCACTTTCTCTCACCGTCGACCTGACAAAGTTGAACACTCAACTTGAGTTGCAGTCAAGTAAAATGCGTTTCACAACTAAGCTCCCTTTGCCATTATGTTGACAGCATTGTAAAGACGGCCTTATTACATGGACATACGGATTATTTTTGAACAATTCACAATTATTATATTATTACATTATCACTTCTGATAAATAATAACCACAATGGATTTTTTCCCAAATGTTGCAGATTTTTAAATGAAGTTTAAGTCTAGCAGTAGATTGAGGTGACAGTCATTGTCTTTTATCATTGTTGAAAGTGCGGTTAGGTCTTATCATAGAGCATAAAATAAGCAGTTATTTTATTTAAATTTTCTTAGAAAGGAGTTTTAAAGCACTTTGTTTGGTAGGAGTGTTTTGGAGTTTCAAAACAAGAATAATTATTCTGTTTTGGTAACAAGTTTCGGAACCAGAATTATTATTCTTTATTGGAAACCGGGTTTCGGTAGAAGAAATATAATTCTGGTTTCTAAACTGGTTTCGAACCAGTAGTTTCCAATATGGCCGAAAGGGAAAAAGCAGACAGTCTTGCCAATGAAGCTGTTGAAGATGGTGACATTTTCCCTTATTTGAATTATTGCCATGATTTGGCAGCTTTGCCACGCTATTTTCTACGTAACTCTTGGGAAGAACACTGGGCTAGCAGTCAACTTAAAAAAGGTAAATTTTATGCAAAAATCCAACAAAATATCCCAGTGAAACCTTGGTTTTTCAAAGTCCTTTTAGATAAGAGATCGACATCATGTTTGATCCGCATGAGACTGGGACATACATCTATTCCAGAACATTTAGCTCGTCTGCAAATAATTCAAAGTTCTGATTGTGAATGTGGTTTGGGGGTCTGTGACCTGAATCATGTTTTCTTTTCTTGCCCTCTGCATGATCATTCCTTTTTCTACAGCTCCTTACAATCCATCCGTATCCCATTTCCTTCTTCCGTTCCTATTTTGCTCGCCACTAATGATCACACTGTTTATAAAATTATTTCTTCATTTATTATCTGCAACAATATTAAAGTATAGTTTTTTAGGTTATGTGTATTTTGTTATTTTCACATATTATTATATCTTGAATTTTTATTTAATACCTTATTTTCAGAATTACCTTTCCTCCCTGTATATTCTATTCCCTGTATATTTCCTTCCACACTGATCCAAACCTGATCCTTTCCTTTTTCCGTTTTCCAAATTCCTTTTTTCATTTCATTACGTTTCCTCGTTTTTATACTGTCAGTGGCAAATACACCAACCGTGTAACGCCATTAAAAAAAAAAAAGAAATAAGAAGAGAAAAAAAGTTTTGTAAAACAAATGACGATCTTTTCACCAATGGTGGTCTTTTCTTCTCATTGAATTGCAATTCATTTTCAATTGATTGTTTTTTCTTCTGTTTGCTGTGATTTAATTGGTATTTTGTGAACAGTTTGTTAGTTTTGGTTTGTTTTTTATCTTTTTCTTAGTTTTGGTTTGTTTTTTATTCTTTGTGTTGTTGGCCTCGTTGTGTTGGTTGTTGGTCATATCGCTGAACATTAAGTTCACCAGGTATAAACCTTAAAATACTAGCGATTATAGAATATTGTAGCGTGTTACATAAACTGTAACCATAAGCAAACTTCTTTTGATTGAAGTTTTGTTCATTTCAGAGTCTGTACCTTCAGTCTGTAAAAAAATCTATAAAAAATTTTGGTACTTACCTATGCGTATTGTCCTATTTTTTATTATTGTTAGATTTATTTTCGTTACAGAAATTATTTTTCTGTCGATATTTTCTGTAGCTGAACATTTGTTTCAAAGTCTGTACCTACAGTTTAAGATAGCTGTCCTATTTTTTTATTGTTAAATTGTTTGCGTTTATGGAAAGATTTTTTGACGATTGATAAGCATGTGGCGTGACATGTGTCATTGAACTGGAACACTAAAGCATTCGTGGATATTCCATTGAATTTGTTTTAGGCACGTTTGGGTCTCGAATAGATTGCAGCAATATGTTGCATGAAAAACAACAATAAGCGATCTCAGAATCTTTTTTTGATGTTTGATAAAAGATTTATAAGGCTCTGTTATTTCATCGTTAGTCGTTACAAAAGAGATTTAGTTTAAATAAAAATGGGGCGTGTTATATATGTCATAATACTAAAGACTGAGCATACCTTGCTAATCTAGACAGTTGTAAAAAAAATAAAAAAAATGATAAGAGATTTAGGATTTATATCGCCCCATAATTTCGTCGTTAGTCGTTTGTGTTAAAAAATAGATTTTCCTTTTGTTTGAGTTTAAATTAAACGTGGTGTGTTATTTGTCATAGTAATAAACACTAAGCATTCCTTGATATTTTATTAAATTCGTTAAAGCGATTTGGGTCGAATAGATCGTGTTGTATAAAATACACCACTAAGCACTCTCAGAATATTTCGTTTGATGTTTTGTTCATTTTGCAGTCTTTGTATACTTAGTTTGAAATATTAAAAAAAAAATAAGTTTTGTAAACATTCATATTGTCCTTGTCTTTTACTGTAAGGTGTTTGCCTTGAAGAAAAAAAATCTGTAGTTTAAGTTTAAATAGGAATTTAGCGTGTCATGTATTAAATTACTAAAACACTAAACCTTCTTGATATTATATTGAAATTTTTCAGACGAGTTTGGGTCTAGAATAGATTGTAGCGTGTTACACAAAATACAAAGCTAAGCAATATCAGAACCTTTTTTGATGTTTCATTCATTAAGAAATATTTGTACAGTTTGAAATACTTAGTTGTAAAAAAAAGAAAACTTGAAAAAATGTATATCGTCTGTGTTAAAGAAGAGATTTTCCTTTCGTCTGAGTTTAATTAAGAATGTGACATTGTGACGTGTCAGGTGTCATAAGTACCTACTAGAACACTAAGCATTCTTTGATAATATATTATGTTGAATTTTTTCAGACATTCCTTGATATCTCTATTAAATTCGTTGAAGCCATTTTGATGGTCGAGTAGATTGTAGCGTGTGTTTTTTTTATTAGCGTGTGTTATTTTGCTGTTTTTGTATAAAATACACCACTAAGCAATCTCAGAATATTTTGTTTGATGTTTTGGTCATTTTGCAATCTTAGTACAGTTTGAAATACTATAACTTAGGAAACCTTTTCGTTGAATGTTTAAAGTAATTAAAATAAAAAATTAATATCATTACCGTAGACTCCTGTAACTTCGCCTAATTTTCGCATGATATTCACACATTTTTGAATTTTCCCGCTTAACATATTCGTTTGGAACACCAAACACCGCTGCATACCGACCAATGAGATGAATGCTTTTTATGTGTGCGAGTAATATTTCGCTTCTACAGCATACATGCAACAAAAATGGCGTTTAAAAATTTTGGGCGAAGAAAGGGCACAAAACTTAACTTCGCCTGACCTTTGTATTTCTTAATGTTATGCTCAAAAATAAGTTATATATATTATTTACTGTTCGATGCTTATTTAAAGACACTCAGAGCTATTTGCAAAGACCTAAAAGCTTAATTATGATTTTTTTTGTAACGTAGGCGAAGTTAGGCCGTGATTTTGAGAAAGTAGGAACAACCAGTAGGGTTGTCACTTTTCATTTCGAATGATAAATAATTAAGGATTAGGGATAGGGTACAAAGTGTTATCAAAATATTTTCAGCCGCCATAAACCACGAGTTAAGACCATGTTTCTGAATCACTAGGTTAGGTAACGAAATTTTCCATACAAAGCTTGTTATGTTTGTATTCATGGTTAAAACGCCTGCAAATATTTTGAGAGCACCTTATATATTCTACTCACGGTATGTTGAATAGGTGTTTCTATTAAAAAATCTATATTTTCAAATTATCGTATTTATTCAATAAATCAGCCTTCACAGATAACACCTAGAAAACTATTTAAATTATTTAAAATCCATCTCCGGGCCAATCTACCTATATGCAAAATTTCATCCAAATCCGTTCAGCCATTTAGGCGTGAAGAGATAACAGACAGACAGACAGACAGATAAACTTGGCCCTTTATGATATTACTGAGATAGTAATATAATAAGACATTCAATTAAAAATACAGTTGATCACATTTATTAATAAAAAAAAAAAAAAACATTAAAATCTATCAAGTAGGTAATTAATATTTTTTCGTTAAGTGGCAGCCCTAAGTGTAGGCGAAGTATGGTAGGTGACGGTTTGCAAAACACGTCCTAACATTGCCTGCTTGAATATTTAATTCAAAATCAAAGATAACTTAATCACTTATAGCGCACTGGAAAGCACACTATATTTGTCACGTACTGTAAAGACATCAGAACCTTACCTTTTACCAGTTTTCCGTGAGATAAAGATTTTGTGGCACCCGCGCAAAATCGACGTACACCCTGCTTGACGTTTTGAGTGACACTGTCAAAATGGCCGCTCTGATTCCAACAAATGAAGTTGTAGTGTTACCATTACTAAATTTGTATTCTAACCAATGAACACAATACAGTGCTACCATTATAAGAAAGAAAATATGTGCATTTGAATATTTTAGGCGAAGTAACCTACGAAAGGCGAAGTTACAGGAGTCTACGGTATTATTATTTAATATTATTTTCTACTTTTCAGTTTAAATTTGTACATATAGGTATAGTCTTGAAGTCGGTTTTTGTTTTTTTTCTAAAAATTTACTTTATTTTTAATTTTTAAGTGAAAAGTTAGTGTATATAGATAGGTATAGTCTTGAAATCGTTTTTTTTTTTGTTTTTAAATTAACTTTATTTTAAATTTTAAAGTGGAAAGTTAGTGTATATAGGTGTAGTCTTGAAGTCAGTTTTTGTTTTTTTTTTTCTAAAAATTAACTTTATTTTTAATTTTTAAGTGGAAAGTTAGTGTATTTTCTTTGTATATAATATGGGTAGGCCTACTAAACGCGCTTCTCAAATGAGAAAGCGTCGTTTGGAAGAAAGTAGGGACGAGAGGGAAGATCGTCTAAAGAAGAGTAGGGAAAGATTTGCAATAAAAATTGCAAATGAGAGTGATGAGCAGCGGGCGTATAGACTTTCTCAGATGAGGGCATACTCAAACTTATCAAGGCTTAATGAAAGTCCAAAAAGTCATGCTCAACGACTCAGTTTGATTCACGAGCGTTTATCAAACGAAAGCGAAGAGCAACGTTCTCATCGCCTTGGTTTGATTCACGAGCGTTTGTCAAATGAATCTATCGAATCCAGATCGACTCGATTAGATGCTATGCGACAAGCTAGTCGCAACCGCAGGAATGATTTCGAACAGTCTATTAACATTTTTGCAGACGTTCAGTGTGCCGTTTGTAATAAAGCGTTATATCCACCACAACGTTTTAATTTACGTACTGCAATTTACAGTGCATGATTACCCGAAGAATTGGTTTCTCTGGGCAATATCATAACATGCTCTCGCTGTCAAAATAATATTAGGAAACGAAAAATTCCACCAGCAGCTTTCTGGAACAAAATGACAGTCGCGACTGTTCCTCAAGAGTTAGCTAATTTGACGAAACTTGAAGAACGGTTTTTATGCCGTGTTGTACCGTTTCTTAAAATAATGAAAATACAAAATCGTTTTTGTCAAGATTGGTGTAAGGGACAAGTAACTTTGTTTGCAAAAGACGTTGTTGAAGTCGCTGAACAACTGCCACTTGCGCCAAACCAGGTAGGATTAGTATTGTTGTGGAAAGTCTCGAGAACTTGCAACGCTCCCAAGAGTTTGTTGTGGATATGAACAGATTGTATCAAGCTCTAACCTGGTTAATGTCAAACAATATACTCTACAGAGATGTAAGACCCCATTTTGAGAATGTTATCGACATTTCTGAACTTGTTCAAATTTCTGAAGAGCCTGCAGATGGTGGTGAGCTTATGGAGTTAGAATCTACTCCTCAAAACAACTACGTCGATATAAATGAAAACGTTTCTATACTACACGGATCATTATATCAAGCCAGCGTTCTGTACAGATGAGCCAAGTCAATGGTCAAAAAGTGACATTGATTATATAGTAATACTCGGAGATAAGCTCTACCGTGAGTCCATTGCTTCTAGAGAGAACCCCGCAATTGGAGAAATTAATCCTGAATATCTTGCTGCGAGTGATCTTGCACAGCAAATATTATATAACAGGAAGAAAATCAATATCTCTGTTACTGATACCAATTATAATGGTCATATAGATACAGATCGAAGTACTGACGGCTTCCCTAACCTAAAAAATGCTCTGACATTATTTTAAAGAGAAAACTGTTGCGGGCTGCTTACTGCGAATTCCATGACTGTGGCTATATATTGTAAAACTGAAACTGATGCTTATAAATATTGGTTGTTCGATTCACATGCACGTGGGCCTAAGGGAGGTAAAGCTCCAAAACGTGGTGCAGCCTGTTGCATGAAATCCCAAAATATAGATGAATTACATGATATAATGCGACGAAATTTGTTTACTCCGACGAAGAAAGTACCGGCACAAGATTACTTTCTCAATGTGTACTCACTAACTCCTTTGATTATAACACCGGAGAACCAGGCAGAAGAGCGCAGAGAAACGTTGGGGAATCAACATTTCAACAATACTCAGGAGCAGTCAAGAGTAGTTCAGTCAGAGAGCCCTACATATACAATACTTACATCAGAAAAAGACAGTCCTCAAATATTTCAAGCAAACTCAGTCCTGGAACAAGAAAGACTGCACAGAGACACTTTGAGAACATCAGAGAGTCCTACATATACAATTCCTATACTAGAAAATAACAACACTCCTCAACAAACATCTCGACCAACCTCAGCTTCAGTACAAGAAAAAACACTATCATACATACAACCAATTGCCACTATAATTGAAACAACTAGTATGCTCCGTAGCATAGATGAAGCGGTCCCTGATCTAGAAAGTGTAGTTTCTTTGAATCCCAATCCCACAACGAATAATAACGAGATGAGATTAGCTGAGATTTCAAGAAAAACAGCGCCACCATTAAATGTGGATCGAGAGCGACGAATGGAAGAGCTTGCTTGGTATTGTCTTTTTCCTGATAGAAAAAATGGCTTTGGAGAGGAAAGAGATATTCAAATTACTCCTTTGGACTATTTTCAGAGTCGAGTAATGAGCCTGGACAAGCGTTTCAATCGAAACGACTATTTGTTTTTTGCTCTTTCTATAGTTGAATATTATCGAGCTAAATCCAGTGTTTCTGTATCATGCCGGATGCGTCAGGGCCAAGGCGAGCAGACACCTCAAGGACTCATAGATAACATGCATCTTACTATGAGGAATATCAGAGGATCGGCGTCTTATTGGCAGAAATGTTGCTCTGAACTTACTGTAATGGTCCGAACTTTGGGGCCTCCTACGTGGTTCATGACGTTCTCTTGCAACGACCTTAATTGGCCAGACATGACCAAAGCCTTACTCATCGCAGATGGTCGTGATGTAAATCAAGCAGAGAACCTGTCTTTCCCCGAGCGTTTGCAATTGGTACAGAAATATCCCGTGGTTGTCTCTCGACAATTTTCGGTTCGCGTGAACGCTCTGATGCGATTCCTCAAACGCGATCCAGACTGCTTAGGTGGTCCAGTTGTGGACTTTTGGTATAGAATAGAGTTTCAAAATCGCGGAAGTCCACACCTTCACATGTTGGTGTGGTGTGACAATATCCCAGATTTCTCGACTCAGGAGGATATCGAAGTCATCGAAAGGGTGGTTTCATGCTCTTTAATGCCCCATGATTCTGTATTGCAGAAATTAATAGAAGACGTGCAAATACACAAACACACGGCCACGTGTTACAAAAACCGCAACGATAGTCATTGTTGTTTTGGTTTCCCGAGGCCCGCATGTGAGACTACTATTTGCTTAGGTCCTGATGAAGTATTATCAAACAATGGACGATTTTGTTGTTTGAAACGAACTGTAGACGAAAGTATGATAAACAATTACAATCCTACTCTATTAAGTCTATGGAAAGGAAACATTGATGTGCAGCCGTGCGGTAACGTAACAGCAGTTGCATACTATGTTGCTAAATACGCAAGTAAATGCGAGCCCTATGATACAGGTGAAGTTGTACGAGAAGCCGTTGTGAAGGCCAAGAGGCAAGGTGGTCCTGTGTGGAATCAGTTATTTGCAGTCTCAATGGCCATTCTATCTCAACGCCTTGTAAGTGCTCCGGAATGCGCATATAGATTGTGTCATTTACCGCTAAAAATGTCTTCCCGAAAAACAGTCTTCATAAACAGTTGTAAGCCAAATGAACGTTTCAGACTTCTACGATTCGACGGTGATGATACATCCATTTACAACAACATTTTTGATCGATATGTATTACGCCCAGATGAACTAGAAGACTTAAGTCTCGCCGAATTCGCTGTGCGCTTTGAAACGGTGTCTAACTTAACATGGAACGAAGACGATGGTGATGAAGAATTAAGGAGTGAAGATGTTACGCCGGCAAGATTTATACGGCTAAGAGATAACACGCGGATGCGTATAAGAAACAAGTCTGCAGTATTGCGCACACGATACTTTACATTGAACAGCGACAAGAAAGCCTATTACTACAGCTTGTTAGTATGTCATGTACCATTTCGTGATGAAAGTGAACTTCTACTCGAAGAGGAAACCGCTGAGGAGTGTTTTATTAGGCGGCAAAGAGAATTCCGACCATTACATGGCAACGTAAGCGCAGAAGAGTTTGCTCACGCAGAACAAATGATACAACAGGCCCTTGCCCAAGCAGTCGCGCTCAACGCTGCCCGTGACACTCACGATGTTGATGCTCCTTTGATTTGTGGCGGTGAACAAATCGTGAATAACGATGACAATTATTGTGAAGATGTATGCGAAAGGTCTGCTATGCCAGATGAAGTCTTCTTGGGTAATATTCGGAGTCTAAACGTCCAACAGAGAGACCTTTTCCAAAAAGTTTCTGCGGCTGTAGAAATGGGTATGCAGGGACAAGAAGGTCAATTATTGTTATTCATCACTGGCGGTGCAGGAAGTGGAAAGTCTTTCGTCTTGAGATTACTCGTGGAACATATCAAACGGTGTTATGCACCAACAGTTGACGTATTGCTCAAGGCTAAATTTGTTGAGGTGGGATCCCTAACAGGTGTAGCCGCACGTCAAATATTTGGAAAAACATTGCACTCAATATTCTCACTTCCAATTGAAAAAGGAAATACCGTTTGTCGCCCGTGGTCCCTTCTCGTAGTCCCTGAAGGGACCACGGAGATTTTTTTCTCCGTGGTCCCTATAATACTGGAAATTTCTGTTGTCCCTTCTCTACTATGATGATATTAATTAAATGTTCTTTATTGGTGCATATCTCCGACCACTTATGACTTTTTGATGATTAATACATCAGAAAAAGATATTTTATATTGTCAATCGTCACGTTTGGTCAAGAAGTAAAAAACGAAGATAATGTCCGAAATTGAATTTGAATTCATTAAAAGAAAAGGTGGTACTTTCTTAGGTCTTACTTTTCAATGACTACCAGTACTATAAGCATACTGTCAACAAGAATGGGTCTGAGAGGTGGAGATGTAGCAATTGCAAAAAATTTAAATGTCCTTGGACGGTGACCATTGCGGTAAGCAAAGCATTACTAGGGACTCGTTCCGTGTCCTTACGTATGTATATCAATACTCATTATCATTCAATTTTGAACCCGTTAGCATGGGTGAAAACGTCAATTTTAGTTACGACCCAAATATATGGTCATGATAAGCGTTTTTGGTGCAAGACACCGAACAAATAACGTGGCTGAAGGCTTTCACTCCAAGAGAATAAAGCTATCAACAAAAATACGATCAACATTATGCGGCTGTTAAATGTAATAAAAAAGTTCGATAGCACCAATAAAATAAAAATTCAAAAAAAAAAACGATTAGATAAAATTATATTAACTGACGACGCCATCAGACATATAATTTCACAATTAATCACTGGTGAAATTTCTGTAGGTCACACCCTCAAGAAGCTAAGATAAAATTTTATTAATAAAATACACATATCCTTAATTGCTTACATACTTTTTTCATTTTTTTAAATTATGGAATGACACTGATTGCATCTCAAATATCTAAGTACAATTTAATTTGGCGGTATACATTTTTTGAAGGGACCACGGGCGACAAACGGGAAATACTATGACGTACAAAAAAATTACTGGACAAAAGCTAGAGAATGAGAGACGTAAATGGCGCCATATAAACTGGTTAATCATAGATGAAATTTCAATGGTGTCATATGAAAATTTGCGAATTATACACCTGCGTCTCCAAGAATACAAAAATAATGACAAATTATTCGGCGGGGTGCAAATATTGCTTTTTGGTGATATACTTACAATACAATACAATACAATATACTTTATTTGCACACAAGGACATACAGCACAATCAACAGAACATAAAACATAGTGTACAACAAGGCGGCCTTATTGCTAGGTAGCAATTTCTTCCAGGCAACCTTAGGGTAGAACAGAAGCAAGATAAGAAGTAGTAGGTGGTGCATAAATATATATACTTAATACAAATATATGTAATATATACATTATATATACTATATATATATATAAATACAAATAAATATAAAAAATAATAATATATAAAAAATACTTCAACTCCCACCGGTAAAAGGGCATTGGTGTTTTATTCAACCGCCATGGTTTTCGGGCGAAGTTAACTTATGGCAGCAGTTCTCATTTTGTGAACTTACGATAAATATGCGACAACGAAATGACATTGAGTTCATAGACCTCTTAAATAGCTTGCGGGTTGGTGAATTAACGACAGCTCAGTTGGAGTTACTTTGTGAGCGGCGACACGTGCCTTTGTCAGGATATTTTGGTGATGGGGTTGCTGTCCGTATATTCCCTACTGTTAGACAAGTAGATACATATAATGAAAGAATGACCGTTGAAAACGCGAAAGCGCACCGCATGTACACAATAAATGCTGTAGATGAGTCTCGAGAGGCGGCAACCTATGGTAGGAAGCCACCAGAAAATGTTATTCCTAAAGACATTAATAACTGCGGTGGTTTCTTGCCAACTATAAAGTTGAGTATCGAATCGCGAGTCATGTTAAGGCGGAATATTTCCGTATCTGATGGGCTCGTGAATGGTGCCATGGGCATTGTTAAGAAAATTAAATGGCCTGCTCTCCGAAGAGATCAATTGGAGGAAGGCGAGTTGCCTGAATCTGTGCTTATAAAATTTGATGACGCGACTGTTGGCCATAGAATAAAAGATAATGACGGTTGTGTAGCAATCTCACCTGCTTGTACAACATTTCAAGCGCAAAGAGGATATGGAGATGTCGAACGAAGAATGTTACCGCTCATCTTAAGCTGGGCAGTAACCGTTCACAAACTTCAGGGTACAACCCTTGATAAAGCAGTGATCGATTTAGGAAAGAAGAATTTCGCTAAAGGACAGATTTATGTAGCCCTCAGTCGCGTCAAAACCTTAAATAGCATTGCCATATCTGATTTGGATGCAAATAAGCTATTAAATCGACCCCACGACGAAAAATCATTAACAGAAATGACACGCTTGCGTGATCTTTCCAACAATTAGGTACCTAGTTTTCTTTAATAATGATTATTTGTTGATTTGTCGAAAAATAACTGATTAAAAATTTTAAATAGGTAGGTTTTCTAAGTATCAATAATTTTGTTGAATGTTTGAAGTAAGTAATTAAAATTACTTTTTAGTTGTTTGAAGTTTTCAATTTTTTTTTTTAATTTTTCGTGGGAAGTAAGTTTGATTTTTAAGGTCATAAATAAACGCTCACACTGACAGCCCAACTCTAAAAATGTTTATCGTATCCGTGTATCCTAGGTGCCGTGGACAAACAAAATGTACGATTGTCAAAATTGGCGGAATGATCGCGTATCAAACATACAAAAAGAAAACATACTGTCGAATCAAAAACCCTCCTTTTTTGATGTTGGTTAAAAATCGACTAGCATGAAGCTCCTAGTCGAGACGAATCAAATGAGCACAAACACGGCGGAATTGCTTTATTTTATTACAGAGTTCCCATGGCTATTTACCGTCTCCATCATCAGACCCTGAATATCACATAGGATCGGAGTCCTTATTAATTAGACTCAAACACATTCAAATTCGATGGTATTACATAATTTTGTTACAGAGATCCCATACTCCTAAACCATTCATCTTCAGCTTCATCATCAGCTCAGCAACATCAGATGGTGACCATTAGATGCAAAAATCTACATAGATTAAGATAATTTCTGATAAACAGTGTATATGCCTACAAAATTTTAGGGTTTCCCTCGATTTCCCCAGGATCCCATCATCAGATCCTGACCTGGTGACAATGGGACCACCTCTGACGTATGTCCTACCAAATAAAAAAAGAATTATTCAAATCGGTTTATAATTGCCGGAGTAATCGCGTAACAAATATACAAAAAAAACAGTCGAATTGAGAACCTCCTCCTTTTTTTGAAGTCGGTTAAAAAGTTTGTAAACGGGACTCACATTTCCTTATTAATTCAAGTGTATACCTTAGAAACACTAAAAACCCTAGTACTTAATGAGAAGCTGACGATCTAAATGACTTGATTGATAACTATATTAATAGGGGGATAATAAGTGTTTATAGATGGTAACAGACAAGACCACCAACATTTTATACTACATAGGCCGTGTGTTGACCGCCACACGAAACCCACATGTGAAAGAATCCATTCTCCTCGCAGAGAGAGAACGCGGTAAAATCTTCTGTCTGTCCACGGTGCTTACATATTTATTCAAATAATTTGTATCCAAATTTAGGTTACTGTTGTTGAATATATATTATTGTACTTATTGCAAACATATTTATTCAAATAACGATGTAACCAAATTACGGTTACCAATGTTGAGTATATGTTATTGCACTTATTGCATACATAGTTAATAACCATACAGTGAGTAGGTACATTTTTATGAACTCCTTGATGTTTATATATTTATGATCTTGTTGAAGGTGACGTTTTATGAGACTGTGGTGTATACATATTTTTGCCTTTGACTGTACATTGTACAATCCCATGGTACAAGTGGTCCGGCGGGCTATGAACGTCTGCCGCGGCTCGGGGTGGGTTAAGCAACAATAGCCTCTTAACAATCACGTTGAAAAACACATTTTATCCGTTCAGGTGGTGATATTGCGAACTATTTAATTTCCATATACTTGCCAACAACTATCTCGACTAGCAGCGCCACCACCAACCGAACGTGAAGTTGCAAACTAGGTACTTAGCAACTGGAAATTCAGTTGGCGGTGGCGCCACCAGTCAAAGCAGCCGTCATTAGATGTATGAAATTTTGATAGATTTCGCCACCTGAACGGATAAAATGGCGACAGCCACACGAACATGTAATTTTTTATTATTTTTTTCAGTCAATTCTTCTCAACTGAAAATTTATTAGATTACAGTTTATATGATATTGTGAGGAAATAAAATCGTCTGCCGGGTGTAACGCAGGAGCATCTATAGCCTATTTAAATACACTTGCTGTGAGTTTTCAACCGGCATATTGCTAGCTGTTACACGATCATATTAAGAGGAGCGTCTCAGTTTGGACTAGCGGCTCAGTTGTTTTTCATGCTGTCTTGATGTCGACCAACCGCCTTAGACTTGTGCGAAAGGGACAATTGCAGCTTTCCGGCGAAATGCCGAGTTTTATTTCCAAAATTATGTGTTTAGGCGTCAATGAATTCCTACCCCAAAAACTTAAAGGAATCGTACGTTTTTCGTACGATTCCTCTGTCGATTTGTAAGCGTATAAACGAGGTTCGTACGTTTTATTTTTTCCAAAATTGGTCTTAGTTTTTTAACAGTCACCTCTTTAATGTTGAGACATTTTTTGGCGAAAAATGCTGACTTTTAGTTTAAAATATCATTTTGTCTACTAAAAATATAACAAAAACCTAGTTTTTGGTGTTCTTGATATAATACCAAAATTTAACAGGGATCCGTTGACTTTTAGGGGAGGATCCATTGACGCCGTTTGTATGGGAAAAAAACATTGAGACGATCCTCTTAACTACCAGCCACATTTTTATCCGGTAGGAAGTGACGTATCTAAAGTTATTCGACATAGCTTCATGCTCTAACTGAAAGATGTAATCCTTTTGTAATGTTTCGATAAAATCAATATTATTTATAAATTTGAACTGATAATAACTCTAAAAATAAAAAATGTATCACCCCCGACATTCGATTGTTTATAGGTAACTCATAAATTGCTGAACCAATTTTGATCAAATGTAGCTAAGAACCTCTCGATTACGTCATCATTAAACAAAAATACCGCATCGATAGCGGTCTATTCGTTTAGGAGCTACGATGCCACAGACAGACACTGATAGGTGCAAACTTGTAATTATAACACTACCCCTACTTTTTGGCGGGGGATAAATAATTGAGGGAATGATCTGATAAGCTAATTAGTTGATAATTTATTAAAAGTTATATTTAAGGCAGCACATCCGGCTATACATGTTGACCTTGACGTCGCCCTATCTCGCTCGTAATAGCGCCCGCTTTCGTAACCTGATGTGCTGCTGTCTGTACATAATGTTTACGGATTTTTTTTTTAAATATTGATATGTAGAACCGGTCGCCGGGAGGGTAATTTAATCATTCGAAGGGCAACCCGTGCAAGTAATACAACAGCT
Source organism: Aproaerema taeniolella (assembly GCA_949987775.1). Taxonomy (NCBI): domain Eukaryota; kingdom Metazoa; phylum Arthropoda; class Insecta; order Lepidoptera; family Gelechiidae; genus Aproaerema; species Aproaerema taeniolella. The sequence continues at coordinate 30,425,027 of OX465242.1, read as the reverse complement.
AGCAATATGCCGGGGGAAAACTCTTCAGCAAGTGTATCTAAATAGGCGATAGATGCTCCTGCGTTACACCCTCCAGAGCTTCAGCAGACGATCTTCCCACCGAGATACACCCAGCAGACGAGTTTATTTACTCATATCCATACTAATATTATAAATGTGAAAGTAACTGTCTGTCCGTCTTTCACGCTTAAACTACTGAACCGATTTTGATGAAATTTGATAGAGATAGATTAGAGCCTGGGAAAGGACATAGGCTACATTTTATTCCACAGTTGGGCACGATATAACCTGTAGTCCACGCGGGCGGAAAGCTAGTATCATATACACTGTCATCTGATAAATTTTCCAGTTGAGAGGAATTTACTGAAATAATAATAAATTATTAAAAGTTAAGAGGGTAAGGCCCTAAGGAGGGTCAAAAAAAAAAACAAAAAAACAAACAAAAATGTTTATTGTTTTAACAATATTACACAGTATATGTAACAAGCGGAAAGCTAGTATCATATACACTGTCATCTGATAAATTTTCCAGTTGAGAGGAATTTACTGAAATAATAATAAATTATTAAAAGTTAAGAGGGTAAGGCCCTAAGGAGGGTCAAAAAAAAAACAAAAAAACAAACAAAAATGTTTATTGTTTTAACAATATTACACAGTATATGTACTTTTTAAGCAAAAAGCCTGTGTTAAGAAGCCCCGCTCTTCATAATGATTCTACTTACATTTAAGTTTAAGTTTAAATCACAAAGTACTTAGCAAATATAAATAATCACTTAGTTTCTTGCCAACACTTAGCAGCGCATGCATGCGTATATGTGTTTTGTGTGTGTGTGTATCTGTATGTGTGTCTGTGTTTGTGTATGTGTGTGAGTGTGTATGTCAGTGCGTAAATATGTAAAAGTTCAAATTGTAAAATACACATACAGTTAGTATAATGTGATATTGTAAATAGAATAAGTAAAATTATTAGATAGTATATAATAGTAATGACTCTGTATCTTCATATGATTTATTTTTCAACCATTTTGTCATAAGTTTTTTACATTCATAATTAGATTTCTCATATATATTTAATTCTTTATTTATAGTATTATAGAGATGTGCGGATTGTTTATGGTACTGAATACTTGCAAATTTTGTTCTTGCTCTAGTCACTTTAACCACATATTTATTTCTTTTGTCTCTAACATTTGGATCGAATGGTAAAGAGCTGTGGAGTTTTAATACACTATGCATAATGTACAGTTTCCTTACAGGGAGAAGGTTACTTAGTCGATACAGAATTTCCGTTGAGAAACGCACCTTCTTAAAATATATAACCTTAATAAGAATACGTTGCGCTCGTTCTAGCTGCAGGAATTTAGTTTTAGCAGCACCTCCCCAAACAGAAATGCAGTATGTCAGCACAGATTGTACCAACGATATATATATGGTGTTCAGCAAATAATTGCAAGATTCCTCTTCTCCGATCACTACAGGGTTTCTAGGTACTACATGCCGGAGAGTTTTGAAAATCCAGACCAGTTTCCTAATTCGGCTGCTGATATAGTCAAGGTGAGGATACCACGAAAGTCTATTGTCAAGCACAATCCCGAGATACTTAGTCTGGTTGACTTTCTCAATAGTTTGGCAATTGCAATTTATAAGATCAGTGGAACCATCACAGTCATGTATTTTAATTTTAAAATTTTCACATGGTTGGGCAGTGTTGTAAATATTAAAGCAGATAAAATTAGTTTTAGAGATGTTGAGCGAAAGGAGGTTGTTTTTAAGCCAACTGGCAATTTGTGTCAAGCCCTGCTCAGCACGTGTTCTGACCTCATCCCAAGAATCACCCGAAAATATAATTGCTGTATCATCCGCATACGAGAAGACGTGAGCTTCAGGTATGTGGATATTACACAAATCATTTATGTAGGTGAGAAAAAGGGTAGGGCCTAGAACACTGCCTTGCGGTACCCCATAGGAGATATCAGCCTCATCACTGATATACTCACCTATTTTAACTTTTTGCTTCCTATCCATTAGGTAGCTCTGAAATAAATCAAGACAGGTACCTCTGATCCCAATTCTCTCTAATTTTTGTACAAGGATGGGTAGAGAGACAGTGTCGAAAGCTTTTTTGAGATCTAAAAATACTTCTAAACATTTTTTACGCTCATCTAAATATTCTACAACCAGAGAACTCAATGCACCTATTGCATCCTCAGTCGACATACCTTGTCTAAATCCAAATTGTGAGGGAGACAGTATATTAAATTTATTTAGGTAATTAAGAAGTCGTGAGTTAAGCAATTTTTCTAAGATTTTCGAGATCGCCGGGAGACCTGAAATAGGTCGGTAATTGCTGACGTCGTCTCTATCCCCACCCTTGTAGACTGGCGTTATGATTGATCGTTTGAAGGCGGTCGGAAAGATGCCTTTCTCAAAACACAGGTTGGTAAGGTGTACAATAATAGGGACTAACTCGTCTTTAGCAAGTTTCAGGAAACGCGTGTCGATGTTATCCCAACCAGGTGCACTAGCACTTTTTAATCCCATGAGAACTCTATTCACTTCCTCAGAGTCAGTTGGAAGCAGAACAAATATGTTTGATTGTTGAGGAATATTCTTTAAGAGTGCATCTGTGGTCGGTGAGGCTCTTGAGTTTTTAAATGTTGCTGCTAGATCTTTGCCAACATTGGCAAAATATGTGTTCACAAAATTGGCGGAGTCAGTAGGGTTAGATTTTACATTTAGAAGATCAGTGTTTACATTATAAGCTTTATTTGTATAGGTAATATTTTTTGTATTTTTCCATAGTTTTTTATTACTATGAGCTGATTTAGCGAGCAATTCTCTATCATATTTTCTTTTAATTTTTTTAATCAAATTGTTGCAGAAATTTCGATATCTCCGGTAAGTTATTTTATTTATTTCATTTTGTGGATCTTTTTTATATTTTATTTGTAATTTATTCCTGTTTCTTATGCAGCGTAAAATACCTTCAGTGAAATTAGGGTAAGGCCCTAATTCCAACTTTTGGGTCAAAGCCAACCTCACCTGCACGATGGTGCCCTCTGCTGATTAACGGATGAGGCTCTGGCGCAAACTTCGGTCACATAAGGCTCGCAGTACTCCTGGTAGAGGCTTAAGTGAAACTGTCGATATCAGGATAGGATACCGACTTAAATAAAAACGACAACGGCGGCATCTACAGGCTTAGTAAGTTAGCTCACTATCCACCCACCAACCCGCACTGGACGAGCGTGGTGGGTTAATCGTCCATCCCCTTTTCTACATGATGCACAACCAAAATCCCAGGCCCCTAGTGCTCGGCGGCTTCAGCGGTCCTGGTAAAGACGGTACGCTAGTAAACCCTGGAGCAAGGGGTGCGAAGAATCTCCGAGCGGGAAACCCTCACCGTCAAACGACCTCGGCTATGAATAATGACTACGATAATAAGCTACAAATTGTAACATACAATGTGCGTTCCTTAAGAACAGATGAATATTTATTGGAATTAGAAAACGCTCTAGGACACATAAAGTGGGACATTGTTGGTCTATCGGAGATCAGAAGGGAAGGCGAAGAAACTATAGAGCGAAATGATAACATATTCTTTTACACAGGAAAAATTCAAGGACTGTATGGAGTAGGATTCTTAGTGGATAGAAAGTGGAAATATAATATTCTTGAATTTACCGCCTATTCTGAAAGAATTGCAGTACTCAGGTTACAAGTTTATAACAAGCAAACATTAACCTTAATCCAAGTTTACGCTCCCACATCATCTCACTCAGGTAATGAAGTAGAAGATTTCTATGACCTTCTAAATAAAGCCTATGATGAACAACGTGGCACATGGATAAGATAAGATAAGATAACATTTATTGTGGATCATAGGTTGTACATGATGTTTAACATAATATTAATTATTTGCGTACATAAATCCGACTATATCCCGCCATAAGGGCATACAATATTTATAACAATTTAATTAAAATAAAGCATTCCAAAAACATCTCCATACAAAATAAATTAAATTAAAATATATTAGTAATTAACAATTCAATTCTAATAGTAATTATATAATAATGTCATTAAAATATTCGTCAAGACTATAATATGATTTATTAATTAAAATATTGCGAAGTTTATTTTTAAACATATTCAAATTGCTACACTCTCGCAACGATTCTGGCAATTTATTGAAAATGTGTGGAATTCTACAATAAGCACTTTTATGCAACAATGCGGTGTTATTATTTGTTAATTTCATTCTATTCTTTAATCTTAATCTAGTATGGAAGTCAAATAATCCTAGGTTACATTTAGCAAACACAGAACATTCATAAATATATAGACATGTCAGAGTAAAAATATTTAATTTCTTAAAATAAGGTTTGCATGAATCAGTCTTTCTTAAATTACAAATGGCTCTAATGCATTTCTTTTGGGATCTGAAAACCATGAGTTTATCTGTAGAATTTCCCCAAAAAATTACACCATATCTCAGGATAGAGTCAACACAGCCGTAATATGCCGTAAGGACGCAATTTCGGTCTGTAATTTTACTGAGCCTGCGCAAAGCGTATGATGCTTGGTTTAGCCTTTTCGTTACATAGTCCGTATGTACCCTCCAATTAACCTTATTATCTATGTGTAGTCCTAAAAATTTTGTACTATCGACTTCATGTATCGTGGTCCCTAAATGATTAATGTTTAATGTATTAATATTATTATGTCTAATTCTAAAATTCATTATTTTTGTCTTATCTAAATTGATCTTCAAATTATTTTCTGGACTGTTGTTCTTGGCGATTTCAACGCAAAGCTGGGGTTAAGGGAAGACTTGGATGATGAAAACATCATCGGGCCCCATGGTCTTGGCAAACGGAATGATCGTGGCACCCGCCTCATTCAATTTGCTTTCGGCCAAAACCTCAGCATTAGCAACACATTCTTTTACAAAAAGCCGCACAGAAGGTGGACTTGGATTTCCCCAAATGGCGTCACCAAAAACGAAATAGATTTTGTTCTGAGCTCTAATAAGACTATAATCAAAAACGTTAATGTATTAAGCAACATTAAATTCAACTCAGACCATAGGCCCGTCCGCACAACTTTGCAATTTGAAACGAAAATTCTCCGCAAACAATTATTCCAAGATCGCATAAAGAAACTTAATAAAGACACTTTGATAGCTAATTACCATGGATTTAATTTAGAATTAAGAAACAGCTTTGACATACTGAATGAAACTGATAGCACAACCCACAATGTCGATATCCAATATCAAAACATAATAACAAGTATTAAGACCGCAAGCAAGAAAGTAAAACAGGTAAAAGACAAATTAAGAAAATTAACCCAGGAAACGTTGAATCTCATTGACAGAAGACAATTAGTACTACACAATATTAAAGACCCAGAATATAAAAATTTGGATAGACAGGTTAAAAGAAACATACGAAGAGACGTTCGACAATACAATACAAAGATAGTGCGGATAGCTCTGGAAAGAAATAGATTTTTGAAAATAGCAAAACAGGGAATATCAATTGGCAGATCATGGATTACAAGTTTAAGGGATAGAGACGGTAACAAACAGGCAGACAGGGGCAAAATACTCCAAATCGCTACAGACTTTTACAGAAACCTCTATTCCGATACATCATTGCCAAGACAATATGAATACATTTTTTCCAACGCCGTTCCTCTCATTTCTGACCATGAAATACGCACCGCGCTCAAAAAACTTAAATATAATAAAAGCCCTGGTCACGATGGAATCACCTCAGAGGCTCTTAAAATAGGAAAAGAAACACTTATTCCACTTATCAATACATTTTTCAATAACATTTTACGTACCGGTGTTTTCCCAGAAAAAATGTGTCACTCCGATATATTTCTACTTCACAAAAAAGGCGACAAGTCAAATATTGGTAACTACAGGCCTATAAGTCTTGTATTGCATCTATACAAGACTTTTGTCAAAATTATAGAAAACAGAATTTCTGGGAAACTAAATAAAGCACAACCCCCTGAGCAAGCCGGATTTCGCCCTGGACTATCAACAACAGATCACCTTCACGCCCTTAACCAAATAATCGAAAAATATCAGGAATACCATCTCCCGTTGTACCTGGCTTTTGTAGACTATTCGAAAGCTTTCGATAGCGTCTCACGAACCTATTTTTAGAGCTCTGCAAAGTCAGGACATCGAACCACTATACATTCATCTTATCCGAAACATTTATCGCAATAGTACTGCATCTATTAAATTCCAAATTTCAGGTAGCATTTTTCCTATTGAACGGGGCGTGAAACAGGGCGACCCCCTATCCCCAAAGCTATTCAATAGCGTTTTAGAAGAGATATTTAAAAAAATGGCGCCTGATTGGAGGGATAGGGGCATCATCGTTGGTGACGCAAGGCTTACAAACCTTCGATTTGCCGACGATGTCGTCTTGTTTTCTCCAACAGCAGCCGGATTAGAGGAGATGTTACGTAGTTTGAGTTCCGTGAGCCTAGAAGTTGGATTAAAGATGAATATGTCAAAGACCAAACTGATGACCAACACCACCGAACACCGGGTGGATGTGATTGGGGAAAGAATGTCATATGTCCAGGGGTATTTATACCTTGGCCAGATAGTTTCTTTCTAGGCGAGACAGAACATGGAAGTCGAAAGACGTACAGGAAATGCCTGGAAAAGCTACTGGGCCATGAAACATCTCATGAAAGGAGAACTTCCTCTTACTCTAAAGCGAAAGCTCATGGACATGTGCATTCTTCCCGTTCTCTCCTATGGTGCTCAAACTTGGTCTTTGTCAGAGGTTCAAAAGGTCCAACTTAAAGTATGCCAAAGGAACGTGGAACGCAGCATACTTGGAGTTAAATTGACAGACCATGTACGAAACACAACGCTGCGTTCCCAAACCCAAATCGTGGACATAGCCGAAAAAGCCGCCAATTTGAAGTGGGATTGGGCTGACCATATCGCTCGCATGCCAAGTGAGCTGTGGGCAAAGAAAATTTCAGACTGGGCGCCAGGCGTTAAAAGAAAGCGGGGTCGCCCACGGAAGAGATGGTGCGACGAATTCGATACTTTTACGCGGGACTGGCAGGTATTAGCGCAAGACCGGACTGTGTGGAAAAAGAATAGGGAGGCCTTTGCCCAGCAGTGGGATCCAGAGGGCTTATAAAAAAAAAATTACATGTTCGTGTGACTGTCGCCATTTTATCCGTTCAGGTGGCGAAATTGAGAACTATCCAAATTTCATACCTACATCTAATGACGGCTGCTTTAACTGGTGGCACCACCGCCAACAATTTCCAGTTGCTAAGTAGTTTGAGGTGGTTGTCAGCAAGTATATGAAAATTAAATAGTTCTCAATAACACCATCTCAACAGATAAAATGTATTTTTTCAACGTAACTGGGAGGCTACCGTTCAAAGAGCTTCATAATAAATCTATCTGAAGCATTTTACAAGTTATCGCCGGAGAGGAAATGACTGACTAAAATAAATGCCTGGCTCGGGTCCATTAAGTTTTGTGGGCTGGGTACCTACCACGATCGTTTAAAAGCATTTCTGTTTAGGATTCAAATTTGAACTGCTTCGCAATTGGAATGTTTTTTAAAATGGTACCATGATGCGCTGCTTTTGAACTGCTCGGGGTTGTCTATGGTCCATTTTAAATGTCTACATACATTGTCGCTGGTCTGCCTTTGAATCGCAACAGCGCCAAAATTGAATCGCTTATAAGCCATCATAGTACGAATAAGCGTTGCAGACTTGTTTAGGTCCTAAATTGGATCGCGCTAAGCGATCATGGTAAGCCTCCTGATCCACATCCTTAATTTTCGCTAACTTATTTAAAGTCATCCAATATATGTATTGTTGCGCTAGGTTCCGATTTGGAGTGAAACACCACAATGGCTATGATTTAGGAGTTTATTCAGCCATCTAAATAAATCCTAGGTCCTCTCTGAAGCCGGTAGTCCGATCGCAGGGCTAGAATCAGGATCCGAATCGTAAGCTAAACGTAGTCCTATGTCGTAGGTTTCCTCTTGATATATTTATATTCGGCCGGAAGGGCCTCAAGAATTGTCCCGATGGTCGCTCTCGCAGAATCATGTGCAATCCGCCGTCCATGAAGTAAACAACTCGTTGCTATGGGCCGGTGCTCTCGCGGGGTGTGCATGGGATTATATTTCTTACATCCATTGTGCAATCAATCTCGCGTGCACTCTGTTGCAATCAATCTCGCGTGCGTTTTTTTGGTTGTTTACGTCGCTGGTCTATTTTTTTTTAAAGTGAGCTTTCTCAAACTGGACTTCTTTTAATTACATTAAATGTATTACATAACATTAGTAATAAGCATTAGGTATACTAACATTGCATTGTATGGACTAAATTATAGTGGTCTGAAATAAATGATAAATAAATAATAAAATTAACATTTCATCTATTTTGTCTCGAACACTCGGGCCCGGCCGCAACAATATTAAAAGGCACGGTTAAGTTATTCAACATTGATTGGTATTTACTTTTTCTATCTATTACCTACCACTTTTTCCTAGTCTGTAAAACTGATGAGTAAATGATTATCTAGACAGGTCTTCGATATTTACTATAACTACAGAGTTCTAGCTGTCGCGCTGCTGAACTGACGTCACCTTAGCAGCGCCCCATACTTTTGTAATTTATCCCGGAAACCACCTACCCTGGCAAAATCTCAGCAATTTTTCATAGAATGAATGAAAAATGTATGATTATAGGATACAATAATCCTCTTCAAAATCGGTGATGGTGGCACTGCCAGAATTATGGATACGCTGCGAAATTTTGGGACAACGTCAAAGCGAAAAATAGCGTGGCTTAATTATTTCGGCACTGCCCAAAAAGATGTGACCTTAACCCCAGAAGCCTCATCACGGAAACGTTTTTACATATGCCAATAAATAGTTCCGGAAATAGTGATAAATAGTACTACAATGAAATAATTAGTACCTCAATACTTTTTCAGTTATAGACAGGTCTCGGTGCTGGGGATGACGTCACTCCAGAATCCTCACCAAGAAATGCCCAATTTATCTCTTGGTCCATAACATATATACTCCACAGGGTGGGTACTCGCTTGTCTAGACTTAGATAATTCCAAAAAGTGTGCCAAAAGAGCTGTCTCCGAATAAGTTTTTGCACCTTTAGAAAAGTCTCCAATATTAAACAAATCATATGCTTTCAGATATTTTTCACGAGACTTTTTCGGTAAGAAGTTCAGGGAGGCCAATTATATCACATTCGATATTTATCGAAACAACATGGCGGATATCGAATAATTTAGATATTTATCGACTTGGTCGATAGCACTCGACACTGAATATCGTATGTGATAATCTTGCGGCGGCAGCATTAAAAAATATTTTTCATTTCTCATACTCGGAAAGTAGTGGTATTTTGATCTGCTTATTGGGTGGAAATCGCTGCTTCCCTCCATAGGGAGGAAAAAACTCATACAAATTACTTCCTTTCGGACCGTTGGTTCCACTGCTTGGTTCCACAGATGGGTCCAGCAGGATTTCAAAATACTCATGTCTCCACTGATGCACAAGGTGGAACTAGGAGTATTTTGGAATACTTACTGTTGTTTCCAATTGTGTCATGGGAATACTGGCCGATTAACTTTGATGGCACTGACACTTGAAATGAAGATCATTGTCATTTTGATATCAAATACATTATTGTCATAATAATAACATAGGACTAGGACTGAATTTGAGTGTAATTGTGCGAAAATATGGAGGACGAATTGCTTTTTATAGAAAGAAAAGGTGGAACTGTATTAATATACAAAGGTAACCAATATTATAAACATAGGGTTTATAAAAGGCTGTGCCTCCGCTGCCGGTACCGGTTTCCAAAAAAAAAAGAGGACGGGAACCGAAACGAAACAAAATGTGTCTATGGTTAGGAAAAATGGAGTCGTGTCGGTCGTGCTCGTGTTGTCTGTGGCCTGGAGGTCTTTGGCGGGAACTTGGCGTGAACGGTTGCTTTGTCAATTGAATTTTTGTTTTCGGCGTGAAAAAGTTGTTTAATGTGTAATAGTGATAGTGTATTATGCAGTAAATTGACTAAAATTCGTGTAGTGATGAAAAATTCAAGTGATAACAGTGTTTCTGCTCCGTTTGGTACCGACAAAGATCCTCGCGGTTGTGCTTCTCGCCGCCAGTTTTCGTAAAACAGACGCTATCCGGTTTTACGCAGAACATGAGGAGCTTAGGGCTTAGGTTAAGTTGAAGAAAGAAGATTTTTCACTGAAGATATGGCTGTATGGACATAGTTTCCTTTGCCTTTCCCGAAAGGGATAAATTTAACAAAAAAAAAAAAAAAAAAAATGTCTGTGGCCTGTCTGTGGTCTTTGTTGTGTGTTGTCTGTCGTGTCGTGTTGATTTTGTGCTTCGAGATGGCTTCGAGGTTATTTTGTTTTGTTCTAATGCTTTATCCATTAAATATTGGAAAATGAAAGTGGGAGATACGTTTGCGTCATTCGAGGAATTCAATAAGTCTTTTGAAAACTACAAGAAAGAAATATTCAATGAATACTACATTCGAGATGCAAAAACAATAGAGGTTCAAGGAAAAAGGTTTCTTGGAACAATATCCAAGAAACCTTTTTCTTGAGTGAGGCTTGAGTGAAGTTGTAGCTGTTGGTTTATTAGTGAATGAAAATGAAGACAGCATTGATTTTTTCATTAATACTCTGAAAGAACGTAATCCGGAGTGTGACACAACGAAAGTGATTATGTCAGACAAAGGACTGAGAGAAAAGTCTTCCTAAAGCATTTTCCCCAGGCCAAGTTAATGATTTGTTTGTTCCATGTGTTTCAAATATTTCATAGAGAGGTTTCAACAAAAAAAATGGATATTACTACTGAAGATGTAAAGAAAAGTAAACAATTTTACAGAAACTAACATATGCTTCGTCTGAAGCTGAATTTAACAACACTCTCGAAGAGATGAAAAGAAATGTCCCAGATGCAGTGATGTTATACTACACAGCTCACTGGGCAGACATAAAAGAGCAGTGGGCAAAATGCTTTACTTTAAAAAAATTGTGCTTATCCAACACTACTAATAATAGGTTGGAAAGTATAAATGGAAAGCTGAAAAGTGTGATAAACCGATACAGCACATTAGAGGACTTTATACAAAAATTATTTGCCCTTTTGAACAGCGTCAGGGCAGGAAATGATGTGAGAAATTCCCAAATGCTAATTAAAAAAGCAGGAAATTATGAAAAAGGTTCATCTGAAGATTTATACTGTAATTATTTGACTTCATTTGCCTTTGAGAAGGTTAAACATCAAATGGAACTATCAAAAAAATACGAAGAGTTTATTTCAATTGAAGAAAATTCATACTTGGCAAATACATCTGAGGGACTGTTGCATGTTTCAGCGACAACTTGTGAATGCATGTTTAGAAACTCTACAATGCTACCGTGTCGACACATTTTTAAATGCAGACAAATGCTTTCATTGCCTTTGTTTGATCCCTCTTTATGTTTAAAAAGATGGACAAAAGCAGAATGTGAAAAAGTATTAGAAGAATTAAATTCTAGACGTGGTGAATCAAACCAAAACGCATATGACCTAGCAGCTGATGTGAAGGTTCTGAATGAACAAAAGCCACCTAAACGGTTAACAAACCATGAAAAATTTAAACTAATGGACGAACAAGGCAAAATAATGGCTAAACTGTGTAGTGAGGTTTCAACTCCGATTTTTTTCCAAAGACTACGATTAATTAAAAGTATTATCCAAGACTGGAGTAAAGGTTATGATGTTAATCCTAACTATTATGCAGACCAATTACGTTACAGTGAAGCAAGTCAGCAGTCAGCTGGAGAATTTAGTGCCTCAACACTAAACATTGCAGGGACTTCCAGTGGATCAAGTCAACAGTCAGCTGAAGAATTTAGTACCTCAACACTAGATATTGCAGGGACTTCTAAAGTTGATAGTTCAATACAGTTAAAAGACATAAAAATTCCAACAAAAATGTTGAAAAGGGGACGACCTAAAGGTTGTGGTACTACAGTTATTGGTCTTGCAAAGAAGAAAAACTTGAAATCTAAACAGACTCAGAAACAATCCACTGCAGAAATAAATGTGGTTCGCGACAAGAAAAACCAACAAACACAGCACAATATAAATAAAAATTATCCAGATTCAATTGAGGAATATTTAGAAGAAGAATATTTAGAAGATGAAAGTCTGTACGAAAGTGAGGATGTGGAATCGAAATATGAGGATGACATAAGAAATCAGAAAATGGTAGATGAGGAGGAAATAAATATGGAGGTGGAATATCTGGATGAAAGTATTGAATAATTATTTAAGAGTGCAATTCCATGCTTAGATAACAAGTTCCTTTTTCAGAAAGTTATTTTTGTCTAAATCTGTACCAATTAGGTTAAGGTAAAATTCTAGTGAGCATGAAAGTTAAATAACACTTGAGTTCTTCCATTATATCTCATTCATTACATTATTTAGCATACCTAAATGTGAAACTAGTTTAGTTCGCTTAAAATTTCAAACTTGTAATTTTCGAATAATTTTGCACAGTATTGTAAATAAAAATATGTAATCTTTTGACAGTTGTTTTGTATTGTTAAACTAGCTGGCCCAGCAAATTTTATCCCCAGTAATCAATTCTACACCTAACTTACACGTACCCTACACCTAACTCACACATAGCAACCCTACACGTACCCTATACTATACCTACCTTACACCTTCTTAGCAAGTGCACTTTAATTAAAGTCGATCCACCCCACAAGTCCTTGTTTCGAAACCGCTTTACGGCCTCTGACGTGGTTTTTCATTAACGACCACCCGAAGGCGACCGCGACCGACGGCTTAACGTGCCCTCCGAAGCACGGAATCATCTTTCTTTTCGGACAATCAGGTGATTCAGCCTGCAATATCCTAACCAAACTGGGAAACACGAAATGAAAAATCACTATGTTGTCCCACCGGAATTCGAACCCGGGACCTCCGTAACTTGATCCGAACGCTCAACCACTTCGCTACCTAGACCTACCCTACATTGATACCGGAAACTGTTCTTAGGAGCCGATTCCGGCAACTGTTCTAGGAGCCGGTACCGGCAGCTGTTCTAGGAGCCGGTACCGGCAGCTGTTCTAGGAGCCGGTACCGGCAGCTGTTCTAGGAGCCGGTACCGGCAGCGGAGGCACAGCCTTTATAAAAACACCAGTATTAGGTGGATTTGCAGCCGAAAGAAGAAAGAAAAACGTACTGGTGCAATAACAATACATGTAAGTGCAAAATGTTGTTTTGTTTTCCCTGTTATGTGCATTCAACGACGACAAAATAGCTCAGATTGCTGGCGACTCTACCTTCTGAGCAGAGATCACGGGTTCGACTCCCACAGCGAACAAACATTTCTTATTCGAGCTATGTGACAGCTATGCAACCTGAAGTGGCAGTGGACTGGTCACATTTGTCGCAGAACCGTCAAACGCTGGAGCAAACGAATTCTGCAGTAGAGACCACGTATGGGTAGACGAAGTGCCGGACGCCTTCTGGCTAGACGGAGCGACATTCCACGTTCTACGGCTATAGACGAAGCTACTGGTTGTGTGCAGCCGAGGATAGGGCCGAGTAGTGCTGCATAGGACTAGGCTTTTAGCCCTAAATTTCAGCCTATCGAGTCCTTTTTGGGACTAGACCAGTAAAATAGGGCTTTAAAAGCTTCGTCATTTAAAAAAACTTATAGCCTATACTTATAGTCTTTCTTAAAGTAGTAGGTTTTTTGGTACTGGAGTCTTTATTAACTTTTTTTAGTAAAAGCCTTTTTACCGATTTCAAAAATGGAGGTTATCAATTCGATACGTATGTGTGTAATATTAACTGAAATACATAAAATTCACACATGATATCGGCCATAAAACACAATTGTTTTCGCCTCGTTTGACAAATATTGAGGGACTGTCTGAAATTATGCATTACTGTAGTAGTCCCTTAGTCGCCTCTTACAACACCCACGGGAAGGGAATGGGGCTTTTTAAGCGGCTTATTTTATTAAATTAGTCTTAAACAAGGTTAGGCCTTTTTAAGGCCTTTAAGCTTATAACCAAAAGGCTTGAATAGGCTTAACCCTAGCCTAGCCGCAAGTACTAAATGGGTTTATAGGTTTTGAGCCTACTAGGCTTTTTCTTTAACAGTCTAGTCCTAAAATAAGGGCTAAAAGCCTAAAGTCCTTTGCAGCACTAGAGCCGAGTAGCACGCCTTAGAACGTCCAGCAGTGGATTGCCACAGGCTGATAATAATAATGATGATTTATATCCGTTGTCTATAGGTAGAAGGTCTAATTATAGCGCGCTCCACTAGATTCTCCTAGATGAGTCCCCTAGGGGATTATACAAAACTCAATATTCTGCTACGATACCAACATTCGGAACTACCCTTTAAACAAAAAACATTTCCACATACTTAAAACCTATTATTAGGTATCTGCCGACTTGAACCCACAATATAAGCTTTGTTGCTTAGTTTGGGGCTAGATGGCGCTGTGTGAATTCTCTTGATATATTTATTTATGAGATCAGTAGGTCCATATTAGATATGACATTAGTGTATTTTGTTCAAAAGAATAGTTTTCCGGCATGTAGTTGGATAAATAAATACTCACTACTCATTATTAATTTGTTTTAGGATGGAAAAATTGAAAAAAGCAGTAAGCATGCGGTTAATTGTTTGCCGGATGACGCCAAAAACACTGTTGATTTGACTGTTGACGAAATAAAAGCTAAAGCTTGCTGTTCCACTGATCTAATCCCAAAAATATTTGTCGAAGCTATGGCGCCATTGTACGATTTAGGTCTAGATAAAGTCACAAAAATATCTTATGATAGAACTAAAACGTCGATATATGCCAAAAGAAAACAAGCATTTGAAGTAAAATTTTTAACTTACAATAACGTTGAAGAAGTGGAAATACCCATACAATTTAAATCGTTTCAAATAGTGGATTATAACGATGATGGAATCAGAATTATAGTTTTTTGCTCCAATAATTTTAAGCTTTTGTTGGATGATCTTAATGAATATTATGGAGATGGTACTTTCCAGAGTACGCCGCCAATTCCATTTCCGCAACTACTAACAATACATGGCAACTTTGGAAGTTCTACAAATACGACAAATGTAGTACCCCTAATGTACTGTCTGATGAGTGACAAAACTGAAAGGTCTTACGACATTTTATTTGAAAAAAATAAAAGCACAGTGCCCAAATTGGGAGCCAAAGGTTTTCCACTGCGATTTCGAAACAGGGATGTCGAACTCTCTAAAAAAAGTGTTTCCGACAATCGCGATCAAACGGTGCTATTATCATTTCTCAAATGCTTTATGGAGAAAAGCAAAGTCTCTGGGCTTGAAATCAAAATTGTATCGTCGCATAGTGGGATTCTGTACAGCGCTTCCATTACTGCCAGAAGAGTACATAGGTGACGGATGGACCGAATGTCAAGAGTTCCAAAACATTAAACCATTTGTAAATTACATGAAAAGATATTGGCTTAAATCAGACGAATTTATTAAAGAATGGTGCATCTACAATCAACTGCACAGAACCAATAATTTTGCAGAGGGATGGCACGCTCGTTTAAATCGTGCTGTAAATAGAAATTATGTAACAGTCGCAAAATTGGTTAACAAATTGGAAATAGATGTTTCTGTTATCAAAATGACAGTAGCTAGTGCAAAAAGCGGACTTTCCCAAAATAAGCGGCGTAAAATACAGAAAGACAGAGATACATTCATATTAAATGTCCAAATGAAATTAATCCATAAGGAGATAGCAGTTGGTCATTGTCTGGAACAACTTAGATAAAAATACTTAGACTGAAAAAGCACGTTAATATTTTTATATATTTATCTGGCAGTAATGGAAGTGCTGTACACAATCCCACTATGCGACGATACAATTTTGATTTCAAGCCCAGACTTTTCATTTGAGTCATCTTTGCTGAGGCAAAAAACTAAAAGTCGATATTTTTTTAAATTAAAGTAATTTGTTTTGTTGAGACTGTAATTCTACTTATTTAACTAAAATCTTGGTTGATTCTTATTGTTTTTGATATAACACTTTAAACTTTCGCGATTTGAACACATAATTAAATTCTAAAACGGGACCCCCGTGAAACGTCGGGAATAGGTAAATAAATATATAATTGTCAGCGGAAAATAATAAGAATCGTAAGTTGATCAACTTTCGAGGTAGTTTATCAACTATCGGAAAATCATAGACTGCAGTTGAAATGTATTATTTAACGTATACATTTCCGGTAATTGATCAATTTGCGGCGTCTCGCGGTAAAATGATCCGACGAACGCGATGTGTACGCTCATTGGTTGAAAACTCGAGGTGTTCGCTGATTGGTTGAATGTCTCACTTAGAACTGCAACAAGTAGGTTTGTTAGTAGCCGAACCCAACCAACCCGTCACCCTCAACGCACGAGCCGAGCAAGCGTAGCGAGCGTGCTGCGGCAAGCGGCCGGCGAAGTGCCAGAAACGACTCGACTGTGGTTGCCTTAAGAGATTGTCGCATCGACCAATCAGAGAACAGTGTATTATATTACGGATGTCAGTTTAACGTAAAAATGTACACAGAGCAGCGATTGGTCAATTCGTGTATGATACTAGTGGCTCTCTGAGCTTTAACTTAATTATATGTATACGGTAAGTAATAAATCAGTAAAGTTTTATTTTTGCAGTCGTTTGGTAGTGCAATAATACAAATTATATTTTGTTTTCTTTAAAACTACGACTGTACTTGTTACAAAAATTACGAATTCATACTATTGAAACGAAATGGATGCGGAGGCACGTATTTAATTAAAAACTACATTTATAACTTTACATTTTCTATTCACATGAAAACAGGGCCATCAAAAAAACATACATCAATAATAAAAAACATAGACACTTAAAAACAAAACTTTTAACTCTTCAGAGGTTCTATTACATCCTCCCGCCGCAAAATGGAAGAGGGGCAGCCCTCCTTAATAAGTATAAATCTCTAAAGGGTATAATACCCTTTGAATAGGCCGCACCAACTCTCCCTTTCCGGTCTTCAAATGCACCACTCTAGCCCGACCGTCGGCACCCGGCACTAAACGAAGTACTCGAGCCAGAGGCCACGACAATCTCTTGGTGAGTCCGTCATCTATTAGGACCACATCGCCTTCCCCAATCTTATAGACCGATTCGCATCGAGCATTTTGCATTTTAAGAGCACCCAAATACTCAACGCGAAAACGACTATTTAAGGAAGCTTTAATACTTTCCAGCTTACGAAAAGCCCTTGTAAAATTTTGAGGCGCGGAAATTTCTAAAGTAACCCCAGGCAATGGCATTAAAAAATCTGCAGGAGACAATGGCTTGTTCTCATTCGGGTCTTCGCTTAGATAAGTGATTGGTCTCGCGTTAACGACTGCTTCGCACTCGCACAAGTACTTAATTACTCTTGAAAACTGAAGCGCTTCTAAGAACCTTACGTAAAATATCCTTGACAACCCGAATTAACCTTTCAAAGAATCCTCCCCACCAGGGAGCACTCGGAGGGTTGAAGTGCCAATCAATAAAGGGCAAATGTTTTCTTGCCGAGACAAAATTTCCACCATTGTCACTATACACCGTATCAGGAGGATGTTAATGACCCGAATGTTTTGCAGGTTTATCGTCATTGTCGTGTAGTGTTTGGTCTCACGTGCAGTCCTTTTTTGCTTGGGGCTACGATCGATCTACATTTAGAGAATGTGTTGAGGTCAGCTGTCACAGTGGAGGAGAAGTCGGTAATCTGTAAGTTACAAAAATCTTTTTATGTAGTGTAGCACGCGTCAATTATTTTTAATTCTTAAACTTGCTAAAAACGATGCATCGAGATCCAAAAGGGTCGCGCGTCAACTACCTGCGGACGGGACGCCTATTGTTTCAGTCAACGTTCGCCTCACAGCGATGTCCAAGCGTCGCGCACATGTGGCGGTACCTGCAACTTCTTCGGAACTTCCCACACCACGCCAACGTTCGAAACAAAGGGATCGGACTAGTATATAAACCCAGCGCTCCTTCGGTCACGCGCGCAGTTCGCCTTCGGGGCATTTGGTGGAATCTACCGGCTGCGACATCTGCACTGAATACGGTCGTTTGTCATTCAGCTAGGGAACATTCCCCTTATGCCCCCCGCCTAGCTAGTAAGGTCCCAATCTGCCTTCGTCGATAACTGCACTGAGTACGGTCGGTTATCTTCTGCAGGAGATTGGTGCACCGCTTGGCCGCAACCCACTGGCTGCGACATCTGCACTGAGTACGATCGTTTGTCATTCAGCCCAGGGAAGTTGTGGACAGGCACGGTCACGATCCATCGGCCACGATACCTGCACTGAGTACGGTTGTTTATCGTTGGCGCAGGGGAACATCGTGCACCACCTAGCAAAGCACACAAGGCTCGTGTAAAGTAAACTCCGCGGAGTTTACTTTACGCGAGCCTTGTGTAGCGCCTTGTGGAGCCTTGTGCGCGTAGTCTCATAGTATCCGCGCTAGAGTCGTAGCTCGCGCTAGATATCCGCCGCGTGCTGTGTCCGCAACCTCCGCGCTAGAGCCCGCAGCTCGCGCAAAGTCACCGCCACGTAGCGCCGCGCCCGCAGTGAAGTGCCGTACCCCGTTTTAATGTTCAAGTGCTAAGTCAAAGACTGTTACCGTGTCAGTGCTCGATAAAGGACTTATCTTAAGGACAGTAGCCGTAACAGTTCCATTTCATTGTTTCTTGCAACGAATTGTAATCGAGTGCCACGAATAAAAGCTTATGTGAAGTAAACGGTGTTTTCGTGATTGTCCTGCCAGGCGCAACCCCACATCCACTGACTCCGTGTTATAGTAGATAATTGCGTGACAGGCGTAGATTCTGAGGAAGAATTGGTTACGTTTCGAGAGACTGCCATCGAGCTGTTATCGTCTGGTGGGTTTGATCTACGATGTTGGGAGCATACTGGCGAAAAAGAACAATCTACAGTGTTAGGTATGACGTGGAATAAGTTAGATGACACTTTGTCTTTGAAAGATATCCCTATTAATCAGTCGCCAGAAAAAGTTACCAAGCGTTTTATTTTATCAGCGAGTCACAAGATATTTGATTGTCTTGGTATAGTATGTGTCCAAAGTAACCTTTGAACATGCGCACGCTGCTGTTCCAAAATGAGGCCTTTGATTTGCAACGCTGCGATCTCATCAACACTGACGCGCGGAGAAAAGGAAAACGTCGCAGTTTACACTACCACCACCACATTTAACTCTAAGAAAATACTGTATAAATAGCATAAGTTTTTGTAAATATATTAATTATCAACTGGCAGTCAAGTTTGAATCATCTCCTGCACCCCGAAGTACCCAGAACCCTCTGGAAGAGCTGCCATTGAAGTTCCCACTACCCAGTGGATGAGCCGTAGTTCCTTGACGCTTCCAGCATCCTCTCACTGTGGCCAAGACACCCTTAGCCGTCAGTAGATCGGTCTTGTGAGCCTGCTTGACCGGCAGTGAGAAAACCATTCCCTGCGCACATTGCACGACGTGCGCACCCCCCTTTCCTTCCCCCTTTCCGCCTGTTACCTTAGGTCTCCGGTAACAGACATCCCGTTCTACTCACTACATTCACATACAGCGTTAGGTAGGGATTAGGGACCCCTGAGGTCTTAGGGTTGCACCCACACCGTTAGGGAGTTAGGTGTTAGGGTCCTAGGGATCAGAGTAGCTCTCTCTCTACTTAACGTTTTGTTGTGTGCAGTTGGCAGTTATTACAACCTCACAGTACCTCACCACACTCTACCCCGTTAAATATCCTCGCGATACACTTAACAGGAACACGTTGTAATAGCCGACAACTGTACATTTTTGGTCCTTCGAGAAATTTTGAACCACGCGATACGTCCATTTTTCGACGTCCCCCCCATAAGCCTTACTTAGCCTGACATTGACTGACTTACGCCGAGGCATACTTCGGGCTAGTGTAATCAACAAGCGCTAGTTTCGTTGAATGCTAAAGCACTTAAAGCGCTGAATTACCACTCGTACGGTAGCAGATCGGGGTGCCGGCTTCCCACCAGCGGGTTCCACCGGTTACTTTAAGAAGCTGCAAATACCGTATCGACGAAAAAGATTGTAGTTCAGCGTTGACGAGTAGGTGTTAGGAATAGAGTAGGGATAGGGATTTAAAAAATAATAATAATACGAAGACAAAGATGGAGGTACAACAGATCAACGAACTTATAAAAAGCCAAGAAGCGGATTACAATGAATTGAGGCAAATTTTGACCAACTTAAAAAAAGATTCACCCTTAAGAAAAACGGAAAAATATATTACGGAAAGGAAAATAAAAATACGGGAAATTATAGAACGAGCTCGCAACAACCATACCGTACTAGAGGAGCAGGAATTGTTATCTACACACAAGTATATAACAACCAACTACATTGGAAGCATAGAAAAAGTATACACAGACGCCAAAAACTACCTACGAGAGTGTGAGAAGCGCCTGGAATTACTTCAAATCTATGAACCAAAAGAAGTGGAATCAGAAGGCAGCCCAAAAACCTTCAGTTCACCTAAACTAGTCATACAACTGTTTCGCATAAACCAAATGCAAAAAAAGATGCAGGTGACTACGCAGACTCTAAGTGAAAACAAACCCACGTGGTACTTAGAGTCACTACTAACTACACTACAAAAACAGTGGCAAGAAATTGAAGAAACTCATATACTCATTCTAATGGAAAATACAGATTTCGAACACAAATACTTCCAAGAAGAAATGTTCGAGATGACCCAAGATGAGTACGAGTTAGTGACAGAGAAGCTCTTTGAAAAAATTACAAAAAATAAACCAGAGAGTAGTCACAGAAAATCAATCAAATTGCCACAAATAACTATACCGGTGTTTACTGGGTCATATGAGTCATGGATAAACTTTTATGATTTGTTTACAAAAATCATACATGAAGACGAGTCGTTAACCAACACAGAAAAAATGCAGTACTTAAAAACGCATATTCAAGGTGACGCGGCAAAACTCATCAAACATCTGACTGTGTGCGAAGCGAATTACGTAACAGCCTGGGCACTACTTACGAAGCGATACAAAAATGAACGTTTGATTATCTCTAAACATATTGATAACATCTTGGATCAGCAGAAAATAAAAATAGGCAACTCGGAAAACTTGAGGAATTTACATGATTCACTCAATGAAAGCTTAGAAGCGCTCAAATGTCAAAACATCGACATAACAACTTGGGATCCGATACTGTCAAGGATACTAAGTAGAACATGGGATTCCGAGACTAATGAAAAGTATGAACAGCAGTTACAAGAGCCTAATAAGTTAGAAAAATTCTCAGATATGCTGAAATTCTTAGAAAAACGATTCAAATGTTTAGAAACCGCCCGTACTAACGGGAACAACAAAAGTTACGAGAAAAAACATCAAACGAACAATGATAACGCCTGTTGGTATTGTAAGAGCAAAGAGCACAATGTGTACAAATGTCCAACATTCATTTCACTGTCTGTAACCGAACGCAATAAGATCGTTAAAGAAAAACGTATGTGCGGAAATTGCCTGATGCATGAATCATCGAAAAAATGTCATAGTGACAAAAATTGCTCACAATGTAATAAGTGGCATCATTCAATGCTACATATGACTATCGATGAATGGAAAAAACAGGACAGTGAAAAACAAAATGGAACGAACAAAGAGCCACAACCATCCCAAACGTCAAAAAATATACGAAATGAACCCCTTATTTCGAACCTATCCACGACCATCGAACTCAATACGCCAAAAACAACTCTGCTCGCAACAGCCATGGTAAAAGCGGTGGCTTTTGACGGCATTACGCATCTGCTACGAGTATTATGTGACCAGGGGTCAGAAGCCTCATTCTGTACAGAAGAAGCAGCGCAAACCTTAGCGTACCCCCGTAAAAAGTTACAAACTAAAGTAATAGGAATAGCAGATGAAAAACCAAAGACATCGAACGACTGTATCAATGTCCAACTACTACCGAGATTCTCAAGTGATTATAGACTACCTGTAACACTTATTATCTTACCAAAACTAACGGGATCACTACCAAAAAGTGACCTACCTCAACTGCAAGATGAAAGTTTCAAAAATAAACTGATTGCAGATCCTACCTACTACAAAAAGGGACCGATAGACATAATATTGGGGGCCCAAGAATACAGCAAACTGCTACGAAGTGGATTACAAAAGATACAAGACGGAATAATCGCACAAAACACCGAATTCGGGTGGATTTTATCCGGGATTTGTAATAAGACTGAGAGCAAATTGAAAATCTTGAGTATGTGCTCACGTACTGAAGAAATACAACAAAAAAACAAAGTTTGGGAACTGGAAGAAGTAACCGAAAAAAATCACTTATCTACCAGCAAACAAGTTTACGAAAACCCTTACAAAGAAAAAACGATACGGAACTCAGAGGGTACATACACCGTGAGGTTACCGTTCGAAAACCACAGTATAGACTACGGAAATACCCGTGAAAAATCTGCCTCTAGATTAATACATCAAGAGCGGAAGTTTACCACTGATAAAAACTTACAAGAAAAATTCCAAGATTTTCATAACAACTATCTGAAAACGGGGCATATCAGAAAGGTGCACCCGGCAAACATGATATCACGTGGAATCGAGCCCAGTAAGCTACAGCCATCATCTCTGTGGTGGAATGGCCCAGAACGGCTCAAAAACAACCAAATACCATTTACCAAAAAATTACCGGAAACTTGTGAGGAAATAAAAAGATCTAACCATTTAACTATCACAAGTACAGATAGTAACGACGTATGGAAAAGATTCAGCAATTTCCTAAAAATGATACAAGTACTCTCGTATTGTTACAGATTTGCTCGCAAACATAAAATAGACACACCATTAACATGCGAGGAAATAGAGCAAACAAGGAAAAAAATTGTGCTCCTTACTCAACAAGAAACGTTCACAAAGGAGTACAAAACTATTAAAAATGGACAGGCGCTAAATAAAGGAAACAAACTCACAAGTCTGGATCCATATATCGATTACGATGGATTATTGCGAGTGGGCGGCAGATTAAAAAACTCAAACTTAAAGTACGACCAAAACCACCCTCAACTCCCGCCAAGTAAACACCACGTGACGTCACTCGTCACTCAGGGCGCACATCAAAAATCCATGCACGGTGGAAATGGAGTAACTTTGGCGTACATACGTCAAAGATATAGCATCATTGAAGGCAAAAAAGGCATTAGAAATCATGTCACAAAATGTGTCAAATGCAATAGAGTTGTAACATTACAAAAACCAACAGGCGTAACTCAGACAAGGTCTATACCCTCACATACTCTAATTCCTCTTCCAATACAAAGTACTAAATATAGCACTAGTACAGTACAAGCTAATGTAGTGCAAACAGATAAAAGAACACTCCCAAAAAAATGGGAAAGAAAGGGAAACCTACCAAAAATCAAATGTTCGAAACTACTAATTGTACTACTTGCTATACTACAAGTAGTTGGTACAGGTACAAGCTCATATACTCTGAAAAATATGAAACCAGGGTTCTATGTCGAGCAAATAGGAACGGTAAATGTAGACAGAGGAACATTCCGTATCGAAACTAATTACAAACGAGAAAACCTAGAAAATGACCTAGCAAAAATTAAAACTGCAACGTCACGGTTCCAACAGTTTTGTAAACAAGCTGAGATACTTACAAAAACCCACTGTCTACAATTCCAACACTATCTACTAGAAGAACAATCAAAGTTCGAAAAAACCAAAGAATATCTGGTAGACGTCAATCAAACTAGAAAGAAAAGAGGATTACTAGGTCAATTCCTTACCTCAGTCTTTGGCGTCAACGATGAAGTCTACAAAGACATAGATACACTAAACAAAAACCAAGAAAAACTTATCGAGTCCGCAAACCAACAAACAAAATTCATGATCTCGACTATAACACAGGTTAACAGTACAGAAGAAAGAATAAGAAATAAACTAAATAAATATGAAACAAAACTTAACCAGGTTATAGACTACTTAAATTCAGTTAACAACTGGTACTCAGCTGTTGATAGCAACAAAATAAATATCCAAGTACTTCAAACGTATGAACTAGCAAATAACTACATAAAAGAAATAAACTATCACTACAATGGCTTACTAGAGATATACCACTCCAAAGCCACAGTATACAGCATTTTAACACCAAAAACTATCAGTGAAATAATAACCATTGCAAACAAAAAATTACCTACTAATCTAAAAATCGTACAACAATTTTTGTTAGATACCAAAATCGCGGAAAATCAAACTCATATACAAGTTTCCGCTTACTTTCCAATACAAGAGGTGACAAAGTACACGTTCATATACGTCACTCCAATTCCAAAGAAAAACAATAATGAGTCATTCCAAACAATAACTATACCAAACGCATACATCGGCCTAGATTACAATAATGAATTATATTTTGAATTAAATCATAACGAGTTTCAAAATTGCATTCATAGGCTGTCCCACTTTATTTGCTTTCCGGTGGCGGTGAAGAACATGCAATTAAACGAAAATTGCATCGTTGCTCAATTATTTAAAAATAACACAATAAATAACTGCAAAACCAACCGTTTCAAAATAAATAGCAATATAGCTTGGAAACAACTAAATATGCAAAACACGTGGTTATTTATGGTCAAGGACCACGTCACGGCATCAGTTATGTATAACGGCCAGCGTACAGAAATTGAGCTTTCAAATGTCGGGGTTATACGTATCTCCGATGACTGCATCTTAAAAACTAAAAACATTATATTAACTGCCAAAAGATCTAATTCCGTACAAATTAGTGCTTCCTATTTAAAACCTATAGATTTCTCTTTTAACTCTACGTTAAATAAACATTCAAACGAAATTCCGTCAAAGGACGAAATTATAGAAAGTTCTAAAGATATTTACGAGCACATCATTAAAAAGGAAAAAACACTACACACGCAATTAGATAACACTGTCTGGAGACAAATAACTTCACACACATATACAACTAGCGCAGTGTTTTCAGTTGTTATTATAATAACTATTTTATTAACATTACATTACGGTCCACAGATTGTAAGACGGGTTGGAGTCAAAGTACAACGCCACCGCACCACTAAACCAGCGGAACCGGCAGCAGAACTACAACAAATCCAACCCCCCAGCATCACACGAGCGGCAGCGCAACCAGCGGCACCAACCAGAAGCCAGCGACCGCCAGCCGCCAGCCGCGGACACACGTATAGCGTGCCCATCAAACCGGCTACGAAACAACAAGAGATAGAACTCTATGAGATGGAATCCTGCTCCTGAGTCGCGCCAGAATGTCCAAAGTAACCTTTGAACATGCGCACGCTGCTGTTCCAAAATGAGGCCTTTGATTTGCAACGCTGCGATCTCATCAACACTGACGCGCGGAGAAAAGGAAAACGTCGCAGTTTACACTACCACCACCACATTTAACTCTAAGAAAATACTGTATAAATAGCATAAGTTTTTGTAAATATATTAATTATCAACTGGCAGTCAAGTTTGAATCATCTCCTGCACCCCGAAGTACCCAGAACCCTCTGGAAGAGCTGCCATTGAAGTTCCCACTACCCAGTGGATGAGCCGTAGTTCCTTGACGCTTCCAGCATCCTCTCACTGTGGCCAAGACACCCTTAGCCGTCAGTAGATCGGTCTTGTGAGCCTGCTTGACCGGCAGTGAGAAAACCATTCCCTGCGCACATTGCACGACGTGCGCACCCCCCTTTCCTTCCCCCTTTCCGCCTGTTACCTTAGGTCTCCGGTAACAGACATCCCGTTCTACTCACTACATTCACATACAGCGTTAGGTAGGGATTAGGGACCCCTGAGGTCTTAGGGTTGCACCCACACCGTTAGGGAGTTAGGTGTTAGGGTCCTAGGGATCAGAGTAGCTCTCTCTCTACTTAACGTTTTGTTGTGTGCAGTTGGCAGTTATTACAACCTCACAGTACCTCACCACACTCTACCCCGTTAAATATCCTCGCGATACACTTAACAGGAACACGTTGTAATAGCCGACAACTGTACAGTATGTCCTGTGATTGTATTTCCAAAATTTTTGCTTCGACGTCTGGGTTTAGAGTGTGAATGGGATACAGAAGTAAGTGAAGAGGATAGAAATAAGTTCTTGGAGTGGTATTCTCAACTTCATCTACTTAAAACCTTTAGTGTTCCTAGGTGCCTTATGGGTGATTTTGATTAAAATAAGTCTTTTCATCCTTTTGTGGATGCAAGCTCAAATGCTTACGCTGCTATTATTTTTTTACGTTCTGAGAATAATGATAGTGACGTTCGTGTGCGGTTTGTACAAGCTAAATCCAGAATAACCCCTAAATCTCAGACTTCAATGCCTCGTTTAGAGTTACTTGCGGCTACTATAGGTGCGCGTTTGTTAAGTTCTACTTTAAAGGCGTTAGATTATGAAGGAAAATGCGACTATTTTTGCTGGAGTGATTCCACGACCGTGATAAGTTGGGTAAAGCGGAATTGTCAGTGGGGTAGGTTTGTTTGGAATTGCGTTCAAGAGATTCGTCAGCTCACTATTAGTGACAATTGGCGTTACGTTAGAAGTGAGGAAAACCCGGCCGATCTACCTTCTCGTGGCTGCGATGCCTTACAGTTACTGCAGAGCAAATGGTGGGAGGGCCCTGAGTGGCTTCTAATGGCTCCCGAGCATTGGCCTACGCCGATAGTAGAGGTGAACGAGTCGGAGATCGATGGTGAGATGATTAAGACGAGTGATCGTGTACGTGTTTCTCTCTTCAGTACGGTATCCGAGATAACAGAGTCTCGGATACCGTAAAAATTTTAGTAAAATTTTTCGCATGATAGGTTGGATATTGCGTTTTATTTTGAAGTGCCGTCAAAAGGTTTTAACGTCTCATCGGATTCAAACTAGGAGTTCATCGTTTCCTGTGACTATTGATTCCGAGTTATCTGCTAGTGAACTTAGGGAAGCGGAGTCAGTTTTATTGCGAGTTTGTCAAAAGGAGAGTTTTGAAGGACTGAATGATCCTAAGTTAATGAACTTTAATGTGTATATGGACCAGGTTGGTTTAATTCGTATTAAGACTCCCATCGCTAATAAGAATGATGCTTTTTTAGTTTAAATATCACGTGGTTCTAGACTTAAGTCACGAGTTAGTTATGCGATTACTTCGATTCGAACACAACAATAATCAACACGCTGGTATCCAAACTATTTTGAATATCTTACGAGAAAAATATTGGGTTTTGCGGAGAAGGCGTGCATTGCGTAAGATTAAAAACTCATGTGCAATTTGTAAGAGGTATTCTACTAAGCAAGTTCAGGAAGTTGTTCCGCCGTTGTCTGCAACTCGAGTTAATGTGGCTAAGGTGTTTCAGGTGGTTGGAGTCGATTGTGCAGGCCCACTTTATCTAAAAGATAGGCAGAAAGTGTGGATATGTTTATTTACTTGCGCCGTTTTTAGGGCTGTCCACCTTGAGTTGTTGAGTTTGTTATCTACTGAGGTATTTTCACAAGCTTTCAGACGATTTGTCGCCCGTAGAGGCACTCCTGATACGGTGTATAGTGACAATGGTGGGAATTTTGTCTCGGCAAGAAAACATTTGCCCTTTATTGATTGGCACTTCAACCCTCCGAGTGCTCCCTGGTGGGGAGGATTCTTTGAAAGGTTAATTCGGGTTGTCAAGGATATTTTACGTAAAATATACAATTTCTGCACGCAGTTTGACGTCGTCATTCACTTGCCACTTAGAAGTTTTTGACAAAGAAGTGATTTGTCCAAATATTTCCTGTATTAATGATCGCGATCGTATCGAAAAGTTAGAAAAAATGAATAATCGGCTCACAGATGTTGGAGAAAACTGTGAAGATATCTCTGTGCTTATAGGAGCCGATATGTTAGCGCGATTGTTCACACCAAACATGATTGAGTTAGATAACAGTGTGACTGCGATTGAAACTAAGCTGGGATGGACACTGATCGGCCGAAGATCTGATTCATCAGTGAGACAAGATACAACTCTTCATGTGGTCTCTCTGTTTGTGAACGAATCAAATATTTCGAACCTTTGGCGTTTGGATACTCTGGGTATTCGTGATCCCACGGAAACGCAATCGCGTGATTTAGAGATAAAGAAGATGAGAGAAAATTTTGTTGAGTCTACGTCAGTTAACGCCCTAGGGAAATACGAAGTCTACTTACCATGGAAACCTGATCACCCTCCACTGTTAAATAATTATGATATCTGTCTTAAACGATTGCAACGATTGATAGCCAAATTAAGAGATGAAATGTTATATGATGGTTACAATGATATTCTTAAAGGGTGGCTATCTGAAGGTATAGTAGAAAAGGTGCCCAGTGGTGAGTTATCTGACGAGGTATCTTATTACCTCCCGCATCGTCACTTAGTCCGATTTAGTAGTACCACGACGCCTATTAGGCCGGTGCTTAATGCATCCGCTCATGCCAGAGGTTCACCTTCTTTAAATCAGTGCTTAGAGACAGGTCCAAATTTATTAGAACTAATACCTAATATATTAATGAGATTTAGAGACAAACGATTACGTGTTATTTCTGACATCAGGAAAGCCTTTTTAATGATTAGCATTCAGCCCGACGATCGTAATTATTTGAAGTTTTTGTGGTGGGATGTTAATGACCCGAATGTTTTGCAGGTTTATCGTCATTGTCGTGTAGTGTTTGGTCTCACGTGCAGTCCTTTTTTGCTTGGGGCTACGATCGATCTACATTTAGAGAATGTGTTGAGGTCAGCTGTCACAGTGGAGGAGAAGTCGGTAATCTGTATGTTACAAAAAATTTTTTATGTAGATAATTGCGTGACAAGCGTAGATTCTGAGGAAGAATTGGTTACGTTTCGAGAGACTGCCATCGAGCTGTTATCGTCTGGTGGGTTTGATCTACGATGTTGGGAGCATACTGGCGAAAAAGAACAATCTACAGTGTTAGGTATGACGTGGAATAAGTTAGATGACACTTTGTCTTTGAAAGATATCCCTATTAATCAGTCGCCAGAAAAAGTTACCATGCTTGGTATATCATGGGTGGTCCTGTGCTTGTTTTTCCAAAATTATTGCTTCGACGTCTGGGTTTAGAGTGTGAATGGGATACAGAAGTAAGTGAAGAGGATAGAAATAAGTTCTTGGAGTGGTATTCTCAACTTCATCTACTTAAAACCTTTAGTATTCCTAGGTGCCTTATGGGTGATTTTGATTTAAATAAGTTTTTTCATCTTTTTGTGGATGCAAGCTCAAATGCTTACGCTGCTATTATTTTTTTACGTTCTGAGAATAATGATTTACTTACGGCTACTATAGGTGCGCGTTTGTTAAGCTCTACTTTAAAGGCGTTAGATTATGAAGGAAAATGCGACCATTTTTGCTGGAGTGATTCCACGACCGTGATAAGTTGGGTAAAGCGGAATTGTCAGTGGGGTAGGTTTGTTTGGAATTGCGTTCAAGAGATTCGTCAGCTCACTATTAGTGACAATTGGCGTTACGTTAGAGGTGAGGAAAACCCGGCCGATCTACCTTCTCGTGGCTGCGGTGCCTTACAGTTACTGCAGAGCAAATGGTGGGAGGGCCCTGAGTGGCTTCTAATGGCTCCCGAGCATTGGCCTACGCCGATAGTAGAGGTGAACGAGTCGGAGATCGATGGTGAGAAGATTAAGACGAGTGATCGTGTACGTGTTTCTCTCTTCAGTGCAGTATCCGAGACTGTTATATTTTTCTAATTTTAGTAATAGGTTGGATACTGCGTTTTATTTTGAAGTGCCGTCAAAAGGTTTTAACGTCTCATCGGATTCAAACTAGGAGTTCATCGTAGCCTGTGACTATTGATTCCGAGTTATCTGCTAGTGAACTTAGGGAAGCGGAGTCAGTTCTATTGCGAGTTTGTCAAAAGGAGAGTTTTGAAGGCCTGAATGATCCTAAGTTTATGAACTTTAATGTGTATACGGACCAGGTTGGTTTAATTCGTATTAGGACTCCCATCGCTAATAAGAATGATGCTTTTTAGTTTAAATATCACGTGGTTCTAGACTTAAGTCACGAGTTAGTTATGCGATTACTTCGATTCGAACACAACAATAATCAACACGCTGGTATCCAAACTATTTTGAATATCTTACGAGAAAAATATTGGGTTTTGCGGAGAAGGCGTGCATTGCGTAAGATTAAAAACTCATGTGCAATTTGTAAGAGGTATTCTACTAAGCAAGTTCAGGAAGTTGTTCCGCCGTTGCCTGCAACTCGAGTTAATGTGGCTAAGGTGTTTCAAGTGGTTGGAGTCGATTGTGCAGGCCCACTTTATCTAAAAGATAGGCAGAAAGTGTGGATATGTTTATTTACTTGCGCCGTTTTAAGGGCTGTCCACCTTGAGTTGTTGAGTTCGTTATCTACCGAGGTATTTATACAAGCTTTCAGACGATTTGTCGCCCGTAGAGGCACTCCTGATACGGTGTACAGTGACAATGGTGGGAATTTTGTCTCGGCAAGAAAACATTTGCCCTTTACTGATTGGCACTTCAACCCTCCAAGTGTTACCTGGTGGGGAGGATTCTTTGAAAGGTTAATTCGGGTTGTCAAGGATATTTTACGTAAGGTTCTTAGAAGCGCTTCAGTTTTTCAAGAGGAATTAAGTACTGTTTTGTGCGAGTGCGAAGCAGTCGTTAACGCGAGACCAATAACTTATCTAAGCGAAGACCCGAATGAGAGCAAGCCATTGTCTCCTGCGGATTTTTTAATGCCATTGCCTGGGGTTACTTTAGAAATTTCCGCGCCTCAAAATTTTACAAGGGCTTTTCGTAAGCTGGGAAGTATTAAAGCTTCCTTAAATAGCCGTTTTCGCGTTGAGTATTTGGGTGCTCTTAAAATGCAAAATGCTCGATGCGAATCGGTCTATAAGATTAGGGAAGGCGATGTGGTCCTAATAGGTGACGGACTCACTAAGAGATTGTCGTGGCCTCTGGCTCGAGTACTTTGTTTAGTGCCGGGTGCCGACGGTCGGGCTAGAGTGGTGCATTTGAAGACCGGAAAGGGAGAGTTGGTGCGGCCTATTCAAAGGGTATACCCTTTAGAGATTTATACCTATTAAGGAGGGCTGCCCCTCTTCCATTGTTTGTTGTAAAGTTTTTTGTTTTTGTAACTTACAGATTACCGACTTCTCCTCCACTGTGACAGCTGACCTCAACACATTCTCTAAATGTAGATCGATCTTAGCCCCAAGCAAAAAAGGACTGCACGTGAGACCAAACACTACACGACAATGACGATAAACCTGCAAAACATTCGGGTCATTAACATCCCACCACAAAAACTTCAAATAATTACGATCGTCGGGCTGAATGCTAATCATTAAAAAGGCTTTCCTGATGTCAGAAATAACACCTAATCGTTTGTCTCTAAATCCCATTAATATATTAGGTATTAGTTCTAATAAATTCGGACCTGTCTCTAAGCACTGATTTAAAGAAGGTGAACCTCTGGCATGAGCGGATGCATTAAGCACCGGCCTAATAGGCGTCGTGGTACTACTAAATCGGACTAAGTGACGATGCGGGAGGTAATAAGATACCTCGTCAGATAACTCACCACTGGGCACCTTTTCTACTATACCTTCAGATAGCCACCCTTTAAGAATATCATTGTAACCATCACATAACATTTCATCTCTTAATTTGGCTGTCAATCGTTGCAATCGTTTAAGACAGACATCATAATTATTCAACAGTGGAGGGTGATCAGGTTTCCATGGTAAGTAGACTTCGTATTTCCCTAGGGCGTTAACCGACGTAGACTCAATAAAATTTTCTCTCATCTTCTTTATCTCTAAATCACGCGATTGCGTTTCCGTGGGATCACGAATACCCAGAGTATCCAAACGCCAAAGGTTCGAAATATTTGATTCGTTCACAAACAGAGAGATCACATGAAGAGTTGTATCTTGTCTCAGTGATGAATCAGATCTTCGGCTGATCAGTGTCCATCCCAGCTTAGTTTCAATCGCAGTCACACTGTTATCTAACTCAATCATGTTCGGTGTGAACAATCGCGCTAACATATCGGCTCCTATAAGCACAGAGATAAGTATCTTCACAGTTTTCTCCAACATGTGTGAGCCGAATATTCATTTTTTCTAACTTTTCGATACGATCGCGATCCATAATACAGGAAATATTTGGACAAATCACTTCTTTGTCAAAAACTTCTAAGTGGCAAGTGAACGTCAAACTGCGTGCAGAGATTGTTTATTTGTTGTGTGTCTCTGGCGTCGAAGTGGATCCGCCAAAGAGACCGTGTTGAATGTTCACTACGCCGTTGGGAAGGAAAGACATTTCTTTGGCCACATCTTTTGTCACATAAGAATGCTGCGATCCAGAGTCGACTATGGCCCGAACCACCTTACGTTTTGGTCCGTTCTGTAGATTTATCCTTAGAGTTTGTAGATAAACATCTTTGCATACAGAAATGTTTGTGACACTTTGCAGAAAGCTTTGTGATGTATCAGATGGAATTGCCGCAACTCCAGATGATGAAGTACCTCTGCACATTATGGGGAGATGATACCTGTCACAGTTAGGGCACTTCTTGTCTAATTTACACCTGTGGAACCTCCGCCAGGGCTTGATGTAACGCAGGCATAATTTATTTTCTCTTACTAATTTTTCTTTGTCTTCAATGCTCATCTTTTTGGCTTTAAGACTCTTCTCACTCTCGTGGTCATATCCACAAAATATGCAACTCGTTTTACCTGCAGATAGAGAAGCCGCCGTGGAAGGTAAATCGCTGGAACTCTCTGCTCTTTTATTGTGAGAGTTTCTCGGAGGCAAGTCAAATCCACTTTTAGCCATAGAAATACGTTGCTCATTTTGCACTTCATTTTCTAAAAATTCTAAGAGCCTTTCTAAACGACTCTTGGGGCTAGAAGTGACAGCATGGCGTTGCCAGGCACGGAGTAGCTCCTCAGGCAGTGAAGATTCAGTCAAAGGATACAGTAAGGGAGCGCATGCCTCTGAAGTTATACCCAAACATTCTAATGATCGTAAATGTGACTCCAACTGATCATATAATACTGACACATCTATTTTTTATTTTTTATTTATTGAGGCAAATACCAGTTTAAGGAGCTCACGTATATAAACTTCTATTAATAAATCCTTATCACCGAAATGCGACTTCAAGCTGTCGATAGCGCTATCATAATTTTCCGCACTGGGTGGGAAGCTGTCTAACACCTTAGCCGCTCTTGTTCCTTTCTCTACACTCTGAATGAGATAATAAAATTTGTCTTCTTTAGAAAGATTTTCTTAAAGGTGTTCCAAAACTTAATCCAGTGTAGCATATTACCATCAAATTTATAAAGTTCAATTTTAGGTAGACGTACCCGATGAGCAGTTTTGCTGACGTCACTAGCGCTTTCCGGCGGCAACATACAGTCTTGCGCCATCAAGATTTCGGCCTTGTAAAATCTTTCCTTGTAGCCCTGAGCTGTCTCAATTTCTTTTGTTATGTGCTCTTCTTGGGCACCGTTCGCTAACATTCTTTCCAACACCTTTGCATTTAGTTTTTCCAGAGCAAAATGTTAGTCCTGAAGGATTTTATAAGCTATTTGAGCATCACTATTATTACCATCTGCAAGGGCTTGCTCAAAACGATGAACTGTTTTTGTTACTAAAGTTCTTGTAGTTCTTCTGTCCAATATGAGGGCATCCATTCTTGCTTCTTTGTTTCTATACTGGGGGCGCCAGATGAAACGAAATGGATGCGGAGGCACGTATTTAATTAAAAACTACATTAATAACTTTACATTTTCTATTCACATGAAAACAGGGCCATCAAAAAAACATACTTCAATAATAAAAAACATAGACACTTAAAAACAAAACTTATAACTCTTCAGAGGTTCTATTACAACTATCTATAATAAGGAATATGAGGCATTCGGAAAAATAAGAATTGATAAAATTAAGTTTTTTTATAAATAAGAATTCGTCCTGTTGCTAATTTGCAAATCTACACACGTGAAAAATCAAGAATTAGGAACTGGTTGCCGGTTAAAAGCATAACGAAAATTAAATTAGCATTAAAACATGTTGTGGGATCATTACTCCAAACTCCAAAAATGGCCTTCTTAGTAAAAACTGAAAGCGTACGCCCGAACCAGTAAATAGAACCTACAGTAACCAGAAAGAAAATGCGTATAAGTTTTCAAATAACACTTTTGTAATTTATAGTACATAACATAAACAAAAACAGAGCCGCTTGTCATATTAAATTTATTTTTTCAATATTATTTTAAACCACAGAGGTTTAAGTAAAATATGGTCAGTGGGGCAACTAGTCCAAAATCTTACTTGTTAAAACTAATATTGTTGGTTCCACCACCAAAATGGGTCCATTAGTACATAAAAATCCTGCTGGACCCATCAGTGGGAGTAGTTCCCATTGAGCCAAGCAGTGGAACCAACGGTCCGAAAGGAATTACTTCCCACCTAAGGGCCGGAATGAACTTTAAAAATAGAACTGCTGTCAGCTGTGAAGAGTTTTATGTAAAAAACAACTAATAAAAAAAAATGCTGCGGCCATGTGAGTTTCTAAACAGCCAGTGTGAACTTAGCGCAAACTTCTTTGAGCGGAATAAGCCGCAACAATTACGCGGTGAGTTCCATATTTAAAATGTAACTTTTAATTTCACGAATTGTCCTAATTTGACAATTCATTTCAAATAGGTACTACTAATATTATTATATATTATCAATAAATAGTTTATATAAACAACTAGCTTTATTTTCCTCATATTCGAAATGAAAAGTAGAGTGTTTAACACGGGTAAAAGAAACAATTCCTACTCGGACTATAGCCGCCCGAGCGCAGCGAGTCTAAATACCTCGGTAATTGATTCTTTCCACCCTCGATTAACAATCTACTATTTCTTACTTCGCTGGCGAAATAAAAAACGAAAATAACGATTAAAAAACTTAAAATTGTGTTTTGTTATGGCGGAAGAAGAATTTCTGCTCGATTTTATGGAGGAGGTAGTGGAAGCGGCGAATTCGGCAGCTGATATCCTCGATGTCGTTACCAGAGGATCCTTTTATGCGTACAGAAAAAGCTTTCATGAAAGATTTCAGGCTTTCAAAAAACCTTGTTCTAGAATTAATTGCGGAATTAGAGCCTGTCATACGCTGCACAACGCAGTATAATCTTAAAACAAAGGTTTGTGGTTTATTATTCTACCTGTACCTACGATAGTTAAGTACTTAAGTACCAACTAATTCATAACATTATTGCATATTGCATCTTGGACCAAACTTTTATCATTTAATTCTTATTGTTTCAGGTTTTAAGTGCATTAAATTTTTTCACACAAGGCAGTTACCAAACGCCAGTAGGCGAAAACCGTCAAATATGTATGTCTCAGCCCTCTGTTTCCCGATGCATTGCTAAAGTTGTGAACGCCTTGAATGCGCCCACTGTATTCAATAAATGGGTAAAGTTTCCCGCCTCCACTCATGAAATAACAACTTTAGGTGACAGTGGAACAATCTTTATACTGTAATCATCATCATTCTGTGTACCTGAACAGCTAGGTATTTCTGAAATAACAATGCAATATTCGTTAAATAACTATCAATTATAAATAGGTGTTCTCAATGTTAAAGTAATTTTAAAATGGGTTGATTTTAAAAAAAATTACTGCGGTTACAAATTCAAATCTATTAAAACAATAATACATAGAATTTGATAATGCGTCGCTGGCTTTCTTAATATCAGAATTTGAGGCATAAATAAGTAAATCATCAGCATACTGAAGAACATTGACAGAGTTACTAAGTGCAGACTCCAAGTCAAATGTATAGATGTTATATAAAATAGGGCTAAGGACGGATCCTTGAGGAAGGCCTTGCCAGATAGGTACATCTAGAAAACCGTGAACCGCCTGGTAAATCTACATGAATGAACCGTTCATACAACATATTAATAATGAAGGAAGAAAGTATTATTGGGATTCTTAGATCTTGTAATTTCTTTTGTAATACAGAAACCTGAACGTTATCATACGCAGCTCTTACATCTAAAAAGGCAGCAAGTAGAGAATTATTTGTAAAAGCCAGACGAATGTCAGATATTAAGATGCTAATATTATCCATAGTACATTTACCCTTTCTAAACCCAAACTGTCCCGCGGTCAATAATCCATTACTTTCCATAAACCAATCTAAACGATTCTTAACCAAATGTTCGGCAAGTTTAGCTAGAACAGATGATATCGCTATTGGACGGAATGAGGCGGCTTCTGAAGATGGCTTATTTGGCTTTAAAATTGGGATAACGGGATTTCCAAGATGATGGAATATTTCCGGACAGCATAATTGAATTAATAACTTCAAGAAAATACATAAGGGTGGGATCACTGCAGTTAGATACAAAAGAATAGGGAATTCCGTCATCACCAGGAGACGAATCCTTAATGTAAGATAAGATACCTTTTAATTCTGAATAAAGAAAATGAAGAATTAAGACCTGTATAATTATTGCAAATGGAAGAAGGAATGGAGTGTAAAATTAAACTAGACTCAGGTGCAGAAGGAGAGGCTAAATTGTCTAGAAACTTATTAGCTAAATCAGGAGATAGCTGAGAGCGGGAAGAAACAGAAGTCGCCATTCTAAATCTTCTAATATTTTGCTAAACTATAGATGGAGAAACATCAGGGCTTATTGAGGCACAAAAGCTCCTCTATCCTTCAAATTTCTTTTTTTTAAGAAGCTTTCGGGTAGAGTCTGCAACTTGAGTGTATGTCTCAAAATTCTCCGATGTCATCATTTTTTTTTTTTTTTTTTTTTTTAAGTGTTATTATTAGCATCCACAGACTTTATGTCCGTGCCTTTGTCTAGATTAAGTTTTCTTGTTAATACTTGATTTTAACTATAATACATTACTTTCCATAGAGGTTTACAATTTATAAATAAGTATAATAAATATATGAATACATAATGTATATAATATGTATATAATGTATATAATATATATTTAAGCGAGTGACGGTTCTTCGCTGTTGCATTCAGACCTCAAGGCATCCATGACGGCTTTGTCTCGACTTTTGATCGCCATTTTGAGGTTGTAATTGACCACTTTTTCCCTGCCTGCCGCCTCTGCTTCTTTGATGAATCTGCCTATCGCATCGTTACCATCATTCGCATAATATTTGCAACTGGCGGTATGACGCGATATGGCAACTACAGCATGTGGGATAATGTCATCATTTGACAATATGATCTTTCAGCATCCTTTCTACGTTTGATTGCTTCAGTGCAATCCCTGTCCCACCAAGGAGGAAAAGGTATTCTATGGCTATTACTATTTTTAACGGGGAAAATTTAATCAGCCACCTCAATTAATATCTTACAGAAAGCTTCGGAGCATTCATTGTTTGGACTGACGGATGGAAGTAAATGGATCTTTCGTTCTACACGTTGAGAAAATACTGTCCAGTCAGTGGGAAGCCTATGTCTTTACCTTGCTTCGGGCTTTTTACTTAAAGGGCACAATGATAGAAACGTAATTATTAATAGGAAAATGATCACTTCCACAAAGAAGATTTATGAGTACACAAAGAAAGAAAAGTATTCAGATCGGGAGTGCATATAGAGAGGTCAGGTGCACTAGGACCTTCACCAGGTCGGCTAAGTCGAGTTAGAGAGCCGTCATTTAAGATGCATAGATTTTGTAAGTCCACAATATCTAGCATTTCCTCACCATAATAATTAGATTTATGGCTACCCCAGCATTGGTGCTGGCAGTTAAGTCTCCCAACAACAAAAATGGCTTTGGAAGGATAGACATTAATTGACTTAGTTCGTAATAAAGAGCAGCAGAAGGATTGGGAATACAAATAGATACTATACAAATATTATTTACAATAATAGCAATGGCTTCAATGCCATCACTAAGAGTGGGAAGAGAAAATGATTGAAATAAGATGAAATTTTTGACAAGTATGGCAACACCACCACTCTCGTCGTCCCTGTCATTTCTGACAGAAGAGAAGCCTGATATTTTAAATAAATATTCAGGCTTTAGCCAAGTTTCAGATAAACAAATAATTTACGGATTATATGTGTTTAATAAATGAATAAGTTCAGTTCAGTCAGAATGAGGAGAAGACTCTCTATCTCCTTACATCGTTAATAAATTATTTCGGCAACGTTGGACGGTAAATTGGGAGAAAGCAAGTTGCAACTAGATAGCAACTTTATGAGAGATTTAATATTTTCTGTAATAGACAGTTCAGGGCTGGATTCATTGGCTTTTTGGTTAATAGCAGCAATTGGAGCTGGAAACATTAGACATATTGTACTCCCTCGCAAAAGATGCATGAGCAGCACGGTCGAAGCCACCTGATACGGGTTTCGGTTGTTTCAGAGTGACGGTTTACCTATAAGAACGAGAGGGACCAGGAGTAGAAGTAAAATTGGGGCTAGGCCCACTTTTCAAAGAAGGTTTAAAAGAAGGAGAAGAAGTAACTACATCTGCAAAAGATCTTGAAACCGGAGCATGCATTTTTGCTGCTTCTGCGTAAGAAGTACAGTTCTGAGCCATTGAAACTTTTATTTCCTTTTGTCTAATAAACTCTGGGACAGGATTTACTTGTTGCCAGATGACTGCCAGAACAAAGACAACAAGAATAGTCTTCTTCTTCCAAATAACATGATTCACTCGCCGCATTTGTAACATCGTGGTTTTGATCTACACTGAGCCTTCTTGTGACCGAAGCGGCAGCAGTTGTAACACTGAATCGTTGGATACACATATAAGTCAACTTCAAGAGCTGTATAGCACATGAAAATCCTCTTCGAAAGAACCTGGCCGTCAAATGTCAAGATTACTGTTTCAGAATTATTCAAAAATGTATTGCCATTCACTATTGTTTTCATTCTGATTCTTCGCACTTTTAAAATCTTACCACATCCGGTAGGTACTGAAATATTTTCCTCAATTTCAGAGTCTGACCAACTAGCAGGGACACCACTTACTACACCCATTCTCGTAATATTAAAAATCGGGATGATGGCTTTTATGTTTTGTTCAATAAGGCCTGGAAGATGAATAAAATTATTCGCATCATCATGTGTGGTAAATGACATAGACTAGACAACCTGTTCCTGCCGATTTTCTTTAAACTGCTGTTGACAATATTTTGACCAAATTTTTTCTTTAAAAAATTTCCGAATTGAATTGGATTCAAAGATGAACGATCAGCAGAATCAGTTTGATTTCTTTGTACATGTACAACATAAGGGGCTAAGTCAGCGGACTCATAATTCCGAATGGGAATTTGGGAATTTCCCTGAGTAGTTGCATCAGGACTAAAGGTAAAAAGTGGCAGGAGGCAGGTCGCATTTGTGTTTCCTTAGTCGCCTCTTACGACACCCACGGAAAGAGATGGAGTGGTGTTATTCTCAACCGATCACCACACAGCCGGTACTTTCATTCGTACTTTCGGACTTGTCTATGGAAAAATTTGCTGAATCGCTAGAAGTTCCCAATGATTTTGGCATGCTCTTGAAGGCCAGGTGGTTAAATAGGAAGAAAAAAACAGCAGATACCACTGAATTCATCCCCACCAATTCGGTGGTTTTGACTTTTAATGGACAACATCTCCTGGATAGAGTATTTTGACACAATTTATCCCTCCCTGTGGAGATCTACCAGCTTCCCTTCATTCAATGTCTGAAGTGCTCCCGCTTTGGTCATATTGCTCTGCAATGCCGATCGGAAGCGCGGTGCTTTAAGTGCTGCGGAAGCCACGAGGGCCAGTCCTAGAGTGCTTTTGCAACTGAGGCTGTCTGCATCTTTTTCCAAGGGAAACACTTTGCCACTTATAAGTCCTGTCCCGAGCATCTTTTGCAAAATAAAAAAAATCTGTTATGGCTTTGAAAAACATTCCCTTTCATGAAGCTTCTACTCGTTTCCCATTTGTGAAGAAGTCTTTATCGGAGTTTACTGGTCTCTCTCCTCATCCGTCATCTTTATATCGCACTTCCCTTTCTCTGGCAATTTCCCAGCAGACTACTTCCTTGTCATACAGAATCTCTTCGTCCAAGGATATCCTCCCAAAATGGCTTCGACCAAGTGGCCCTCAATAACATAACCAGAGTTCTTTCCTCTTGCCTCCCGAATGGCCATGCTCTTCTCTCTAATCGTACTTCCTCTTCGGTCGTCTCTCATAACGACAATTGAAATTTTTCAGATGCCATACCGCCCAGCGATGCCCTAAAAATTCAGTAACGTATTTCATCAATTTTCAATTAAAATGGCTCTTTTAACAATAGTTCAGTGGAATATTAGGAGCATCTGCCCGAAATGTTTGAAATTATTCACCTAATGAATAAGTACAGTCCCTTCCTTTTCGCCGTCTTGGAAACTTGGCTACTCCTGCTTCTTGGAAACTTGGCTACTTAGGGTTGTTGTTCTGATGAGCAAGCTGGTTGTGCGCTGTTGGTGAAACGCTCTTTTCCTTATACCCAAATTCCTTTTCCTCCCCACAGAGATGGCTTTCAGGCTGTCACTGTTAGTCTCCTTAACATTTCTTTTCTTTTTATTATATTTATGATTCTAACCCTCTTCTTAGTAAAGGTGTCTCAGCAAGAACTTGAATTTTAAAAATTAAAAAATATATATTTATTTAATATTTTATTAACATTAACATTTTTTCTTCATATGTATGGAGGTAGTTTACACATGAAACAAAATATCGGTTAAATGGCCACCTTTGCTCTGTTAGCAGTGTTAGCGAACGAACCTTTTTGATTAAGTTTTCTTTTATATGCCTTTTTGCTTTATTGTCTATTTTTCATTATAAAAAAAATCATTATAAAAAAGTGACTACTATTCTGTGTTTTGTATTTTACTAAATTTCTTCGCAAAATCCCCAATATTCTTTTGGTGGCAGCGGTTTATTTTTAACCCTAATTATGTTTACGAGAAGCCAAGCTCGTGTTCAAAAAGAATGTGGAAGTGGTTACGAAAGTGCTTCATCTTCAAAATCGTCCGGAACCGTCAAGGCTGAGATCCTAGCCGCGGAGGATCAACATTTGCGACACATGGCGGAGCTCCAGCGCAGTGCCCTAGAAGCTGAGCGCATCGAGCGCGAGCGTGCGCTTGAAGTAGAGCGCACCGTTGCGGAGGCTGAGCACCGTGCGCACATCGCCGCCTTGGAAGCACAAAGTAACGGCAGCCGGCAGTCGAGCCGACGTAATTCTATTGTTCAGGATTGGTTAGACCATGGTAATGAAGGTAATGCTGACCCTATTATTTCCTCACTCCCGTCTCAGACACCTATGGAGGCGTTGCCGTGTGCCTCCGTCCTAGCGCCCGTGCCCTATCTGGCACCTACGGACGCGACGGTCGTACCGCCGCTAAACGTCACCTTGTCTGCGACCCGGCAGGAGCCCGACCATTTACCTCAGATTCATCAGATTTCTCGTGCGGTCATTGAACCAGATCCAAATTACAGCTCGCACATGTCCACTTCCTTTCCTTGCACTACTGCTTTGGCCTATCCAAGTAACCAAAATAATTTTAACCAAACTACGAGTTCATATTATCCTTCTTATTTCAGTGCACCTATTTATACGACTGCGCCCCAAGGCGGCTCACGCCATGCCGCCGCGCCTTTTCCTCGTTCGAGAGTCGTGTGCGTGGGCACACCCGAGGGCCCGGAACCTGGATGTTCGTGGATGAGACGGACTACCGGACCAACGGAGGAGGATACTACTCGTCAAACACATAACACGCTCACGTTAGGCACACGATTAGATACCCAACGTTTGTGTAGTAACAGAAATAAAGATTTGAGTAACCAAACTCACATTTTACACTTAGCCGAAGCGGTGGCCAATATCGCCAGCTCCAGTGCTGCGAGGACTTCCAAGGTCGGTGTAGTTTTGCCTATTTTCGATGGTAATATCGCGCTTATTTTTAAGCGGGTCTACGATACAACCAGTCCCTCGTATTTGCCAGCGGAGAATTTATCTAGGATCGGGGCTGCCTTGCGTGGACCGGCGCGCGACGCCGTGGCCGTATTGCTTGCCGCACTTGAGGTTGAATTCGCTAGGCCTGAAAGGATTATTTTAGCCGAGTTAGCTAGCGTTCGCGCTTTACCTAGAATATCCAACCTCGAGTCTGCCAAGGAGATAAACACTTTCGCATGTCGCGTGCGGCATTGCGTCGAAGTCGTGCGTCTTCTCAATGTGCCAGAGTATTTAGCTTTCCCCGAACTGTCTAACGAGATCGTTGGCAAGCTTACAAACTCGCTACGATCTCGGTGGGCAGATTTTGCTTCCGCTAGGGATGACGAAAGCCCTATAAAGTTTCGTTTGCAGATTCTCGCGGAGTTCCTGTTGCGTGAGGCTGACCTTAAGTCGAGGTACGATTTCGTCTTCGAGCCTACTAAGCGCGACACCCAAACCAGATCGGTCAAGTGCCATGTCACTACTAGTGACACCAAGGCCCCTAGTGACTCTGTCCCCACAAAGTACTGTCTTTATTGCGATACGGCGAGTCACAATGTTTTAGATTGTAAAGTCTTTCAGAAGCTTTCCATTGATGATAGGTGGAAATGGGTGACCGACAACAAAGTCTGTTAGAAGTGTTTCACCAAAGGAAACCATTTCTACCGCAAATGTAGGAAGTTTTCGTGCGAAAAGCATAACTGTGGTGGGAAATATTCACACCATACTTTACTTCACAGAGATGCGATCCAAGCGAATACTACTCACACTGATGGTAGCTCTGATCACGAAGCCTTTGCGACGACACCTACTAACTGACCCTTCCTCGGATGGTATCGTATTGACACACAGGTTGTGCCGGTGGAGGTGTCCGGCCCAAAGGGTACAATTAGCACGTTCGCCTTACTTGATGACGGTTCTACTGCAACTTTAGTTGATGCGTCGGTTGCTGGTGCTGTAGGTGCGACAGGTAAGCAATGTACCATTCGAGTGAATGCAGTTGGAGGCATGTCCAAGCAAACCGAAGTCATTTTCGTATCGTTAGAAGTCAAGGGTCGCAACAACGCTCATTCTTTCACTTTGCAAAATGTGCGTTCCATTCCAAACCTTTCACTATGTAGTCAAACCGTTAAGCCAAGCGATCTACTACCTTGCGACTACCTCTCTGA
The DNA here is from genome assembly GCA_949987775.1 of Aproaerema taeniolella. Lineage (NCBI taxonomy): Eukaryota > Metazoa > Arthropoda > Insecta > Lepidoptera > Gelechiidae > Aproaerema > Aproaerema taeniolella. The sequence continues at coordinate 30,381,636 of OX465242.1, read as the reverse complement.
TATAGCCGAGGATCTGTGCTATGTAGATGCCAAGCCAATGCTATTGATTGGTATCGATAACTGGCGCTTAACGGTACCTTGTGAAGTCAGGCACGGAAATCGATCCCAACCAGTAGCAGCTTTAACTTCCCTAGGGCGGATTCTTTTCGGTAATGTGAGGTCTAAATCGTCGCCGGTAGAGTTTATTAATCATTGCCAAATTAGCGAAATTGATTCTTTATATCAGCAACTTAAAGACTATTTTAATGTCGACTCAATTGGTATATGTAAAAAACAATACTTTTCCAACAACGACAAACGAGCAATTGATATTTTGGAACAAACGACTAATCGCTTGCCTGATGGTAGGTTTGAAACGGGCCTTATTTGGCGTAAAAATATTGGTAGAGTTCCAAACAGTCGCGACCTAGCTTTTTCTCGCTTTATTAGCCTTGAGAAGAAAATGAGAAAGGACACAGATTATGCTAATGCCTACCGCGACAACATTAACGCGACTATTCAGAAAGGATACGCCGAACTTTGTACAAAGCAGCCCGAGGGCGCTAGCATAACCTTCCACGAGGTGTGTGGCCTCGCGGTCGTGTTGTCAAAAATTTTCCGAGATCAGATGGCATAGAACGTGTAGCGGATGTAGCTACCGCACACGGAATTCTTCGTCGGCCCCTCAGAGAACTCATCCGACTCGCGACCAGTGCCACCCCCTAAGTTATCAGCTATTGTGCGTCTGTGCACCGGGGGGGAGGATGTTGGCGACAGAACCTTTTTGATTAAGTTTTCTTTTATATGCCTTTTTGCTTTATTGTCTATTTTTCGATGTCTTTACTTAATTTGTCAAATCATTATAAAAAAGTGACTACTATTCTGTGTTTTGTATTTTGCCAAATTTCTTCGCAAAATCCCCAATAGGCAGGTATGCACTCTTTTGGTGAATTTTGCAGTAAGGGCTGCTTAAATATGAGCCCATGTTGCCAACTTTTTTTGGCAAGAATTAGACGGAATCGACTTAAATGAGATGTTGTTTCAACAGGATTGCGCTACCTGCCACAAAGCAAGGGAAACAATGACTTTGCTACAAACTAAGTTTGCAGGTAATTTCTTGTTTTGGAGACCAAAACTGGCAAACTGGCCGCCAAGAAATTGCGATTTAACTTGTTTGGACTAATTTATCTGGGGTTTTTTGATAAGTGAGGTCTATGCGAACCACCCTGAGACAACTTGAGAACTCAAAGAAGAAATTGCACGTCAAATTCGTCAAATCCAGCAGCCCTTACTGCAAAATTTCATCAAAAGAGTGCATACCTGCCAACAGAGCAACGGTGGCCATTTAACCGATATTTTTTTCATGTGTAAATGTCACCACTACCTCCATATATATATAGAAAAAAATTTAAATAAAATATTAAGTAAATATATTTTTTTTAATTTTTAAAATTCAAGTTCCTGCTGAGACACCCTTTATTATCCCTGACTTGTATTATATTATTTCTTCTCTTCTTCGTCCTATGGGTGACTTTAATGATCACCACACCTATTAGGGGTTTTCATAAAACTGATCCTTTTAACTCTTGCCTTTTGAGAATGGCAGAAGATTTTAACCTTTGTTTCCTTAACGATGGCGCTCCTACCCTTAGAGTTCTCCTCCATCAAAACCCCGAAAGTGCGATTGACTTGTCCTTCTGCTCTTTTAGATTTGCCTCCCTTTGTAAATATTCTACCCTGCGCTCCTCCCATGGCAGTAATCACTTTCCCATCCACGTTAACTTGTCTCTCCATCCTGTTCCTACTCATGTTCTTAATCCGATCCTAAAGTACAGACTTTCGGGTGCGGATTCGTCTCTTTTCTCTTTACTCGACTCCAAAATCCCCTGTCCCTGTCCTGTCCATTGAGAATCTTCAGGATGTGTATGATTGCTTTGTTGATGCAAGTGTATTCTCAGCTGATGGAAGCATTCCTAAAAAAAGGCTCTGTCCGGTTTAATCCTTCCTCCCATCCCACTGGTGGGACTCTAAATGCATTGAAATAATTAAAAAAAGGAAAGAGGAAGAGTTAAACTTTAGTTCAAAAGTTTAACTCTTCCATGTCAGAGGATAATTTCATGGCTTATCATTATCAACGAGCTGCTACCTATGCCTAAGCATCTTCTCGGACAACTAGTTCGATTCTTCCTTTTCTTTGGATAAGCAAAAATGGCCCTTGGTGTGTCGGATTCTACCCCTGAGATCGATGGTATTACTCTTTTTTGGTCAAGGCTAGTGATATGGCTAAGTTAGAAAACCTCAATATTGTTAATAAGATGTTTGCCTTGGGCACTGTCCCTGAATGCTAGAAGACCTAGGTAATTGTCCCAGTTCAAAAGCCAGGTAAGGACCCCTTGGAACCTCTTTCTCACAGACCGATTGCCTTCTCTTCGGTTTTATGTAATTTCACCGAATTAATGGTGAAAAATCGTCTAGAACCTTTCCTGGAATTTAAACAAATGATCTCTAAGTCTCAGTTTGATTTTCGGAAAGGGATTGGTACAATAGATAGCCTCAGCATTTTGTCAACTTGATGTTAACAAAGCTTAGAAAAAAAAACAGTTTTTGTTTGGTGTATTTCCTGATATTGCGGCGGCCTATGACAGTGTTGTGCTTCCTATTCTAAGGAATAACCTCCACTTATTGGGTGTTCCTCCGAGGCTCACAAGGTTTGTTTGCCACATAGGTATACATATATGTTCTCAAGGTTCCCTCCTCCCTCCTAAAACAGTTTGGCGTGGTTTACCTCAAGGTCCATTTTGCCCGGCTTCTACATGCATGACCTAGATTTAGTTGTTCTCAGGTTTTGTGAAGTGCTTCAGTATGCCGATGATCTTGCACTTTACTTTCCTTCCAACTCAATGTCAGAAAGCTCCTATAGACTATAAATTCTGCTTTGGATTATCTTGGTGATTGCGCTTGGATGTCGGCTGCAAAATGCTTAGCATAAGTGGTTTCAAAAAAGCCTCTTATCCCTCAGTTTTCAATCCTTTTTAATGGTGAAGCTATTCCCAAGTGATATTTTGTATATCATACCGTTCAACAATTCATAACTCAACCAACGCTACTCCCGCAAGGGTAAATTTTAAATTTACCCACACCAAAATTTTAAAATTACCCACACACAATTGACAGCAGTATAAAAATAAGTAAAATGATGAAGTCCCGGTACGGTCGTTAGTCCTACACAAATGGATTTAAGGAAGGTGACTTGGTTTGGCTCCAACATCCTTTGAGAAGAAAAGGAAAGTCGCCGTAGTTACAAGCCCGCTGGGAAGGTCCCTTTAAAGTCATAACAAGGCTAACGACATCGTATTCGATAAGGATTGAGAGGAAAACCAAAAATAGGTTATGTCGACCGATTGGCACGCTATCATGGAACGAATGATGCTCGGGACAAGCATGTCTAAGGAGGGAATAGTGTCACGAAACGAGTATGGTAGCAAGGGGAGCAAATAAAATTGACCGTTCAAATTCTAGATACAACGCCATCTATGAACTACATCTAACGTCAGTTGGCTGAATCTTTACAATGAGTGACCGTCCTTGACTCTCGAAAAGTGTGGAATATTTCGTCCCAAAAACGAGTCGCTAGAATCGATGCGAATCTTCTACAGTGGTCGAAGCTACTCAATTATTAGGGGATATATGTATAAGCGCGCGCGTCGGGCGCAGAGAGCAGAGTCGCCGTAGTTACAAGCCCGCTGGGAAGGTCCCTTTAAAGTCATAACAAGGCTAACGACATCGTATTCGATAAGGATTGAGAGGAAAACCAAAAATAGTTTATGTCGACCGATTGGCACGCTATCATGGAACGAATGATGCTCGGGACAAGCATGTCTAAGGAGGGAATAGTGTCACGAAACGAGTATGGTAGCAAGGGGAGCAAATAAAATTGACCGTTCAAATTCTAGATACAACGCCATCTATGAACTACATCTAACGTCAGTTGGCAGAATCTTTACAATGAGTGACCGTCCTTGACTCTCGAAAAGTGTGGAATATTTCGTCCCAAAAACGAGTCGCTAGAATCGATGCGAATCTTCTACAGTGGTCGAAGCTACTCAATTATTAGGGGATATATGTATAAGCGCGCGCGCCGGGCGCAGAGAGCAAGTTTTAAGTTCGGAATATCTCTTCGAACAGTGTTCAAGAAGCGAAAAGGAGCGATAACAAGTGACATTTACAAGTGAGTGTAGTGCTAAAGTGATTGAACTGATATAATAAGTCAACTGATATAGTGAGTGAATGATTATTTTTAAAGAATTTAGCTAGTTTAACGGACTGATTGCACATTGTGATTTTGGACCAGTTTTATTAGAATAAATTATTTTTCTAGGAATTGGTATTTACTATCCACATGGGGTATGTCCGTAAAAATATTTAACTGGTTATGTGACATTTGCCTGGGCTTTTATTGTCTAACTGCGATAGTGATTGCGATAACGATTACGATAATTTAATGCAATAGTGATCTTTAAAGCAATTACAATTCATTAGTGTCAAGTTAATGTTGAAAATGAATGATATTTTACCACTGAATGATATAGGTATGGCAGCTTTTCATTGATCGGTAAATTGCTAAACTAGCAATTTCATTTGTATCGGTATCTAGTTAATATATTTGTCTCTTGTACATTCCTCTCACATTCTCTTTCAATTAGTGCTTCCTGACTGAAGTTTGCTATTTCCAATATATTAATTCTACATGGTGATCAGTTACATGACAAGTATAGGAAAGAAAAGATTCAAATTAAAGTGAATTGCGAGACAGCATAAACAGTTACGGCACGGACCTTTATGTTTATAGGTTTTATAAGCACTGTTGTCATCTCAGTGTTGTCGCAGCGCACGGACGTTAGTAAATGCCACAAGCTTATCTAACTTACAATCATAACTTTAAAAATTAATCTCCTCAAATAAAATAAAAAATCTAGTAAAATGTACTATTACTAGTTTTATATAATTTACTTTATGCGGTATTTTGATAACAAAATGTAAACCAAAAATTAATTTGTAAGTAATCTAATTAAAACTAGTGGAATATGTCGAGGGCACTTCTACTGTAAAACAAAACTTGGCACTTTTAATGAAAAAAAAACCCAAATAATGGCCTACATCTCCCAGAAGTAAGCATAGAAAGTTTTTGCCCCTCCCTTATGTGTTGTGTTACCTGCACAACATACCTACTTTTTTTTAAAATCCACCAGAGTTTTTTTTCCATACTTAATGTGCAGTATTATATTTCGATTATTATCATTATCACATAATAAAACACAAACACACTCTAAAAGTTACATACCATTAACTCATATTTTAAGTTCAAAATCTAAACACAGATCATCGAGCAAAACACAGATCATTTGTAATTGACAAACAACACATTCACTTTAACTATTAATAAACTAATTTAAATTTCATAATACAACACGACTATACACTAATACTGATGCATTGACTATCGATATCGGCAAAATTTTAGGACCACTTTTGCAATCCCTATTGACCTTGAGTCAGCCAATCAGAGCGCCGTATGAGTAGATGCGATTATTAAAGAATTGGCATTACTCGTTTTCACACAAAATAGGCAACATTCTTCTCAATATGTTATTTGCTCGATGACACAGATTGATTATAGTTTGAGGATTTGAACACAGAAAATTGATCATGGAATGAAATTAAAAAAAAAACTTTGTAAGTTACTCATCTAACAAAAAAAAAACTACGAAACCCAACCCTGGGCCTGGTCCAATACGCACCGGTTTCTAACACTATATAAAACTCGCCTAAAGAGGTAAGTGTACAACACATTTACACTATGGTGACGATTGGTTAATAACCATGGATCTAATATATAAGGATAGAAATCTTCGAGCTCAAACGCGGGCCGAGGAAGAGATAGAGCAACGAGGCAGAACGTCTCCTTCTAGTAGGGTGACAATGCGATTAATCGTATTATATTTTTTTTGGAGGGCAAAGTATACGTAACAGACAAATACAGACCATTTAAGGATAGAAGTTTTTCTGTAATTTTATTTTTATATACAAAACCATCAGCAACATTTACGTTACACAGAGTAGTGGACATCAGGAATGTGTAGTTAGGTTGCGAAAAGATAAAACAAAAACTTAAACAAAAAAAGTTAAAACATGCTTTTAACTTGATTTCAAAACTTTTCCCATGAAAACATTTTCCCCAAGCAAGCATAGAATTTGTTTTTTCCTATTTTATCTAACGGACCTTTGGGAGAGCCCGTTCAGTTCCATAGGGAAATTAGTATCTATAAGTTGATTTTGATCATATATTATTTTTTATTAGAAATGATTAAATAATAAATTTTGACAATTCCCCCTTTCACAGGGCGCCATTGCCCGATTTTGTTTATTAACGTCAGATATAAGAAAAGTTTTTTTTGTAATTTCAAATTGAAATACTTACCTCAATTACCATTATTTGCCTTGTAAAAATAAGGTATCACCAATTTTTCGCTTCTCAGTCCAAACAAACTAAGAAGTTCAGAGTTTTTTTATTAAACATCGTGATGAAACCCGTGCGTCTGAGGAAATGTTTCCGAAAGACGCATGGTCCACCAACCCGCATTAGGCCAGCGTGGTGGACTATGGCCTGAATCTCCTACATGGTTTGAAGGGAGGGTCGTGCCCCTCGGTGGAGACATTGTATGGGCTGATGAGAGTGAGAGATATATTTGTTATACATGAGTGCAAAGTTGCTTTTTAACCGCGGGCTCAAATTTGATGACCGACCAAGCGAAGGATTCTAAAATTGGATCACGAGCGCAGCGAGTGCTACAACAATTAGAATTCTGAGCGTTAGCGAGAGAATCAAAAGAGCACAAGGTCAAAAATCGTGGCACTCGAGTCTAACACGTAACTTTTAATGAGGTATTGGAATAGTATTTGGAGATTTTAACATCGCCGTTTGGTGATCGGTTGAGAATAACACCACCCTATTTCTTTCTCTGTGTGTTGTAAGAGGCGATACAAATGAGACCTGCCTCCCATTAATCCACCCCAGGCAACAACACATCAATTTGTTCTGAATCTGAGGTGTCGTCCTATGGTCTCATGCGGTGTGGTAGGCTCTGTAAAGGGCCGTCTGGTTCGCGACCACCCTCCTACCGAAATGCGACGCCAAACAGCTTGCTGTGTTCCGTCGGCGCATAGGAGTACCAGTGCCTTATAGGCATTTTCTGGGTTAACTCGCTCTATCATCGACCTCATCTATGACCTTGGTCAAGATTGAGGTCAAGAGTAAACCCATCTTATAATAAAAAATAAAAACATTTACTATGACCGTAACGATAGTACACCAGTTTTAAATTAATACGTAATGTTAACGATTTTTATACAACCGTTTGTGCCCACGCGAGATGGTTCTTAAACAGATGATTTTTTTTTTAATTTTCCTTGTGGCGCAGGAATTCATAACTCCTTTAGTTACCATCTTTCTTTGTGACCTCATTTTTAGACATTATTAGCGGTTTAACCGTCAATATGCTCGTAGAATTAAGAAACCAGCTGCATATTTGAACCAGGCTGCTACGGAACCCTACAATGCGCGAGGCCCGACACGCTCTTGGTCGGTTTTGTCTTAGCTCTGAATCTTAGGCACTCTGCAATAAAATAACACAGCATTGTTGAGAACCTTTCTCCGCCAAACACAAGAAATCATGGACAACATAGTAATAGATTTATAAGAAATTATTGTAGCTTACTTGTGAAAAGATATGTTACAGCCACCATACGATTCACTTGAACAAGTGTGAATACAACATCTTTTAACCATTTTGTCAGTATTTTAATTTAAAAAACTGGTATAATCCTTACCGTTACGAATTATTTTTATACGATTTAAAGCATGCCGCCATGACATTACGATGACACTTTACAGGATGCCAGCAGAAATAAATGGTTTGAAAAAAAGTTACGTTCTCTTTTGGTAATTTAGGAAACGATGACGAAGTTATTATGATTACAATTAATTTACATCAATTTGAACTGAAATTCATTTCAAATGCAACTTATTTCTTCGTTATTTACTTCATTGTCAAAGCCAGACTTTTTTGATTAATACAATTTTTTTAAATTGGCAAGAAAAAAGAAAGAGACAATCCGCCTCGCTTATCGGTGTCCCTTTCGGCTCGGATAGAGGCTGTCGGAGAAGCAGTCGAAAATGTACCTTATTGCTATTAGATTAAGTTTCATATTCCTTAATATGATTTTTCTAAGTAATTAGTCCTTTAAGGGCGGATTTCACCGTTGAAGTTAAACGCGATCAATTGAAGCTAACTCGTTTACGCGCTTAACAGAGATCAGTTTTGACATTTTGGATTTCACCGACGTAATCTAATCTCAGTTATAGCTAAACGCGTTTTACATTCTGAACGTCCGATATTGGCCGTTTAACGCATTGAAATGCGTTCAAACAAATTTCAATCAATGTCAGAGATAACTCTGATAACTATTGGAGAATCCCTTTAGCGTTCCGGAGGCTTGCATTCGGGCCATGCACTAGTTACAGCAATGAGGAGAGCATTAGCACTAGCTTTTGAAGATAGCGATGATCTTCTTCTTATCGTGTAGATATAGTCAAGTATGTATAGCGATGATGAAAATGTATTTGTTCGGCTTCCAAGGTGGATACGCATCAGGGAAGAACCATTCGACACCCTTGATGAAAGATTGTTTGGTGTGTGGAAGAAAAGATTTCCAGCTTTGGCTATTGGTTTAGGGGTTTCAGTACAGAATTCATTTCCAATAATCATTGCCACAGCAATTTTACACAATATTGCAAGTGGTGAAACAATGCCTCCTTATGATAATTATGTAATTCATTCACGCGAATGGGATACTATATTAGCCATGAGTAATATACAGTGCGACAAGGCTCTTTTGGCCGATGGGTGGCAAATAACCTATGTTTCAGGGAATTTAGGAACGATGGTAGTTCGGCCAGTCTGGGATTTTGGAAATCATCACCAAATTTTTTAATAGCGTAGTGCGAGAGCGATGACGTTATGATTGCGGAGTTAATTTTTATAGCTTTAGCGTTATTAGAATAGGATAGGTAAAATAATTGTAAATAAGAAAACATCGCAAGTTCTTTTCAATTATTTTTATTAAAATTATGCTCTGCCAAAACTTTGTCTAGCAATCTAATTTACAATTCAAAACAATAATATTTTCTTTGCGCACAAGAACATAATTAACAAAGACAAGGTCAATATGTATTAGTTTTTTTCCTTTTTACTATTTATTTTATATTTCTTTTTTCATATCTAAATTACTTCAGAATTTTGTTGTTCGTCGTCTTCCTGTTTTCCCTGGCGTCATCTACTATTTTAGTCATCTACTATTTTAGTAGATGACGCTGTCGCCAATCTTATTTCTTTTCCAATCCTTGTTATCGTTCGTCAAGATACTCCTGAAATGATATTTCCTTTTAATATTTTGAAAACTTTTGATTTCATACATCTTTATAGGCCGCGCCAATTTTATTGCTTGACCGCCAGCGTTCTTTTTAAAACCACTTAAAAAGAACGCTGGTGGTCAAGCTGCGCATTACTGGTCTGTTTGGTGATATTATGGGTGTTTGTTCTCCAGCGTTCTTTTCACGTGGCGCGACCTATATAAATTTATAAGTTTGGGTAAGGGAAACTGAGAAGGTAGCTCCTCTGGTATTACTTACCTATCGCTGCTGCAATTCGCTTATTTACGATATCAAATGGTTTTATAGGGGAGCCACATTATTTTTCTTCCATTTGTACTCTTTCACTTTAAAGCCACGCCTCTCACACCACTTATTATCCCTTTTGGCATGTTTTTATTGAAATAAAAGCAATAAATAGCCACAACCAGTGAGCTTATAAATACCTACTAGAGTAGTAAAGTCTTACAAATGATTCTCAGAAATGCATTTATTAACCACTTGATAGTTCAAAAGACGTAGCTTTGAAACCGATATATTATGCCAAAGTAAACTATATTTGTCTCGTTTCTTCCACTGATTAACTAATTACCGGTGAAGTGAGATAAGATAATAGCTGTCATTAAAACGGACAGAGTTGCCAGTGGTGAGAAATAATTTCCCCAAAATGAATGAATAAATGTATAATTAATTACTTTGGTGTGATTAATGTTGTATATTCTGAACAGAATTTAATAAAATTTTCAATAGAAACTGTCATAAAACTGTAACGGGAGCGTGTCTGTACATTGAAAATATTTAGAAAAGCTATTAGTAGGAGATAGTAAACGGATTTTGATATGAAAAATGACAGCTTTTTTTTATTTAAAAAGCTAGTTAAAAAAAGATCTGAGTCATTAGCACGGTAACTATGTAAATAGAAATTTACATAGTTACCTTGTTAATGTCTCAGATCTTTTTCCCTTAAACTCCCAAAAAAAGGGGAAAAATTTAAATCGTTTTACTGGCAACACCGATGGCAAAAATAATGCACGATACGAGTATATTTATTTTGTTTTCTGATGTAATTTTAGACAATATGATCAAATTTATGCAAATTTACTTGTGAAAAGTAACGCCACTTGCATTATCATCCTTTTCGGACCGTGATACACAATTTTTAACAGTAAATTTCACTATTTTGAATGACTTTCACGCTCCCCTAATGTCAAGCAGGCAACTGACGTTACATATGCCTGCAGGCATCTACGAAGTGGCAACGCGTCGCTACCGTAAACTGCCAATCTAGTTACGATAAGTAACATATAATATCATTGGCCACAACAAACTACACAATCAACGATCTGTCAACAGATGGCGTTTCCAAGGTGACGGCGTTAGTTACAATTAGCACCACCAGCCAAAAGAGCCTTGTCGCACTGTAGTGGGCACTGACATATTTAACTTATTTTTTCTATGTCTATGGTAGTGGGGAATAAAGTCGTGACTTTATTTTTTTTCTGTCGATTTGCATTCCGTTCCTCAGAAATGCATTACCGGTTTTTAAAATGAACGCGTTTCGCTTTTCCGGTCTTTAGTTTTTCTGCGTGAAATGAAAACTCTTAAACCCTTAGTATTTTCTCTTTTAGGGCGGATTTCACCATTTGCCTTCTGAACCGAGTTCCACAGAACTTGGTTTAACTAAAACCGAGTTCAAATGTTTGATTTGATCTCGATTAACGTCAAACTGATTTCACCGACTTTTTGAAGCTTACTTTTAATCGCGTTTACGAAAACAAAGTTTACGTTAAGAGTTTTCATTTCACGCAGAAAAACTAAAAACCGGAAAAGCAAAACGCTTTCATTTTAAAAACCGGTAATGCATTTCTGAGGAACGGAACGCAAATTGACAGAAAAAAAATAATGACTTTTGAATTGAATGTCGTCCGTTATACAGGTGGTCCAAAAAGAAGGCCGGCCACGACGGGACTTGGAAAAATCTCGTCGGTATTTCTTATGTATATCTACAACGGTATGATTTCAGGGCATTGTGTAGATCACTGAACTGCGTGTTGTATAGTTTTGTAGTGGTGGAGGGGATAGCAGTGACGTCATAAACAGGGCCGCCGACGGTTTTCTTTTTTGTTAATTACATCGCACCTATTAGGTCTATTTACTTGTGTATGGTGTCGTTTGAAAGCTTATCAAATGTCCTAAAATTTATTCTCAGACACCTAAAGCGTATCTATTATATTAAAAAAAAAAAATTACAAAACGTGATTTTTTGTCAAAGCGCTTTGATAAATATTCTTTTTTTCTAAAAAACCGCTCAACTTACAGTAAATTTGTTTATAGAGGGGCCATAACCGCTTTCTTCATAATGCTTCATTCAATATATTATGAGTATTAGTTGCGTATCTGCTAATGTGAGAGTGAACAATCCAAACAATAAGTTGGGTACTGTTATAAATATACATATACGTGTGTATGTATATAAAATATATAAGTACATAGTCCTTCCACGCTGAACTGGGAGTGAAAGAAAATCTTAGAATGTGCTAGCTGCCAACTCTTCCCAGGCATATTGTAAAGGTCAGTAAGTGGGACGTGAGGGTCTTGCTGTATCATGGGCGAAAGGCTGACCACCTCTCACCATTACACAACATGTTCCATCTAATAACAAAAAAAAATGAAAATTCTTAAAATTAAACAAGTTATGATTTTTGAAAGTAACACTGGTAAAAAATTCTAAAAAAGCTAAAAAATCATAACTTTTAAACTACAAAAAATCGCGGAACAAACATGGAGTATGTTCGGATTTACCCAGTGGTGAGGAATCTAAAAAAAATTTTCTTGACGTCACCTTTTGGACCACACTGTATACTTGGTATATTGGTCCGTTGGTCGTCCGTCGTTAGTTGAAGTGAATACCTAATATTTACTTTATCTATATTTGTTTGTGAACGATGAAGAGAAACAGCGAAGAGGCAATTGGCTCCAACCAACCCGTAAAAAAAAAGGCAACCCAGCTACCGGTAGAAAAAGAGACCCCTCTTTTACTGCCAGCGAAAAGTTGGCCCTCATTGAGTTGGTGGAAAACCACTTCGATGTGGTCGAATGTAAGCGCACTGACGCAATCAACATGCGTCAGAAAAACGACGAGTGGCGCAAAATCGAGGCGGAATTTAACGCCACTTCCAGTGTTTACCAGCGGGATTGGTCGGTCCTCAAGAATTGCTGGGAAAATTTAAAAAAACGGGCAAAGCAGGACCTAACCCAAAGGAATCAAGACGTTATTGGTACCGGTTAATACATAATATTTGATGTGCATATACTTGTTGATTATAGTACCTACTTTACTCGTCACCAACTACAATTATGATATTTACGTTAATAGGACGGGGACCACCAAAAAAGAGAAATGAGGACCCCTTCATTGAGCGCGTGCTGGATTTACTACAGCCAAGAATATCGGGATACGTAAATCCTTATGACTGTGATAGTGGCAGTATTGGTGAGTAATTTTTATCATAGTTGCAGTGGTAGATTAGAACACTAGCTCAATTAAAGGCTGCAGTTTGACGACAACCTCAGTAATATGTCCATAACAACGGTTATGTGGAGAGTTGCTCTGAGCTATTTTCTTTACCTGGCTTTAATTTTAATTGAGAAATGTCACTTTACTCTATTGCTCAGTTGATACATTAATAAAGGTTTAGCCAACAAACACAATTTCACATTTTTTTGTAAAAAAACAACAAAAAATATGAACTAAATGTGACTTTTCAGCCTCCACTGGCCAGAGGTCCATTGCCGCAAGTAGCGAAATGGCTGGACCGTCTCAACCAATAGCTGGACCATCCCACCAGAAAGAACCAACAATATTTATGAGAGGTATGTATTTTATATTTCAACAGTTTAATAGTAGCAGCCTAGGTATATAATTATATTCTCGAACACTATTTTACCAGGATCTGTAGCATTTACCTAAGAGTCCCTGGGCACATAAATGTTATGACTCTGATAGTGCCAATATTTGTGAGTAATTTTTATCTCATAGTTACAGTGCTAGTTTAGAACACTAGCTCAGTTAAGGCTGCAGTTAAACTCAACCTCAGTGGTCTGTCCAAAACAATGGTAATTTGAAGAGTTGCTCCGAGCTATGTCCTTCACTACTGAAAAATATCACGTCGCTATGTTGCTCAGTTGATACACAATGAGCCAACAAACCAACAAACGCACTTTATGTAAGTAAAAAAGGAAATAAAAACAATATTTAAAGTACATTTGACTTTTCAGCCTCCAGTAGCCAGAGGTCCATTGCCACAAGTAGCGAAATGGCCGGACCGTCTCAACCAATAGCTGGACCATCCCACCAGAAAGAACCAACAATATTTATAAGAGGTATATCGTGCTCCACCATCTATGAGTCGTAGTAGACCAACCCTATCAACGAGTCGTAGGAGGCCAAATCTGAGGCGCGATAGAGGGTCTGAGGCTCTCTCTACGTTGAGGATCTCTACCTTAGAGCTGGCTAATTCTCAGGCAGAGGAGGAGCACAATATAAGAATTAATATAATGAGGCTCCAGGAGGAGCAAGAAAAAGAAAAATTGAAACAAGAGGCCTTGAAAACAAAACAGGAGGAAATAAAACTAGAGATGTTAGATATAGAACTTCAAAAATTCAAAGAATAGTTTGTACTGAAAAACATTAGTTTTTTTATTAGTTTTCTAATATTATTATTCAATCATATGAGTATGTTCCATCCGTCCCTTGATCATCTTCCTAATGCAGCAAAATAGTTGGTTACTAACTCATAGCGTCTTATATGATTGGGATTCATTCTCTGTACTCTTTGTGTGAGTTAGCCGTGTGAGTTCCCGGCAGAGTAGAATAGGACCTCCCTCTTTCTTACCGAGGTGTCGTACAAGGCGACTAAGGTAAATATGCAAGCAAGTTCATCTGCACACAGAGAAGGAAAACTCTGCAATCATATCAAAACCCTCACCAACCCGTCTGCCAAGCGTGGTGAGTATGGCATTTACCCCTCATGTTATTGCGGGAGGCCCGTGCCCCAGCAGTGGGACGTATAATGGGCTGATGAAGTGATGTTCCTTATGGAAAGTTGTTCATCAGTTTCGTGGGCTGGTTCGCACTCTTTGTGTATGTTCATTATTAATATTACCCATGGCTAATATAGTATCCCATTCGCGTGAATGAATTACGTCATTATCAATAGGAGGCATTTTTTCTCCACTTCTTCTTGCAATATTGTGTAAGATTGCTGTAGCAACGATTATAGGAAATGAATTCTGTACTGAAACCCCTAAACCAATAGCCATAGCTGGAAACCTCTTCTTCCACACACCAAACAATCTTTCTATGCTATTCCTTGTCCGTATTTGAGATTCATTATACAAGTTTTCAGCAGCATTATTGCATTGCTCCAACGGAGTCATCATATAACTGTTACATCCATAGCCTGCATCTCCCACAAGCACTGCATTTCCACATCGACCCTGTTTAAACATTGCTCTTCTATGGCAATTGTTGAAAATATAAGAATCATGCGTACTCCCTGGCCATCGAACAACTATATCAGTGAATTCCAATTTGGCATTGCAGATGGCCTGAATGTTAAGTGAAAAATAGTTTTTTCTGTTTCGAAAAATCTCTGGGTATTCCCCACCTGGCGATTTATTGAACTTCACATGAGTGCAGTCTATTGCTCCTATAACATATGGAAATATAGCTTTCTCATAAAATTCAATTTGATTCTGGGAGATCTCATTTGGTAACTCTGGAAAATATATGTGACGTGGACGTAGTGAAGCAATAGCAGCACTGACTCTGTGCACAATTCTATGTGCAGTAGAAGTGCTAAATCCACTTAAATCGGCAGCAGTCATTTGATAACAGCCAGTTGCGTAAAAACGTAGAGCACAAAGCAACTGATTAATAGGCGAGACACTATTGTTTCTGAAAAAAATACGAAAAACGTATAGATAACGGCACAAATAAAATATCTGTAACTAGCATTAAACTACAAATATGTGTTGATGCTTACATGTTTGAAGGAAACTCAATTTTTTCTTCAATAGTCTCCAATACCGAAAGAACAGTTGGTTTTGTGAGACGAAATCTTGTAACAAAATCTTTATCATCAAGGGTGTCGAATGGTTCTTCCCTGATGCGTATCCACCTTGAACGCCGAACAAATACGCCTAAAGTTCTTTGGCAAAGGCTTACTGGCAGGATGCGGTTGAGGTTGCTGTTAATTTGAAGAACAGATCTCCGCACAAAGCGCTCAAGTCACTAACTCCTATGGAAAGATGGACTGGTTGCGAGCCAGATCTCTCTCATTTACGAGTATTTGGGTGTCGAGCTTTAGTTCTCGTTCCAACTTCTCTAGAAAACAGCTGGATGTTAAAGCAGCTCAATATATATTTTCGTTGGGTGTTCACAGGACCCAAATAGCTATTATTTTAGAGAAGCAGAATGTCCCAGAAGGCTAATTAAAGCTAGAGATGAATTTTCGAAGATGTTTTTAGCGATTTAAAAGGTGGTCATATAAATACTGTAGATAGTTCTCTTGTTGAGACTGAAATGCTAACTGTTCCTTTATGTTCCTCATCGAATATAGTACCGGATATTGAAATAGGTCAAGGAGAAGTACCTGTTATGTCTCTAACTCAAAAACAAGATCCTCTTAATGCTGAGCAAAGACGTGGAGATGGCAACTTTTTGCATGTCGATGCTGATGAACATTTCAGCGATGCTGAAGATTTACAAAACAACCAAGATCCAAGTCAAAGTGGTTGTCGGTACCCACTGAGAAAGAGAATGCGGAATATGAAGTGCGAGCTAGTTGTCGAAGAAGAGCCTACCACGTATGGCGAAGCTCTCAATTCTGATCATCGCGATGAGTGATTGGTAGCTATGAACCAAACGAGTCAATTTAAAACATTGTTGACAGCATATCATGGCTATTTAGCATCACAGCTGAGATATGGAATAATTTTTTGGGGAATGCCAATAACTCAGAACGAGTTTTCAAAGCTCAAAAGAGGTGCATTCGCGCGATGTGTGGACTTAAGGTGTGAAATCTGTTAACCGCACTTTAGAAACCTTAGGATACTTACACTTCCAGCACTCTACATCTACGAAACTGCAGTTTTTATTAGGTCAAATGAACATCTGTTTCCTTGTCTCAAGAGCTCACCTTAATGGCAGGTTTCAAATAAGAGGTTGCAAAACTGCACTATTTCATAAAAGTATTCTAGCTATGGCTCCAGTAATCTACAATAAGATACCTAAGAATATCAGAGATTCGTCTGTTACCTTGCCGTCATTTAAGCATAAACTCTCAAATTTTTTATGACATGAATGATTTTATGACATGGGATAATTTGTAATTAATCAATTTATAATTTATTAACATAACATAATTTGTATGCCAAAGCAGATCACAGTGGACATTCTTAGACTTATATTTATACAACCTAACGTCGCGTCGCGTCGCGGTGGGAGCTGACCCTAACCGTGCTGCCATCTCCCGAGAGTGTGTTTCAACTTTCATTTTTTATGATTTTATTTTAATCTATGGTTTAATGTAATTTTTGTACTTAACTCATTAAAGTCGTACCATATTTCATAAAGAACTCATTAACCTTTTCACCGCCAAAGTCTGATATATCAGACGTTTAAGTTTCGTGCCCTCGCTGCCAAAGTCTGATATATCAGACAAAATATATTTTTTTAACTTTAATATCGTTCACCAGGCGTTCGCCATACGCCACGACAGTTTTTTTTTTTAATTTTTTGATGTCATTGCGTGTGGTGGGCGTTTTTGACGAAAACTCTTGGTGCTAAAAGGGTTAAAAAGTGTTAAAGTGAATCAAGTGGTCTAACATAAACCACTGAACTTGGACTTGACTAAAAGGACTAGTATCCATGCCATAAAAATAAAAAATAGCTCGTACTTTGAAAGACAGTTGTATGCGAGTGTACATTTTACTTCGGGTAGTCTAAGAGCTCGATGTCAAAATATTGTACATATAATACTGATCGAGTTAATCATTTAAGTAATATGAATGATGTTACATTGAAATTATTGACTTTTCTCTCAATAAATACTGTAAAACGTTATACTCTGACCAAAGAAAATCACGCTAAATATTAAAAATAACAGTTCTGTGCGCACGATAAAAAATAATATTTTTTTTCTCTAGAACGGGATTTTTCGATGATTGTACTCAAGAAATTCCAGAGTAATTATCTACGCAAGCAGATTTACACAAGATATCATTTCATTCGTGAAAAGGTGGGAGATTCTTCAGTCAAGTTAGAATATTTACCTACCGAGGATATGCCAGCCGATGTGCTCACCAAGCCCTTAAACCACTTGGGGCATGAGGCTTATGTTTAAGGCGACTACAGCACCTAAATTACGATTTTATGATGCGTAGATAAACATGACGCACTGCATTAAATCGAAGAAAAAAATACTACGGTAATATTCAGAATATAAACTAGATAAGTAGTTTGCTGAAAACATGATTCAGCACTTTTGATTCGATAGAAAAAGCTCACAAAGTCACCTCTAAATACCAATATTATGTATCTTTTAAGCTGTAAAAACGATAGTAAAATGCACACAGGAACTTGAATTTGCTATCAAAATGTTCGTGATTGAACACTCTCGATAAGTAGTTAACGCATTTTTCGATTTAAGCTGTTACCTTTCCATAAATCTCATTTTTCTAACTTTCGAACATGTTTTTACGCACGCACGCTTTCATAGTTCCTATATGTGCTGCCTTTATCGGGTGCTGTAGTCGCCTTAAGTCGAGTTTTGTAAATAAGGTTTTTAGATAATTGTTTTTCCTTTGTATAAATAGCCATTAAGTGGGGGTATGTTGTAACCTTAGTCTTGTTTTTGATATTCGCTCATTATACTTTTTTGTTAACATACTTGAAATTTCTGTTTTATGTCTGTCTATTACAACAATCAAAGGATGTATACGTTTTTTTTTAGTATTATTTCGCTACCCAAGCTCTACAGTTCCCCTTTAGACAAAAATGATCTCACGGACGGTGAGTGGAAAATAGTGGACATTTTGGGAAAGGAGAATGTTTTCGGTGAAGAGACAGAGAGGATTCCTTTTACAAATGTCTGCGTAAGTATTGCGAAAAATGCAAGTTTGTGAAAAATGCGAAAATATCCTATTAATAAATAGCTAGTTCATTACGCGTCTTTGTACCTACCATTAACTCATATTTTCAGTTCAAAATCTCAACACAGATTGATTATAGTCACATCACTTTTGTAAAAATACACAAACAAATATTAACGTAAATTAAAATACCAAAAAAATATACTGAGCTGGTAAATCTCTGGATTTCATTATTGAAAAGTAAGTTCATTTATAGAATTAGTAATTTAGGTAGCTAATTTTAAATTGAAAACTTTGTGATTTTTTCTGTACTTGTATTGAGCTCATCTAGTTTGCATTGCTTCTTTTTTATTATTATTATAGTGCCCGGTAAAAAGAGAATATCACCTCGGCAGAATGAGTATCTGCTAGGGTTTATGCAGAAACATAAAGAAATTGCCAAAGGGCATGTCTCTCAAAAAGGAGACCCATTTGGCAAATTGAAAATAAATTAAGTTCGGAATGAACTAAGCACAAAATTAAACGCTTTCCTAAGCAATATTTATCTTCTGTTTAGAACCATAAGTTTTTCAGTATTGGGCTAGCCAGAAGTATAGAGAGAGGGCTCTATACTTCTGGTTAGCCCAATATGTTTTTTCCGTTCAGCGTAAAGCCACTGAACGGAAAAAACATATTTGTAGCACAGCAAGTGGTCCCCCTTTAGACAAATATAATCTCACGGACGATGAGTGGAGAATAGTGGACATTTTGGGAAAGGAGAACATTTTCGGCGAAGAGTCAGTGAGGATTCCTTTCATAAATGTCTGTGTAAGTATTGCGAAAAATGTTAAAGTTTGTGAAAAATGCAATAATATCCTATTAATAATAGCCAGTTCATTACGCGTACCATTATCTCATATTTTAAGTTCAAAATCTGAATATAGATTGATTATAGTTTGAGGATTTAAAAACAGAAAATTGATCATGGAATGAAATTAAGAAAAAAACTTTCAAAGTTACTCATCTAACAAAAAAAACTACGAAACCCAATCCTGGGCCTGGTCCAATACGCACCGGTTTCTAGCACTATATAAAACTCGCCCAAAGAGGTAAGTGTACAATACATTTACACTATGGTGACGACTAGTTATAACAAATAATGACAGTCACGTTCACGTCACTTTTGTAAAAATACACAAACAAAAATTAACGTAAATAAAAATACCAGAAAATTATACTGAGCTGGTAAATCTCTGGATTTCATTATTGAAAAGTAAGTTCATAATATATAGACTATAATCAACACAGATTGATTATAGTCACGTCACTTTTGTAAAAATACACAAACAAATATTAACGTAAATTAAAATACCAAAAAAATATACTGAGGTGGTAAATCTCTGGATTTCATTATTGAAAAGTAAGTTCATTTATAGAATTAGTAATTTAGGTAGCTAATTTTAAATTGAAAACTTTGTGATTTTTTCTGTACTTGTATTGAGCTCATCTAGTTTGCATTGCTTCTTTTTTATTATTATTACAGTGCCCGGTAAAAAGAGAATATCACCTCGGCAGAATGAGTATCTGCTAGGGTTTATGCAGAAACATAAAGAAATTGCCAAAGGGCATGTCTCTCAAAAAGGAGACCCATTTGGCAAATTGAAAATAAAGTTCGGAATGAACTAAACACAAAATTAAACGCTTTCCTAAGCTATATTTATCTTCTGTTTAGAACCATAAGTTTTTCAGTATTGGGCTAGCCAGAAGTATAGAGAGAGGGCTCTATACTTCTGGTTAGCCCAATATGTTTTTTCCGTTCAGTGGCTTTACGCTGAACGGAAAAAAACATATTTGTAGAACAGAAAGTGGTCCCCCTTTAGACAAATATAATCTCACGGACGGTGAGTGGAGAATAGTGGACATTTTGGGAAAGGAGAACATTTTCGGCGAAGAGTCAGTGAGGATTCCTTTCATAAATGTCTGTGTAAGTATTGCGAAAAATGTTAAAGTTTGTGAAAAATGCAATAATATCCTATTAATAATAGCCAGTTCATTACGCGTACCATTAACTCATATTTTAAGTTCAAAATCTGAATATAGATTGATTATAGTTTGAGGATTTAAAAACAGAAAATTGATCATGGAATGAAATTAAGAAAAAACTTTCAAAGTTACTCATCTAACAAAAAAACTACGAAACCCAACCCTGGGCCTGGTCCAATACGCACCGGTTTCTAGCACTATATAAAACTCGCCCAAAGAGGTAAGTGTACAATACATTTACACTATGGTGACGACTAGTTACAACAAATAATGACAGTCACGTTCACGTCACTTTTGTAAAAATACACAAACAAAAATTAACGTAAATAAAAATACCAGAAAATTATACTGAGCTGGTAAATCTCTGGATTTCATTATTGAATAGTAAGTTCATAATATATATAATTGGTAATTTACGTAGCTAATTTTAAATTGAACATTTTGTGATTTTTTCTGTACTTACATTACTTAGATAACTCATCTAGTTTGCATTGCTTCTTTTTTTATTATTATTTCAGTGCCCGGTAAAAAGAGAATATCACCTCGGCAGAATGAGTATCTGCTATGGTTTATGCAGAAACAAAGAAATTGCCAAAGGGCATGTCTCTCAAAAAGGAGGCCCATTTGGCAAATCTATATATATAAAAGAAAGTCGTGTTTGTAACAACACTTGTAACTCGAGAACGGCTGGACCGGTTGCGATGGTTTTTGATTTGTTGTATTTCTCTCCGTCCCGAATAGCAGAATAACTATTAAAAACATTGGAAAATTGACGGGAAAATTCCCACGGGAACGAAGTCCCGGGCGAAAAGCTAGTTGACAATAAATAAAATTTGGAATAAACTAAGCCGAAAATTAAACGCTTTCCTAAACGGTGCTACAAAAAGTTCAAAGGAGTGGCGGATGGTAAGTTTATTCTGAATTCTATAGTCTGAATTCTCTAATCATAAATCATCTCAAAAAAATATTTCTTGTTATAAAGACCCTTGGATCAAGTTTGTGATTGAAAATGATTAGGTATATTTATCATCTAACCAGAAGTATAGAGTGAGGGATCCAGAAGTATACAGTGAGATGATCTCACGGATGGTGAGTGGAGAATAGTGGACATTTTGGGAAAGGAGAATATTTTTGGCGAAGAGTCAATGAGGATTTCTTTTACAAATGTCTGCGTAAGTATTGCGAAAAATGCGAAAGTTTGTGAAAAATGCGAAAATATCCTATTAATAATGGCCAGTTCATTACGCGTCTTTGTAATGGTCGATATGAGTTCAGCTCCAATATCGGGAGGGTATCACAATATAAAAATGCAGAATCCTGACTCACTAATTGATTCATTAACGCCCAGCGCAAACTTTTGCACCTAGAAAGCTGAAATTTGCCACAAAGTTTCGTTTTATAACGTAGGCAAGGAACAAGGTAGGATTTTACAAAATTCCCACACGAACAAGTCCCGGGCATCCGCTATTATTACTTAAAAGTTTACATACACTCCTTTTCCACCTACTTATTAAATATAATAATCCTAAATAATTATACTATGCAATTCAATTGCTTTATTAAATCAATTAATTGGAAACCCTCGCGCGATGTCTGCACACTCGTGTGTGCAGGATTTGTATCGCACGCGGCGTTAACAAGCGCGCTACGGGTTGATTTGAACAGGATTTCAATTATCCTTTTGTTCATTCAATACATATTCAAAATCAGTCAAATCTCAT
This sequence comes from Aproaerema taeniolella, assembly GCA_949987775.1. Lineage (NCBI taxonomy): Eukaryota > Metazoa > Arthropoda > Insecta > Lepidoptera > Gelechiidae > Aproaerema > Aproaerema taeniolella. The sequence goes on along the minus strand of OX465242.1, from coordinate 30,359,271 downwards.
TCTCTGTCTTTGTTCCAGTTATAATAGCTTGAGAATTCGAGCATTCGAGTATAACTTGAAGTTGGCCTTTTCCTGTTCCCATCTATAATTTAGTTGACAATAAATTGAATGAGATACAGATTGAAATGTAGAAATCACAATTGCTATCACTATCGACAATAAGAGCCCTGGTTAAGCGGTGATAGCCCAGTTGGTAATGAGCCAGACTTGTGATTCGAAGGTCGTGGGTTCAAATCCTGGTGCGGGCCTGTACCACTAAATTCGTCTTTTCGGGTTTATGTACGGATTTATGATTATCACTTGCTCAACGGTGAAGGACAACATCGTGATGAAACCCGCCCGTTCAAGAAAATTCATTTTCGAAAGACAAGCGGTCCACCAACCCGCATTGGGCCAGCGTGGTGGACTATGGCCTAAATCCCCTTCGTATTTCAAGGGGGGCCCGTGCCCCTCGGTGGGAACGTATATGGGCTGATAAGAGCCCAGGTTATGTGACACAGAATTACTGTTAATATTTACACTATGACTCTGAAATTTTTGTGTCCGTGCGTTAGATGTAGTGTCTTTGTTTTATTATATATAACAGAAATTCTATGACAAATAACCAGGTAAAGTTCACAAAACAGTTCGAGTGAGAGTTTCTGTTTAAATATACTTAGCTAGAGTCCGTCTCGCTCTTGACTATTTTTAATTAACGTAAAGTATGTTTTAAATATTTACTAAGTCTGAAGTGTGTGTATTATATCGTTTTAGAAATAGAGCAGTAACAAAAGTTATTGAAAAATGTAATATTTTGGACGTTTGTCGTATAGGGACCCCACTGTTGTTTAAGTTTTTAATATTTTGTTATATTTCACGATGGTTACCATCATAATACGTATTTTCTGAAAATTTGGACATGCTCTTTATAATAGTTTGAAAGACTGCGACTGAAACACCAAACGTACATATCAACTAGCGTACGCCCTACAATCCGTTTCGTTTAGGTAAGCTTCCACAATATTTGAAGATCATCTTTGCAAAATTTCAAACTTACAGCTTCAATAGTTTTTATACCCACTTTTTCAGTGGATAAAAAAATCAGATGTTTCTTTTATATGGGAATTTCTACATACCAGATATAATTGAGATTGGCAAATTTTGAAGGGTAAACTTTATTATTTATATCACCAACAATGTACTAAAAAAACCATTCATTCAGATTTTCACGAAAATCCATTCAGTGGAACTGGGGTCCGAGGTTTTGACCATTTTTGTTCCAACGGCCCTCCACTAGAGATGTTGACCTCAAATATTTTAGTCGTATTAATCTATTTCTTCAGATAAATTCATGTTTTGCAGATGTGTCAGTGCAAATATTTATGAATTGAGGGCCCAAGTTAAACCGCCAGAAAAATATGTTAAATCTTTAATGTCGCATTCTAAAGGTTCGGGAATTTCTTAATATATTTAACAAAATGTTAACTAAATTCTTAAATAAAAAATGTTAACCCAGACAGACTTTTCTGAGATTTAGTCTATGCCACTGTATGTAGGCGTCTGGATTGAGGGCCCAAGTTATTTGACCATAACGGTTTTGATTCACGTTTTACTTTAAGAATCTTTGCTTTAAATTTATTTTTATTATTTTAGACAGGCAGGCAGTTGAAACAAATTTTACCTAATTTTTACTAAATATCCCTGTAAATGTTATTTTGTTTCGCAATCATTTGAAAAATGGGCCCTCAATCCAGAGATGCACACACAACTTTCCCTAGAAACCCACATAAAATTCTCAAAAAAAAGTTTACTTCCCACACCAAGGCAATCAGCTGATCGCACTACATTTACATCCTAATTTTCTCTGACTAATTTAAAGTCATCCCGATAATTTAGCCTAAGACCGATATTTTGGAGCGTTGGATGTCAGTACTCAGTACATCTCTCTCTTGCGCTATATAGATGGCAGTGACCAATATCGGTCGTACGTCGATTGTAGACTTAAAGAGAATATGCCCTGTGTTGAGGGGAGGGCCGTGCCCCTTGGTGGGGACGTATATGGGCTCACGACGATAAAATGGTGACTCGTGGGAAAAAGGACTGACAAACGCAGCGTCAAAACGTCCTCTGGGTAACGACAGGAAACAACGCCGTTCGAAACCGGAACTAACTGATTCTCGTTTTCCAACGTCCGAGGTGAATTTTTACTGCTGCCGGGACCTATACTTACTTGAAGTAGCAGTTCACGCTCTGATCAACAGGTGGCGTAAGACGTAAAATTTTAGTTAAGCTGGAGGTTATAAGAGCGCATGTTAGCGTTTATTACGCATGCGTGCAACTAATTACCCAAAGTTTACCCCGCCAAACACAATTTATTTCTAACGTGAGCAAACTTTGTTTTGGAGTTGTACGATCAGTCTTCTTGTACGATCGAGTGAATCCATGTTTATCTTTTGTTCTAGTTCAGTAAACAACTACTTAACTAGCTATAAAACGGGTTCTTAGCACGATTTTTGTTTTAAATGAGTATTCGATTAGAATAACGGCGAGAAACTTACACAATATAACTACAACCTAAAGCAGTTTTTCTGAGAATGAATCCTAACCGTAGCTACCAAAAGTAACCTTCAAAAGTGGAATTTTTAACAGTCAGTAAATGAAATATGAAACATGTTGAAATGTGAGGGATGGATAAATTACTAAAAGCTGGAACCTTAGTACCATAAAATAGAATAAAGAAAATTTAGTCTTTTCAAGATGTGTTAATACGTGTTAAGCGAGAATTATGTAAAGGTAATTTATTTCATAGTAACTTTTGTAGAAGGTACTCATTATCATTTGCTAGTTTCCTTATCAGCTATCTGTTGTACAAAGTGATGTTAGCAGTTCACCTGAAACCGCCAATTTATTTTCATTCATATATGTTCTGATTATGATATATGACAAATAGGAACAAGGTGACACCACTGCATTTAGCCTCATACAATCTCAGCTGTGATGGAATTCTATGTAGTTGCGATTTTGAAATAGCTGCTTTAAACGCTATTTAGTACCAAAATTTATCTAAGAGCAGCCATTATGGATGTTATTACCATTGAACAACATGTGTATTGCGATAAACACGAAAAGTATAGAAAAAAAACGGATTGTTTCCTTCCGTTGCAGCATTGCGTCTGCTACCACAGAACTAAATTGCTGACGGTTTAAAGGCACATCAGTGACTGACATATGCAAATTGTTCAATCAGCACTCCTAACTTGCAAAACGCCTTTGTATGCAAACTGTCTAAGAAGCAATTATGCTTCTTTAGACATTAGTCTAAAGTACAAATTGAAAAATGCCTGACTAAAAGGTAAAATGCCTCAAATGCGAAACGCCTAAGTATTGCAACCTCTAGAACACCAATACGTCTACGTAGCAGAATGATTATAATAGTTTCACTCGTAATACTCGGTGATTAAAATACTGTCTTCCAGGCTGAATGCATGGGCATAATCTTTACTATGGAAGCTATCAAAGACAGGAGATAACTGAACAATCAATTAGGATATTATCGGACAGTCGAGTTGTACTCATGGCTCTAGACAGCAATGCAATGAACTTAGGACTCATATATAACTGATACCATGCTAAAATGAAGGTATGTAGCAACAACAATATCACTCTACAATGGATCAAAGGACATAGTGGATCCAGAGGTAACGAAACGACACAGCTGATGAACTTGCTAAAAAGGGTTCCGACACTGGAGCTTTTGGTCCGGAACCGATAGTACCGGTGCCTTTTAACGGGCTTCGATCTCTGCTAAGACTGCAAACCAAGGTACAAGGTAACGACAATTGGCTAAACCAGAAGGGATGCCGACTGTCGAAGGACGCCTTACCTGCAACTAATACACGTCTCTCCCACAAGCTCCTCCAGCTAAAGAGGACTCAACTTCGAGCGGTCACGAGCGTAATATTTGTCCTGTCATGGTATGTTCAAAAAACACCTATACACTATAGGTATCACCGACAGTTCTCTATACAGAGCATTCATGGAGAAAGAAGAGACAGCCGCCCACGTCGTTTTAGACTGCAAGGAGGTGGTCAGATACCGGGCAAAAGGGTACAACCCCCCCAGAAGTGGTGGAAGACCCTAAGGATCTTCTCCAATTTCTGGAATCGCTGGGGTGGCTAGACTGACAGCCATCATAAATAACTAATCACGCAAAACAGGCGCATGTTGACGTCGAGTTGCGGAAACCAGCCTGTCTTACAATTACAATTAGAACCACACTTTTGACAACTTAGACATTATGAGTTAGTCTTAAACTCCCTTTAGGTGATCTACTGCTTAGTCTTTATAAAGGTTAGACAATTTGCGTCTCAGGTTTTTTAAATCTTAGGTATAATAAGATCTAGCTATTTTCCTCTTTAGGCTTACTGCATTTTAGACATTATGCTTCTTAGACAGTTTGCATACAAAGGCTTTTTGCAAGTTAGCAGTTCTGATCAGAATGGAATTTCATAAAAAGCAAATGTGACAAATGTTTGGAAGCCGCCATCGCACAAAATAGCACATACACATGTAACTCTAAATACTGAATAACTAACTGAGTAACTGTAACTCTCTGAGTGTGTAGCGTTTATTTTTATTTTATTTTTTCTTCCTAGCGCTTTGTCCGGTTTCTCATTTGGGGTAGGTACGTTTTGGCAGATCAGGTAATTACTACCAGTCCCTCGCAACTCCATACATCCAAAATCTAATACTAACCCAGCGCCACTTTTACGTCAACCTACGTCGACATTACAACTGATAGTTGTTGGCTGTCAATTCACTTGTCTTGGCGCTAATGTAAAGAAATTTAAATCACTGCGTTTTTTGTGATATTTTATTTATGTATTGATATTTCTCAATAAGAGCGTCGGTGGTCTAATAGCAAGCGGGTCGGACTTGTAAGCGAGAGATACCAGGTTCGTTCCCCAGCGCCACCATGTATCAATAATCCGTTTTCTGAGTTGCACATTCAGGAGACTGAATGTGTAACCATGCTCCAATACGGTCAAGTTCTTCTGTTAACAGGGTCTCGGAGGTCAGATGGCAGTCGCTCCACTGTCATGACCTGACCTTGGATCTTGGTCAAGCGTACCCTGAATAAGACACGGGACTAAGAGCTAGGAGAATATAGATATTGATGTTAAAATTTGCATTACACGTGAGTATTTTCATTACACGTGGTGTAGTTCTATGTTGAGATAGTGGGATTTTGTTAAAACAAATTCTACTGATATTGTAAACGTGAAAGTTTGTAAGTATGGATGGATGTATGTTTGGATGTTTGTTACTCTTTCACGCAAAAACTACAGGTCAGATTTTAATGAAACTTTGCAGTAATATAGCATAGATATCAGAGTAACACGTAGGCTACATAACAATCCCTATTTCCCACGGCAACGAACCTATTCTTCTATAATTTGATTTTTAAGATGACCCTCTGACCATATTTATTATAAGAGAATAATGAATAAAGACCCACGGAACGTGCGAAGTTTGTGGGTTTAAAGAACGTCATTCAATTGACAAGATCTTCTTTGCAAGATTCCCACTTGAGAAAAACCGGTAAGTGAACTGAACTTCAACTTAGTTGGGTCAAAGGGTCATTAGCGCGAGAAAGTAATGGAGGCTGTTTGATAATGTTTAGTGCATTGTTTTGATAAATGGCCGATAGACAAGTGTATACCAAACAAAAATGTAGTTAACACAGCAGCAAGTCAGGTTACCCATTTGCACTGCTATTACGAACGACACAAGGGTGACGTCAAGTTCAACATGTGTAGCCTGATATGCTGCCGTGTGTACACTCATTGCCCCAAGTTCATTCTAATTTGAACCTTATCACCAGCAGACAAGAGACATGGGTGGATACTTAAGTGAGGGAATAGACTGTACCTATACACGACACAAAAAGCCCAAAGTCTGCCAACCGTGCCGATTTCAATTTTCTCACTTGATAGATAGATAGATATAAATGATTGATGTTAATGAGGAAGCTTGTTCTTGCAATATCACTGAATGGTCATATTTTTTAAATTTATATTTATTTTCGTATGAATCGAATATCTTTCAGATGTAAGGAGTGGGTGAAAGTAGTCGGCAATGAAGATCTTGTCCAACTTCCGATTGAAAAACTACACCAACTTAAACATGTGTGAGAAAAGCATTTCCGTAAAAGAGACTTTACGATGTACAGCTGTACATTTCTTTTAAACCTACGGATACTGATATGGCAATTCAAAAATTAAATGCGGATTTGAGCCGATTAGCGCAATGGTGTGAATCCAATAATCTACAACTAAATTCAAGTAAGTCTAAGGTTCTCACTCTTGGATCCAGTGTTCAAGTAAATAAAATTATGGCTAACAAGCCCCAAGTATTAATAGGGGGAGTTTCATTAGAATCGGTTAGACAGGCGCGAAACTCAGGTTTTCCGTTCTGTTATTTGGAGTAATAAAAAACCAGAAACCCACTTATTTATTAGAAAAACTAAACTTCTCGCAAAGCCTTATTAGATCTGACAGCCGTTTAATTTGTCCAAGGCACAGAACAGCCATTTTTCGTGGCAGTTTTCGTTATTCCTCATTACATCATTTTTAATAATGCTCAAGTAATTATATCTTATCTATCCAAAAGTCGTGCCTATTCAGCAGCAGCATGTAGACCAACCTCCAATGTGTCACCAGTCTGAGACAAGTGAGTAATTCAACCATCCCGTTTAAAGTTCAAGTTTCAATTATTATCTTAACACTGTTAACATGGAACATTATTTCAAAAGTTATATTATTCAAACATGCAATCTTATTTACAGTTAACTCACCTTCAACAAATGACGGTAAATGAGAAAAGCAAATGACGCGATTGAAACATCAAGTAAGTAATCTAGTTACAAACAGAAAAAAACAGGATTTTCGAAGTGACCATTTCTTTATTGCAAACTAGCTTTCCGCCCAGGACTTCGTTCCCGTGGCATATTTTTTTAAATATTTTAAAAGTCTTTCTCCTATTCGGGGCGGAGACGAATCCAACAAAAAAGGGATAATTAAAATGGGTCCAGCCGTTCTCGAGTTACCTTTAAGTGGTGTTACTAACACGACTTTCTTTTATATACTGGGTGGTCCAAATAGAGACGATCAAAAATTTTTTTAGGTTCCCTACATGAAGGGTTATCCAAATTTATATTTGTGCTAATAAAAACATAAAAAGACAACAGTGCAAAAAATATAAGTATAACGATGTACTATCTAATACACTAATATGTAAATAGCTTATGAAATACTTAATAATAGATATAAATAAATAAATATATATATATATATACCTATTATTAAGTACTTTATAAGCTATTTATATATTATATATACAGGGTGTTAAGTAATTCGATCTTATCCTCTCAGGTGGTGAATCAGCCCATGAAACTGAACAACATTCCCTACGAAAAAATGTTTTTGACTTCCCATACAAAATGATTTATTAGCTGATGCAATTTGTATGGGAAGTTAAAAAATTTTTTCGTATTTCGGTATTTGTTCTTAGGGAAAGTTGTTCAGTTTCATAGGCTGATTCACCACCCGAGAGGATAAGATCGAATTACTTAACACCCTGTACATAAAATACATATTAGGATAGTGATAGATAGTGGTTATGCAATTTTGCCTTGAAAATTGCCAGAGTTTTTTTAGTGCCGAATATCCCTGGGTAAGGCATTCGACAAGCTTTGTGCTCTAACCGTGAAGGACTCCTTATAATAGCTGGACTTTGTAAGGGGAATCTTCAGCAGGTTATCCTCGGCAGAGCGTACGGACTGTGTGTGATCAGAGCCTAAGTAGTGAAAGCGCTCTTTTAGATAGGTGGGCAAGGTGGGGTTGTACAGCACATTACGCAAGAGTGTGAGAACGTGTGCGTCACGGCGCAGTCTGATGGGAAGCCACTTCAACCTACGTCGGAATTCAGACACGTGATCAAACTTACGCAGCCCATAAATGAAGCGAATGCACGGGTTTTGAAGACGCTGAAGTTTATTCAACAGGTCTTCATTTAGATCTAGGTAACATATACGTCCGCATAATCCAAAATTGAAAAAAGGAGTGACTGTGCAAGCTCGATCTTAGTCTTCACAGGTAATAAATTTTTCCAACGTCTCAGTGCGCCTCGCTTCTCTCGGGACTATTCGTTCGGGAGTTAGAGCCCCTTGTTACTCTCGGGGTTCAATATGTCGCCCGTGACGTAAGACACTGCTTTATCCCCTTGGTACATAATTTACTATTATATCACTTATCTTTGTTTTTGAAGTGACTTATCTGTATATTTTTTACGGTATAGTAAGTTGCCGGATTTAAGGACGTAAGACACTGCTTTATCCCCTTGGTACATAATTTACTATTATATCACTTATCTTTGTTTTTGAAGTGACTTATCTGTATATTTTTTACGGTATAGTAAGTTGCCGGATTTAAGGACGTAAGACACTGCTTTATCCCCTTGGTACATAATTTACTATTATATCACTTATCTTTGTTTTTGAAGTGATTTTTTTTTATATTTTTTTAAGTTATAGTAAATTGCCAGATTTAAGGATCATCGTACCTATCCTCTCCCAGTCTTCGAACTTCTGACAATCAATCCAATGACGTCCCAGTGCAACTTATCACTTTCTTCCTGCTCCGAGGACTGAGGGCCGTGTTTTATTGGTGGTGCTCATATTTGAGGGGTTTTGCCATAATCCCCACGCTTGGCAAGCGGGTTGGAGATCGCAGTAGAGATGGCGAAAAGTCCTCAGAAGATGCTGCTGCCCATCTCCTGGTGTATCCCTTAGTCGACTTCTATGACACCCACGGGCAAGATAAGGGGTGAATCTATTCTCGACGGGATCCACTTAGCCTTAAAGTAAAATTATAAACTTTGAGAATTTTCACCTTAGTACCTTTGAATGCCGAATTTAGCGAATAATAGCCTATTAAGTACCACATTGTTGCATTATTATGAAAGCCTGAGATCTCGCTAAGTTTTTAAAACTACTCCGGTAACAATAACATTGTTTAACAAATTTTAATTTAAAAATTATACACTAACTTGATCGAGCGTAAAAGTTAAGAAAATATCCACTATTAGTCTTTTTGAATACTATTTACAGTAAAGTTAGGAAAAAAATCTCGCTAAAACTAAACAAAAAAATAATAATTAAAGTTGTAGAGAGCCGTTAGGTTTTAACCTCGGAACCCAGTTCCACTGAATTGATTTTCGTGAAACTTTTTTAATTAAATTGTTGGAGGTATACATAATAAAGTTTACCCCTCAAAATTTGCCGATCTCACCGGTATTTAAAAATTCCCATTCAAAAAAATTATCGGATTTTTTCACCCACTTGCAAATATTTTTATGCTAAATCAAAACTATTGCAGCTGTCGGTTTGAAACTTAGCACTGATGATCCTCAGATACTGTGAAAATCAAAAAAGATTACACGAAGTTTCCATGGGGAAGAATTGTAGGGCGTCCAATAGTTGATATGTGCGTTTGGTGTTTCAGTCGCAGCCCTCTATCTTTCAAACTATTATAGAGAGCATGTAAAAATTTTAATAAAATACGTATTATGATAGTAGCTATTGTAAAATATATTTAAAAAAAAATTAAAAACTTATACCACAGTGGGGTCCCCATACGACAATCGTTCTAAATATCGCATTTTTTAACAACTGTTGTTACTGCTCTATTTCAAAAACTATAGAATGCATACACCTAAAATTTAGTACACATTTAAAACATACTTAGTATTAATAAAAACATATATGAAAAACAGTCAAGAGTGAGTCGGACTCAAGCTAAAGATATTTAAACAGAAACCCTCACTCGAACTGTTTTTGTGACATTTACCTGGTTATTTATCATAGAATTACTGTTATTTATAATAAAACGAAGGCACATACATCGAACGCACGAATACTGAAATTTCCCTAATCATAGTTTAAATATTATCAGTAATTCTATGACAAATAATCAGGTAAATGTCACAAAAACAGTTCGAGTGAGGGTTTCTGTTTAAATATCTTTAGCTTGAGTCCTACTCACTCTTGACTGTTTTTTTTTCATATAATGTAAAGAATATTTTAAAAGTATACTAAGTTTCAGGTGTATGCATTATACAGTTTTTGAAAAAGAGCCGTAACAAAAGTTGTTAAAAAACCGGCCAAGAGCGTATCCGTAGCAACATGGTCATAGTCGATGTTAAAATCCCCAAATACTATTGTATCAAAAACAAATGTACCTATTAAAAAGTTGGTAATTTTAGAAATAAGTGTAGTTTTGGTCTAAATATAACAGAATGGAAGTATTTAATGCGCGAGCGAAGCGAGCGCGAATTTTTTATTTTGTTTTTATTTTTATTTTATTTTATTTTTTGCGATAATATTATTGTTAGGAATAATATAATAATATCGAGCTGCTGCTAAAGCAGGTCGTGTGGTGATCGTGTATAATTTTGATGTCATTTTCGTAATTAGCACCCCCAAAAACCTATTAAACGACACCTGAAATGTCAATATGTTACAGCTTGGCTTTTGGCTCGCCTCACTTTTAGCGTGGAACCTTGTATGGCAGCCATTTTGGATAAGGGTACACATCGTCGTAAATGCTACCCTCGTGAATCATTCCACATTTTTTTTTTCATTATAAAAATTACTGTTTCCCAAACGGAGTGCTGAATTGTTGAATGGCGAACCCCTTCTATTTTTTAAAGAGCTATCCTAGATAACCCACCCGATGATATCGGCGAAAAAAAAATCCATCGCCCTTTCACGTGTATGGCGAAACACCCGAAAAACAATCTTTTTCCACCATTTTATTTTTTAGATCTGTCAGCGCAATCAATATGTATAACGATGCCAAATTTTAGCTCTCTAGTACCAAGGATCTAATATTAGTAAATATATTCTTATTAGTCGGCTATTACTCGCAAGCTTGAAGGGCTAACATAAGTGTGCTAGTTTTCCTTTTAATTTCTTTGTATATTCTATCACCGTGAATTTTTCCACATTTTTAAAAACAATCGTTTTGCTGGTAGAGGGGGACACTTGTTTTTAACAAAAAATTTCACTTTAAAAATTAATTTTTCGCAAACGGAGTGCTGAATCGAAAAACGTTCTTAGTAAACCCCTTCTATCTTTTATAAAGCTATCCTATGGGTACTATGTACCCGTGGTCCTACTGGACTAGGGCTTACTAGAATATCGTAGTGTCCATATTATAGTAGGTATCGATAGATAGGTGATCTATACATATAATAAAATCGTTAACCTAAAATAGTCAGTACATTGAAGACATTTGACAAAAAATAGCTAGGACGACTTAAGATGAGTAACTGAATAAACTTGGTTACTTTTTTAAATTCTTGTTTGTTTGTTGTCGTATATTTTTCCTCTACATATATATTATTATTTTTTAGGAAAACTAATTTTTTTCACTCAAAAGTTTATACTTTCTACAGAACCGTGAAATACAATATATAAAACGTTTAGTTTAGTTAACATTAAACTATTGAAAGGTCAACTTAGTCTATTGAAAGCAGCAAGTGCAACAAGGGTAGAAACAAAATAAGCATTAAAATAAGCCATGTTGGACTGGGAGTAACAGAAAAACATGTGCCAGCTGCCTACTGTTCCCAGGCATACTGTAAAAGTCAGTAAGTGGGATGCGAGGGTATTGTTGGCGAAAGGCTGACAACCTGTCACCACTTACATCATATTTCATTTTAAAACCCTCTGAATTTATGTCAAACGTGGCATCAAGTGGTTTTAAAACCACTGATGCTCTGCCTACCCCGATAGGGATTATAAGTGTGAGCCTATGTATGTGTATGTATGAGACAACTATGTTTGAGCTTTGTCTTCAGATCCAATGTAGTAGTATGGTCAAGTTTTCAAATAAAAAAACATTTTTAGAAATACAAAAAAATATGAACTATTAAGTAAATGGTGCTCGAAGTAAAACAGCAAAGTGCAAAAGATAATGTGAATTCTATTTTTTTTATTCGATATAATTGAATAGCGATAAGTACTAAATTATCGATACTAATAACAAGCCCTAGTCCAGTAGGACCACGGGTACATAGTAGTATACCGTGGTCCTACCAGTAGGTCAAATCGGTAGATCCACGGGCCCGTTACGATCCTATGACATCTCACTCGACGATATCGGCGAGAGAAAAAAAATCCATTGCTCTTTCACGTGCATGGGAAACATCCGAAAAAAAATTTTTTGCCATTTTATTTTTCCAATCTGTTGGCGCCATCAATATGTATGACCATGCCAAATTTCAGCTTTGTAGTACAAAGGATTTAATATGAGTAAAATATTCTTATTCATCCCAACTAAGTTTGGCACTTGGTCGACTATTACTCGCAAACTTGAAGAGCCATCTTATGTGTGATAGTTTTTCTTTTAATTTCGTTGTATAAACTACCACTGTGATTTTTTTCACATTTTTAGAAACAACCATTTAGTAGGTAGACACTTGTGTTTGACAAAAATTTTCACTTTAAAAATTAATTTTTCGCAAACGGAGTGCTGAATCGAAAAATGTTCTTAGTAAACCCCTTTTATCTTTTAAAAAACTATTCTATGATACCCCATTTGATGATATAGGCGAGAAAAAAAAATCATCGCCCTTTCACGTTAATGGGAGACACCCGAAAAAAAATTTTTTTTTAAAGATTTTACTCTACAGTTCTGGCGGCGTAGTTTATATGTATGACCATGCCAAATTTCAGCTCTGTAGTACCAAGGGTTTCTTAGGAAACCCGTGGACAGACGGACAGTCGGACATGGCGAAACTATAAGGGTTCGTAGATTACTACGGAACCCTAAAAATGCGATATTTAGAACGTTTGTCGTATGGGGACCCCAATGTGGTTTAAGTTTTTAATTTCTTTAATTATATTTTACGATAGCTACTATCATAATACTTATTTTCTGAAAATTTTGACTTGCTCTCTATAATAGTCTGAAAGATAGAGGGCTGCAACTGAAACACCAAACGTACATAACAACTAGCGTACGCCCTACAATTCGTTCTCATAGGAACTCCGTATAATCTCTTTTAGGCAAGCTGTGAAAGCTTGTCTGAATATTATCTTTTCAAAATTTCAAACTTACAGCCTCAATAGTTTTGATTTTGCATGGATATCTTTGTCAGTAGGTAAAAAAATCCGACTCTTCTTTTGTATGGGAATTCCTAAATACCAGATATGAATGAGATCGGCAAATTTTGAGGGGTAAACTTTATTAAGTATCTCTCCAACACTGTAATAAAAAAAAGTTTCATGAAAATACATTCAGTGGAACTGTTTTCTGATGTTTTGACGATTTTTGTTCTAACGGCCCTCCACTATAAGCTCAGTGGACCAAAGTTTCTCGAAAAATAACGTAATAAATTCACAGCTCGAAAATTACAAAAAAATCGGTTAACATACATGGGGTATATTTAGATAGCTCTTTACGTAAAGAAACTAAAAAAAAATTGATCGTCACTATTTGGACCGCCCAGTATGTCGCAGTCGTCTGGTTGAATCTGCTATTCGATTGAATGACTAGCGCGTTCATTGAATGACGACGTTCAATTGAATTACTAGGCCGAACGTTAATTGAATAAGCGTCACTCAACATCCAACTAGTTAGCGGATTGTAACATAGCCCTTTGAACAGAGCGGACGTAAAATCAGTCAGGTGATTCAAAAGTTGTTTCCTATACGGGTTGGTTGGGTTAGGTAACTAACAAACCTACAACTACAGTTTCCATGGTTCAGTCAAGACGTTGAACGTTACATTCAACGACTTGACGAGTTTTCCTTTAGTTATTCATTTAAATGTCGTAATTCAATTAACGCGCTAGTCGTTCAATCAAGCAGCAGACTCAACCAGACTGTGACATATATATATAATAGAATATTCTTTATTGCACACCAGCGAAATAACATTTACATTTGAATATATAAGTAATAACTAATATATAGATAAATGATTCTGGACTTACCTACTTAGCTATCATATTTAAACACACATTTTAATTTTAGCACCTTCAACAAGTCACAGTAAAAAAAGCAAAGGTGCAGACGCTAGTGAACCATCAGGTAAGTAATACCTTGCTACATATGATCACTTCCCAAGTTGTAAACGTTTTATCCGTTTATAAAGATGCGAATGGAAGGAAACTTGCGACAAAGAGGTCCGAGCTGAGTATGCCGTGCTATAGAACAAATTATACATCCTGAGGACAGTGGTCATACAATTTTGCCCATTCTCATTTGTGTCATGTGTATGTTACATAAAAACGAACGTTTATATGAAATATCAAAATCTACTTGACTAGTAAAGATTGAAGGCAAGTAGATCGTCTGTACCTAAAAAACTATTTGACTCATACAACTGAACAATACCTATTTATCAGATAACCACAAACGAAAAGTCATTATTTATTTAGATTATGTTTTGGTTTGAAACTATTTTAAAACCTGCAAACCCATAAGGCGAGACCAAGCCAACAAAAGTTGTACATTCTCGCAGTGTTTCTAAGAAAATGATCGCTTCGTTTGTCAAAAACAGGACATATTGCCACAATTCACTTACAAGAACTGAACGTTACCGCCAATTGGTACAGAACCAAAGTACGGATATTTTTCCAGAAGTAATATCCGTACTTTGAAAGGACAGCTCGAAACGTTGCATAGCATAGTCCGTCATCACGACAATGCGAGGTCCCACACCGCGCGAAAACGTAGCGTCCCTGACCGGAGTCCTAATGATTACTTTACATTCCTAAGAACAAAGGATTGTTTCAGGACCGAGATGAAGCAGTCGAAGCATACAAAACAGCCCTTGACTATAACTATGTCAACTTCGGACTGGACGGACTGGACTGGGCTGGACTAAGTGCATTGACTGTAACGGAGAATACTTCGAAAAACAATAAAAGTAAATTTAGTTGTTTCTTATGAGTGGTTTTTTGTATTCCCGATCATTTCGGTGTTCCTCACGTATATGGCGGCACTGAAGATCGAACTCGTACGAGCGGTACCTCTCACTTACGAACCTGACCCGCTAGCCGTTAGACCACCGATGCTCTACTCCAAAATTAACCGAGTTTTCAAATAAAAATACGTTATACATATTATTATTATTGAATGTCTTTGACTGAATTGATGAAGACACACGGGTTTACAGGCTTTTAAGTAAAAAACGACTCAAAAATATTTCATATAAATAAAAAAATTCCTACTTAGCGATAACGTTAGTAGGTTTACATGCAAGGTTTTTACACAGAATAAAAAAAAATGTGGATCAACATTTGAAATATTTTAAGTAACATTCTGTGTGTTCTATGAAATAAAAATTAATAAAAAAATTAAATCGACTCCAATAAAAACACGTGCAGTTAGTTCATAGACACAGATTTATTTTTTATTAAATGTCTACATGAGCCACGTATACACCAAGGTATAACAACAAAGACACCAAGATTCGGATATTGTTATACAAAACAATGTCATCGTGTAACTTGAAATATTCCTGGAATTATAACATGTATTCTTATTTTACTTAAAACACACAATCTACGGAAAAGCCTACCTACATAAAAGGTAGTTTGATGTGTGAAACATTGTTGGAAACTACACAATTTCATTTTAATGCTGTAACTGTAAATACTGTAGTTACTTTACCAAAAATCTACACTGTCAATAGGTGTTTAAAAGAAGACAATTTATACAAGGTGTTTCAAAAAACCCAAAAAAAAGAAATTCTAAAATTTAATTTTAGAAGTGAAATAGTCGCAACTCTAGTAATCAGTTGCACGGTTTGACATCTTTCAAAATGAAAGTTTCATATATTAATATGACATACTTGTCATATTTGTAATAGAGCTGCGCAATAAGCTAAATTTTAATTAATTTTGAATTATCTTTTTTTTGTTTTTTTTTGAAACACCTTGTATAGCTTCCTATAAAGCTAGGTTTACACCAATTTTTAAGTTACAATTATTATATTTTCATTTATATCTAAAAATTCTGTCGTTCATAAAGTGTTTACTGTTTTAAGAAGAAGTTGGAGAAACTTTCCGGAATTGAAAATATAACTTCTTTTCAGAAGTGACATATAACTTGTATGCATAGTCATGGAAATAAAATGAGTTAAATTGTCAGTGCTTCTATACACATCAACACGGTCTAAGGATATTGCACGATTTTTCATACAAAAGAGGACTGTTTGAGAAGCTATAAAACCATACTCCAGATACATACGAGTAGAGGGCTATAACTTTTAGTTTCAATTCTAGTCAATAAATGTTGTTTTACTTGAAATTTGTGGAAACGTGACGGAAATGAAAGCGAAAATGCATTTTTTGCCTGCTTTTTATGCTATTATATCTTCTCAAGGAGACCTCTTTTGTATAAACAATCGTGCAATATCCCTAGACCGTGTTGATGTGTGCATGTGAAGAATTAGAAAAAAAAATGAAGGTAAGGCAACCCTTTTTAGTTTCTTAACAGGAATATAGAGAGTAAATAGTTTTTAAATATATAGATATCAACCGAATAAGCTCGTGACGATATATTAAAGATTTCCTTAAACTTAGAGAGAAAGATAACGAATAGCCCTCGTACTGCGAGATATAAGTAGATAAATTTGTAAGAGCTTACAAATGTATTGTCGAACATTATTTTCGCCTTAAAAAGATAGCAGTCGAGTCGAGAGAAGTCTATTCACAGAATGAGATCACAAGATAGCACGATATTTCGTAAAATGCTAAGTAATTTACCAATCTAGGTATTATAATTTATTTAAAGAGTATCGATACCCTAAAATCACATCAATATTTAAAAAGAGATTTAGATATTGATAAGGGTAGGTAAAGGTTCACAAAATTTATCAATATGTATATCTAACAGTGAGCAAACACCACAACCCTTAGAAGAATGAATGAAGGTGTGTGTTTGAACAGTAACTATTCACGAATTGTGTTACAGCTAAGTCCTTTACAAGGGTTTGATTTACACATTAGGAAAATATATGGGTGTCCAGGAAATGAAGGATAACCCTTCACCCAGATGACAGGTGAAATAATTTCCTATTATAACGAAAATATATGTTAAAATTTCATTTTAGTAAAAGTCCCACCATTTCCAAGATATAAATAAATTAAAAATTATATCTTCATATTGGCCACCTCAAACAATGTTCAATTGTTCTTAAAATGTTAAGGAACCCTCGTAAAAAAAAGTGTTTGCACAAAAAGTGTTTGTTTTCGTACAGTGCTACCAACTTACCTATAGAACGGCTAAAAGCGGAACTACTGACGCCATTTTGAAAACGTCATTTTGTTGCTGACAGTCGATGTAGTCTATGCTGTTCAATCGAGTTCCTGTTTTTCCAAATATTTCTGAGTATTTTGTGTGAAAATCATGCCGAAAGCTATTAAAAGTGGTGTGCGATACATTATTCTCAAAATGAAATCATTCTTCGATACAGAAAAGGAGCAAGAATGCCCAATAATGCCATTTGTTCACATTACAAACGCATTGCTGCCGCTACAGGTCAGTGCTACCAGATTATTCAATGAAAGTGTCACAATTTTATTTTAATTTGAATAATATATAACTAGATATTGCCAGCGGATTCGTGTACGTGAAATTTGATTATTGCGTTCTCGAAGGAGCTCTATAATGTTTCGGGATAAATTTCTTATTTTGTCAGAAATATTATTTTACTACATATGATTCGTGAAATCTAAACAATGACGCTTTTAATCTCAAGACGACTTTCTCAAGTTTTATTAGTTAAATGAGGACTTTACTTCTGTTTTAGGTATTGGTCTATCAGCAATTTATAAAATGTACAAGAAGGCGAATCTGCTGCAAGAACTGGTACCAAAATAACCACACCAGGAAAATCGAGACGAAGGACATGTGGCAAAATAGATGTCGACCATTTTGATCAAAGAGTAATCAGGCGAAAAGTGCACGAATTTTATTCGATTAAAAAGGAATTGCCTACGTCAATACATTGCTTATGGTACTGAAAGACTAAATGAATTTCAAAGGTGGCAGGGAAACACTTCGTAAATTGTTGCGAAAAATTGGCTTTCGTTACCGAAAAACACAAAGCCACAGCAATGTTTTAACCGAGCGTAATGACATTGTAGCGTGGAGAGCTTAAACAAAAGAGTTTTGTTTAAGTTCTCCGCGCTACAAGAATTAAAACAAAACTCTTTATCAGCTAACCCTCGGCCAATTGTATACTTAGATGAGACGTACATACATTCTTCACATACCACTAATAAGTGTTGGCAAAGTCAAGAAACAGATGGAGTTCTGGAACCTGTGTCTAAAGGGCAACGTTTTATTATTGTTTATGCAGTTGGGGAGAGGGGGTGTGTAAAAAACGCAAATCTTGTATTTCAATCAAATACAAAGAGTGGGGAATACCACGACGAAATAAACAACACAAACTTCAGAAAATGGTTAACTGAATTAATTACTACCCAATCTTGAAAAACCATCCTTGATAATAATGGACAATGCTCCCTATCATAGCATTCGAGTGAATAAACCACCAACTACAAACACAAACAAACCAGAAATTCAAAAGTGGTTGACTAATAATAGCCTCGATTTCTCATCGGAATTGACCAAACCACAGTTATTGGAGATTGTCAAACGAAACAAACCTGACCCTGTGTATGTGACAATTTATCAGCGCAACATGGCCATAAATGCTTACGACTACCAGCATATCATTGTGATCTCAATCGGATTGAGATGGCATGGAGTTCCATGAAAAGGAAAGTAGCTGAAGTGAACATAAGCACAAAAATGAAAATATGTCACAACTAATAACTGAAGCGTTCAGTTCTATTGACGCCTCAGAATGGCAAAAATATTGTGCACACCTGCATAAAATTGAAGAAGAATTAGAAGAAAAGACAGATATTTAGATGAGCCCTTTATAGTCAGTTTAGATAGTGACTCTGACACCGATAGTGACAGTGACTCAGATTTTGAAGAAATAAGTGGAGTATATCCTTTAGACCACACATATGGTATTAGTGCACATGCTTTAGTTTCCTTAGATCATAATTACTGCGTAAAAGGTTTTCAATAATCCGGGTCGGTTTTCTGTAATCATGTCTCTTTCACTTGAAGAATGCACCAGCGTTCTTACAATGCTAGAAACTGGCCGGAGTCAGCGCGATACTGCCAGGATTATCGGTGTGTCGCTGTCAACAGTACAAAGAGTTCTCCTACGTTATAAGGAAACTGGCTCTAACCTACGCAGACCAGGAACAGACAGAACCAGGTGTACCACAGCACGAGAAGATTGATATTTGGTGAACACCATGCTTCGTAATCGCTTTCTCACAGGAACTGAACTTACAAATCAGTTTCGACGCCTCGGAGGAAGTAACCCAAGTGCATGGACGGTAAGACGACGGCTTGTTGAGGCTAACTTGAAACCACTAAGACCTGCAAACGGCCCTAAATTGGAGCGTGGGCATCGTATTTCAAGACTAAAGTATGCCCAAAACCACTTGAATTGGAATATTGAAGATTGGTCAAAAGTTATGTTCTCCAACGAATCAAAATATATGCTCTCCAAGCACGATTAAAGACACAGAGTGTGCGCCGGCTGGCTGCGGGAGCAGGGTGAGTCGGAGCACGAATAATAATAAGATTACATTTAGGCTGGATTACATTTATTATACGAAACACTTAAAACGGTATAATACATAAAACGGTATGTTATGAGCGGGCGTGCGCCTGTGACGGAAACTCAGTTGGGTCTATGTCATCCTAGCGAATCACAACTAGAAGTGTTCAATTTCGAATTTGGATTAGGAATGCCAAAACTGAGGAGTAAAAATGTCTCGAAAAGAGAATGGAGAAGGAGGATGAAGACGAGGCGCATGCCGCCTCGTTACAAGTGTACAGAAGACCAGGGGAGGTTCTAATAAGTATGCATTGAAGAAAAAGTAGCCTACGGTGGTGGGTCTGTACTTGTGTGGGCCGGATTTTTTTCTGAGTCTCGCACAGAACTGGTGTTCATAGAAAACGGCTCTTTTACTAGCGATATACATATATCTGGAAGAAATCCTAAATGAACACGTTGGTCCATTTATGGTCAATGACAATGTCCAACCTCACACAGGTCAGATTGTAAATGACCATCTTCAAGAGATGAACATTACTTGTATGGAGTGGCCACCACGCAGCCTGGATATCAACCTGATCAAGCATGCTTGGGACAGCTAGGGAGATGCGTAAAACAACGAAACCCTCCCCCAACCACGCTTCGTGAGCTCAAAATAGCTCTCAAAGAGCAAAGGGAGAATAATGCCCAAAATCGTATCAGGAACTTGATGTACAGTTTGCCGAACCGCGTAAACGCAGTAATGGTAGCACGAGGAGGCAATACGAAGTATTAAAATTCAAGAAATTCGTAATGTTATTCAAAAATTTCATGTTTTCTGTTTTTGTTTTAAGGCGAGATCAGCAGTTTTTTTTCTTATGTCATTTTTAGTAAATAAAATGTAGTAAATCACTATTAATTTTATTACTTTCATTTAAGGGGTATTAATATTAAACATAATTTATTTAATTAGGCTAACATTTTTAGTTTCCGAGATTTTGAGGATTTTTTAAGTGACCCGGAATTTCTGCTCTCCAGTGTTTAAAGCTAAACGGGGAAAAAAAAATCTAAGAAAATCTGAAAAAATGTATAGGTGAAAGTTCTACGGCTAGATGTTTATAATTCTGCACAAGTATTCCTCAAGCAACAAAGGCCTTGCTCAGAGAGGAATTCCTAAAACTCCCACGGGAAACTTGAAAAAGTTTATAAAAAACTTAAGGTTCAAAACACTGCAAAAATTATTCTTTGATAAAACAGGCATCGTCTCAAAAAGGAATTCCCAAAAAATTCCCACGGGAACGAGTAATCTAAAAACATAAGTAGCCGAAAGCTAAAATTTTATTAACTTTGGTTTCTTTGGGAATTTTGGGAATTTTCTTTTTAGTTATCTTACCTGTACTCGTAAACTATCATCCTGTAATATTTCAGCTGAATTGGTCAAGGTTTTTAAGAAGTTTCATATTAACTTTTAATTACCTTACACCCCCTAATTCGACGTTGTCGCAAAACCAGTTATCATGCTGTCGTATCCTTATTACAAACTACCTACCTGCAAAATCTCATCTTTACAAGTTCAGTCGTTTTCGTGATATCGCTTTAGGAATGTTAGCTGTGGTTCACTTTAACCATAAAAATTTCGCCAAATATTTTTCAGACCGTCCACCTGCCTGATAAATTTTAGCTTTATAGATTAATTAGTTTTTGAAATATCGTGTCTCAAAAGTGAGTAGGTTTTTGCTGCTATATTTTATAGATTTTATCGTGTTCCCGTGGGAATTTCGGAAAATGCGTTATCAGTAGATAATTTTGATTTAATAATAAAGTATTAATAAAATAAGCGATTAAAAATTACATTGATATTTTAATGCTTTCGAAGCAAAATGGCTAAAAGACCCTTACCGTTCATTCAGGTCCGATGTCTTTATCATCAATCTTTGTATTTACTTAATCTTTTATCTGTGATAGCGAGCAAGGCACCGAAAAGTAAAAAAGTCATAGTTTTAATATTTTGTCATGTATAAAATAAGCTGAAGTTGATTATTTTTGTATTAAGTGGCAACCCCTTTTCGATCGTGGCGCCATCGCTCATTCTACAGATAGTTGGTGACACTGAGGACTGACTTTAACAGGCTGTCGTGTGAAAAAATGTACTAAGCGGTTTGTGCCAATTACATTAAAAAGTTGCTTAGTTATTGCAGAATCTGAAATAGTATAATTGTTTACAGATACTCTTAATTTTTTTTGTATGCAACCGTTTTTGCGCGCGAAGGTCGGTTATTTCTGATTTTATAAAAAAAAGGTTCATTGAAAATAATTTACTCGGCACGTTATTGCCACGGTTTGAGCTATGTAAACTAAGAATTCGTAAGAAAGGGGCCCCCTGTCACGAAATTAACCTTGAACTAGCTGAGCGCCGTCGATTAAAAATAGGAATAGCTTAACAGTGGTAGAGAAAGAGACAGGGATCTGTTTGTTCACTTAGTAAGGGACACAGGATAAGAAATTAAAAAAACAATCAGTGTCCTACTTGACTTAGCTCGGTTATGGCGTGCTTTCCTTTGTTTTTATCGGTTACTTCTAACGTTTTGTTCTGTGAAATTGAACTTGTTTTGCTTTGTGATTTGAACTTTGTTATTGGTGATCTCGACGACTTGGCGGGTCAACGGACATTTTACTTTCAAATTTAGTTTATTTTATCATGCCTAGGCACGTGTACACACCAAGCGAATATGCTGATATCCATTTAATGTATGGACAATGTGAGTGCAATGCCACTCTAGGCTATGCCCGGGTTGTCTGAAGACACCTAAACCAGATATAGCAAAGGTGGATCGGGCGTCTCGGCCCAACTTTATGGCCACCGATGAAATCTTTTCAGCGGCTGACTGAATTTTTGACCTTCTTCTTCTTCTTATCGATCCATTGGATTTTTTTTATTGGGGCTGTCTTACAGATTTAGTTTACGAAACGGAAGTTGCATCAATCACATAGCTACGCCCGTCTATTAAAAAGGTCTTTTAACAAAAGATGCAGAGCATGCATTAGGGCAAACGGTGGGCATTTTGAACATTTGATTTAATTTATTTGAATAATAAATTCCCCTTTATTTAAATAATTGTATAAATTGAAAAACATTCACTTTACTTCAGTTCAAATTATAAAATTATTACAAAAAGGAATATAAAACAATTAAACCGTTTTAAAATTGACAGTAACTGAGTAATTTTTGTAATTAATTGACACAATCCCCTTAGTACATTTTTTTTATACCACAGGCTGTCAAAGTCAGTCCTGTGATTTAGTTTGTACGAAAATTTTGCATTACACATTTCTTACGAGGGTTTCTTAGCATTTTAAGAACAAATGAACATTGTTTGAGGTGGCCAACATATCTATGGTTATTTATAAAAAAAACGGTCTTAAAAATAACTTCATTTCTAGAAATGGCATGAAATTAACTAAATGAAGATATTTTTTTCAAAAATATATTTAATAAAATGAAATTTTAACATATAATAGAACATGATTTCACCTATCAGCTGGTGAAGGGTTATCCTTCGTTTCCTGAGACCCTGTATAGGTACCTATAGAACTGTCGGCAGTGAACATTTAAATTATGAAATAGGTAACCGTCTGCCGTTGTGACATGTTTTTTATTACGCCATTATAGATACTAAAACCCTTGTCTTGAAAATCCGTCGTAATCTGTACAGTGTAAGATCAAAAGTCTCAAATGATTTGAAACCTAAAGCGGTCACAGAAACATAAGTACACAGTTTGAGAGGACCTGTAAAAGTAGTAATAATTTTAAACTATTAAAAAACTATCAATATGACCTTACTACAGCTGGTCTCAATTGTGTTTGTCCACTTTCCATGGTTCCATTTCCATTATCTGTCGTAATCAAACAAAGCTGTAGAACACGACAATAACTAAACCACCCCATTGGTAACCTAAGAAAAAAAACTAGGTGAGGTTACGGCCGGTTGCGACACTTGGGTTTTACTGTCCGTAATAAATAATATATTACAACGGCAACCGGTAACCTTTACATAGATTTAGATGTCAACGGCCGACGGCTATTATACTAATAGAAGTTTATTACCGTTACCACCACAACTGGGCTCTGTACCGCAAAGCGTTTTAATTAAGCATACGAACATGTTAAATCACAAAGTAAAGAATCCCGCACAAAATGTTCGGGAATTTTTTTTTGGGAAAATATAGCTTTTATATCGGTGATCAATTGTGCAAAGTTTCAACGTTAAATAATGAACAGTTTTTTTAATATAATTTTTAAAAATGTTGAAACTAGAAACATCATTTTCATGTTAGGTAATATCTTTTTGATTTTTTTTTAGTAGGAACCACAGCTTTGGGGATCATTAGTGTTTCTATATTCCGAGAAATTAGGTAGTAACAATTATTACATATTCCAGTGTCAGCATTAATCACAATTGATTAATGCTGACACCATCGCAAATAAACATACATAGAAAATAATGTAATATCAAAGAGTGTGACAATGACAACTCATTAATTAACCGATTTTCAAAAAGGAGGAGGTTCTATGTTCGACTGTATGTATCTTTATTTTTTCATGCATGTTTACCGATTTCTCCTCCATTTGTGGACCAATTTTAAATTTTTTTTTGTTCTAAACAGTATACTCCAGAGGGGGCCCCATTGTCACCAAGTTAGGCTCTGATGATGGAATCCCACGAAAGTCGAGGGCAACCCTTGAATTGAATAGGCACTTACAATGTTTCTTATGTTATTTCTGTTATTTAGACTAAAAATGTAAAAATAAGAAAAAAAATTAAGCTGACTTCAAAAACAAAATAAAGACAAAATACTGCTCTGTTTGAAGTCGGTGCCAAGCCAAATAAGCTGCATATCACGAGTATCACAGATCAGTAGGTACTACGTAGGACATTAAATGATTTTATTTTTATTTTTCGATTTTTTGGAGTCGCTTTATTTCAATGTCAGGTTGATGAAAGACTGCTCTGCAAAGCTGCTCTGTAAATAAATTGTCAATACAATACGTTACTCTTTATTGCTCCCCGAAAAACTCAATTATATTATTATAATTTAACAAACACCACTTATCTGATAGTGTACAATGCGGCGGTTTTATTGCTATAGAGCAATGTATGGTACCTACAAATAAAAATGTTAAAAATATATCACCTATTATGACTTAACATGAAAATTATGTTTATAGTTTCAACATTTTAAGAAATTATATTTAAAAAACCTGTTCATTATTTAACGTTGAAACTTAGCACAATTGATCACCGATATAAAGGCTATATTTTCCTAAAATTTTAGCCAAATCGACCAAACGGCTTTTCCTGAACATTTTGTGCGGAGTTCTTTCATCTGACAATGAGTGTGTGGAATTTGCGTGCGAACTGCAAAACATTTTGACGACGTGCTTCTAACAGGAAACTTTTACTATAATTATTATTCAGCGTATTACAAAAATTAGTACAATAAGTGCTTTTTCCGGAAAAACGACTTTGAAATGGTTTATTCCCATTCAGTGCTACTCGGGCTCAGGTCATACGCACAATTTTTTTCGAGTGGTGGAAATATTTGTAGTTTAGTATAGGTCTCTGCTGTACCCACGAGTTAGGTTAGGTTAGGTTAGCTCTAACTTATTTAGTTTTTGCACATATGTTCATGATTTATCGAGCTGAATCACACTTATTCATGTTTATGGGTAGGTACCTATGTACTATAATAATATAAATATATGCTAAGACAATTTCCTACATAAAACGGACCGTAAATATGTGTATATTTCTAAATTTATAATATACATTTATTAACAAATAATAAATCAAAAATATATAGTGATACCGATCAGACAAAATATTATGTAGTATTATCATTAACAATGAAGGCAAAGTTATCTCAGGATAGGTTCACAACATCAATATAATATCTAATAGATACATTGATTTAATTCATACATATAATATATAGATATTCGATAAAATCTTACAATATCAAGCTAGATCTTACACTATTTCTCACTTTCTGGACATTCTTATATGATCTAATAAATATAATCATCAGATATAATTTCTCATTTCAGATCTACTACACCCGAATCCCCAACTTAACATAAGATCAATTAGCTGTTACAAAAATAGTTCAGTGCCAAAATATACTCTGATTTAAAATATAATGTAAATATTTGAGTCGGGAAAACGGTGATACTGATAGCACAAACATTTACTGGTATTATATACGTATGCAAAATGGCTTAAATTATGTGACCAACTAAGTTATTGTTTAAATCAAAATGCAGGTAAACTCACTTATGAAGTCTAATGTCCTGACCTTAGAAAAACTTGTTTGTGTTGAGGATTTTGAAACGTATGTGCTAACAATAATATAAAAGAAAAAATGTAAGACGAGAAAAGATTTTTTACATTAAGTATAAAATTATTTTTTTCAGGATTGTTAATTTGATTACATTAACTTGTCGGCAACAATATTCAATACATTTTTATTTATCTTTGGTATATATAAAACCTTGAGATGTCCCGTTTGACTGTTCATTTGAACATAGATAATATTATAATATTCAACTGGCATTATTATCACTGCTAACTTAGTATAATTGTTTACGGTGCGGTGACTTTCGCAGCAACTGAGTTTACCTGCGAAGCCTTTAACGTTAACTTCCGTTGCTACAACGACGCTAGAAAATAACTCTTGATAGATATGTTTACAAAAATATATCTCCTATTTGTTTATTTCGTATAAGTATTACAAATAAATAATTTAGATAAAAATCTGCAAATATAAAGTTTTACCAGGTACTTGGTTTTTAATAAGGTACTGTGAAGTTCTCAGGGTAAAGAGTTACATGTCTCTGTTGTTATTGAAATAAGAAGACAGATTTATTTTTTTGTGTAAAACTGCACCTGTAAAAAAGGTGGGTCAAAATTGCCCCAGATTGTGTAGTGATCCTCACTCATTTTGGAAAATACCCTTTCAGGGGCGATTACTTCATCATAGGAAACCTTACAAATGACGCGTTATATCACGTCTACAATATGCGGTTCTTAGGTTATCACCATATTTTTGCGGTTTAAAATTAACCAAGAAAATATCAAAACGATGAAACTCGTTTATCAGTGAACCTTATTTGATTGATTGCATAAAACTTTATTAGAAAATTCTTACTAATGTTGTAAATATGAAAGTGTTTGATTATTTGCTTATCCTTTTTTTACGCCAAAACGGAACAACAGATCGATGTGAAGTTTTACACAGGGCTAGCGAAGACCTAGAGGTTGACACAGACTTCTTTTCCATTGACACAAAATCACGTGCGAAAAATTGAACTTATAATGCATGTTTAATAAACTGAAGTTATAATGCATTTGCATAATAAATTTGTCAAAACATGAAACAAACGACATTGTAATTAAAAAGGATAAAAATTTAATTCGTAAAAAAAATATTGGATTATAAAAGATGGCCAAGAAAAAACCCAGAGTAGACAAACTTGTTATATGCCGTTCGAATATCAACATAATAGTTTATCGTGTACATACATAAACTAATTTATTGATTTATTATAAAAGGTACGGGGTTGTTTCTTATAAACTGTAATATTAATATATATTACTAGTTTGTTCCCGCGGCTTCGTTCGCACAAAGAACTTTTTTAGTCACCCATTTCATTCTTGACCCCTTGGAGGATGATTTTCGAAAAATCGCGAAACACGTGTCCGTTTATTTGCTTCAAGGTGTATAGGTGTAAGGTGTATAGAATATCGAGTAAAAATGTCCAAAAAAATGTTTTTCTCCATATAAACTTTGAATCCCCTTTCACCCCCCTAGGGGCTGAATTTCGAAAAATCCTTTCTTAGTGCTTGCCTACGTCATAAAAGACACCTTTTTACAAAATTTCAGCTTTCTAGGTCTATGGGTTTGCGCTGGGCGTTTATGAGTCAGTGAATCACGACCTCCAATTTTAAATATAAGAAGATTAAAACTAGGATATTTCCATTGTAATATATATT
This sequence comes from Aproaerema taeniolella, assembly GCA_949987775.1. Taxonomy (NCBI): domain Eukaryota; kingdom Metazoa; phylum Arthropoda; class Insecta; order Lepidoptera; family Gelechiidae; genus Aproaerema; species Aproaerema taeniolella. Next base: position 30,331,532 of record OX465242.1, on the reverse strand, counting down.
ATATATATATATTATAATATATATAATATATATGTAATATATATTATATATATATATAATATATATTATATTATATATATTATACATATAATAAACAGGTCAGTAGGTACGTAGCACATCAAATGCTACGTCTAGAATGAACAGCGCTGCAAAATGAATTTATTTGCACTGTGAGGGGTTCGTTTTATCTACAGCCGACTGTACACTGGGGAACGAACTTGGCACTTCTTATTTTCTAGATTCTATATTTCGGCGATTTTTAAAGTCGTGGTAAAAAACACAACATATGTTTAAAACTAGTTATATTCACTAGTGACAACCTTAAAAAATGTATGATAGTATTTTAGGTTATGATATGATACAGCTCAGATTTAAGTGCTATCACTTAGATATCACCAAATATCTATCATAATTAATCCGTTGGTAAATATTTTTGTTGTCGATTCTGGGTGTACAGATTTTTGGCCATCTCTTTTAGTCTTGAAGTCCTTCTTACATCTCACATTTGACACGGCACTGAGTGATAGACATACATTACTAACTATAACTTACATGTATTTACACGACCATCTTTATACGTTAGTATATCCCAATTTTCTAGAGGTGTCAATTTTTTAAGCTTCAAGAAATGACTAGAAATTCAGTTCTAGTCTGTGAAACAGCGTTTATTATTGTATTATTATATTACTTGGCACCTTTCTCACTGTTATGGATCGATGCAATGATCGCACATCGAAATCCTATCACAATTTGTTGAAGTATTAATAGAGTTAATTAAACTATATTTTCTTAAGACGTAGAAAATTATAAAGAAATCTTCAAATATTACGCTTGTCTCTCACTACTAATTGAAAGCTCAGTTCCTTAACCGAGTAATTGTTTATGTTTACTTATTTACAAAGATCAAGATGTATAGATAAGTATATGAAAATAAGAGAAGATATTATAGTTTGCAAGAAGTGTATCTCGTCAAGGCAACTTTCAAGGATTAAAAACTTCAAACCAAACTTCTTTGGTAATTGCGTGCACTGTGCAATATCTAACAATGCTTTAGAATAGCAATAAAATTGTATTATGTTTACTTATTTTTTACTGTACCGACATAACTTAATCGCATTTTTTACCTGTTATTGAGCAGGATTCCTTAAATGAACATAAGTAGTGCAAAATAAGCAAAACATTACAAGTGTTAAACTGTGTGTCACTTACTAAATGGTTTTTGTTAAGTCTAACGAAGCAGCTGATAAACATACATTAATTTCATTTTGTTTTATCAGATGTAGAAATACTATTTTTTCAGTAGATCATGCGTGCTAAATCATGGCGAAAACTAACTCAATATTCGAAACTTTGCTAAATGAAAATGTTTAGAGCGGCAACCAGATATCTTTATTATGGTTATACAATTTTGGAATTTGAATTTTCAAACTAGGCCATTTGATATTTTCTACAGTAGCATTTCTTTAAGTATACAAATCATAGCGAGGTGAGGAAATTTAGGAGAGTCGAATCGCGTGCAGCGCAGAGCGGGGGCCGCGAAGCGTCGGGTGGCGCGGCGCCGGCGCCGGCGCAGGGGTGCGCTGCTCCGCTCTCTCATTACGCTACGCGGCTCTAACGTTAATCAAATTCTTTACGTACGGCCCGAAAACAGCTGGTACTGCAAGCAACCATAACAAAAATATTATAAAGTGGAAGCGCGGTGTCGGGTTGAGGTGGCAGACAACCTGCCGCCGCGCCGCCGCCGCCGGCTCGCAGCCCTGGCCCCCGCCCACTACTCCAAACAAGCGCTACACTACTGCTACTGTACTGCTAGAACTAACTCAAATATTACTTGTACCGTACTTTATGTCAAAAACTCGGTACTAGGTACTACTTAGACCAATAGAAACGTATTTATAAGCCGAAAAGCAAACCAAACTTTATTAAAATAAACACGTAAAAGGTGATCAAACCGCTTGAGTCGGTGTAAATTTTTTTGTTAGGTATTCAAACTTCACGTTTTAATTCCTAAAACGTTTTGGAAAAGCAGGTCAGAAGTAAAAAATGATTTACTTCTTTTTAATAGGTACCGATATGGAAGTACATTCACTCCTAATGTCTCTGTCTCTGTTGGGGTAGGCATAACGTAGATAAATAAGAACATAGAAAATAATAAACTACACTACATTTAACAAAATACCGCTAACTGAATAAAATATGATAATATAGTTAAGACTGAACGTTATACATAAATAAAGAAATGTTAGATTTCAAGTGTAAACATAGCATGCAAAAAAGTAAAATTAAAATTAAACAGGAGAATAAGCTTTAAATTTACTTATTTAATACTGGTAGAGGGCCGTTAGACCAAAAATCGTCAAAACCTCGGAACCCAGTTCCACTGAATGGATTTTCATGAAACTTTTTTTATTACACTTTTCGAGGTATAAATAATAAAGTTTACCCATCAAAATTTGGCGATCTCAATCATATATTTTTTTTAAGAACTCCCATACAAAAGAAACATTTTTTTACCCACTGACAAAGATTTCTACGCAATATCAAAACTATTGAAGCTATAAGTTTCAAACATTGCAAAGATGATCTTTAAATATTGTGAAAGCTTACCTAACAGAAATTACACGGAGTTCCTATGGGAAAGAATTGTCCGCTAGTTGGAATGCACGTATGGTGTTTCAGTCATAGCCCTCTATCTTTTAAAGTATTATAGAGAGCATGTCCAAATTTTCAGAAAATACGTGTTATGATGTTAAGTATCTTGAAATATAATAAAAAAGGAATAAAAACTTAAGGAATAAACCACAGTGGAGTCCCCCATACGATAATCGTCCAAAATATCGAATCGAAAAAATAAAACTAAGTACACACTTAAAACATACTTTAAATTAATATAAAAATTATATTAATAACAGTCAAGAGTGAGTCGGACTTAAGCTAAAGATATTTAAACAGAAACCCTCACTCAAACTGTTTTTGTGACATTTACCTGGTTATTAGTTATAGAATTACTGTTATAGAATTAAGTTTTTATTATTTTTTATTATATTTTACGATACTTAACATTATAACACGTATTTTATGAAAATTTAGACATGATCTCTATAATAGTTTAAAAGATAAGGGGCTACGACTGAAACAACAAACGTACATTTCAACTAGCGTACGCCCTACAACTCTTTTCCATGGGAGCTCCGTGAAATTTCTTTTAGGTAAGCTTCCACTATATTTGAAGATCATCTTCGCAAAATTTCAAACTTATAGCTTCAAAAGTTTTGATTTTGAGTGGAAATCTTTGTCAGTGAGTAAAAAATCCGATGTTTCTTTTGTACGGGAATTCCTAAAAAAAATATAATTGAGATCGGCAAATTTTGAGGGTCAAACTTTATTATTTATACCTCCAACAGTATAATAAAAAAAGTTTCACGAAAATGAATTCAGTGGAACTGGGTTCCGAGGTTTAAACCTAACGGCACTGCACTATATACTTAAAGATTTATGTTTTTATTTGAAGTGAGTCCTTGGGATATTTTATGTATTTAAATACGAGTCTAGATATAGCCAGAACTGAGCCGTAGTATTTACGATGATATCATTTCAAAATAAGTCCGTAAAATAAAATAAATCTCGCTAAGATGGCAGACGTTGAGCTACACACGCAAGACACCTAGAGTCCAACCGTGTAATTAACGTCAATTATGGAAACGCAGTCTCCGGGACACCAGTCAAATTAATTATAGGTACTGACTGATGTTACATATTTATAATACGACTGCCTCGCCAAAATTAAGATCTCATTCGTGTGCACTGTGCGTGGAGAATCTTAAAGCTACCAGAATAAAGATTTTATACAACAAGTGAATGATAGGCTTCTTTCTAAACTACTCTCAAATAATGGAAAGACCGCTTGGGTGCCTCTCAAGGACGATAGATTTGATGAAAATATTGTCTCAAAATGCATAACTTGCAATAAGTAGTAGTTATATCTAATTAGAATTGTACATACTAAAAGGCTAATCATTTCGTAAAAAACAAGAGGTTTTGGGACTTTCAACAGTAAATATATAATTTTCATCTACATCTAAAGGTTTTTGGTCAGTTGGATAGAGAGCTTTAACAACATTACGAAAGGTTAACTACTTGCCTTAAAATTAGAGCTATTAAACCACTTAAGATTTTAAGTTTATCAAATTATTTGGTACCCAGGAGATATTGGTATTCAGTCCTTCAATACTCAGAACAGAGATAGTGTCAACGTGGGCGTGGTAAAGAATTTACGTTCAATTCGTCATAGATACACATCATGGTTTATGATGGAAATGACGAGACGGCATTAACACTTGAGACCATGTCATCAGAATTGTCACGTGATTTCATTTGGTATTATATTGATAAACATTAACTAGTAAATGCAATTTCATAAAACGAGGAATACTTTGGCACGAATCCTCTCAGAATTCTTTACGAGAATGTAGCGAATTAGTTACTTAATCGTTTTTTACGTTCCAATTTTACTTTTATAGAGTTATTTTCTAAATTTTATACCTTAATTAATGTAACAATACCATATCACAGCACCATTATACAACGTTTCGCTGTATAATACTATCATGTTGGATAACATCTTTCTGTTTTTTCCATATATTTTGTAAGATTTTTACGTTTCTAATTATAACTTCATATGGACATTAAATCCACAATTTTTCGACCAAGAGTTGATATGTCCACATTATATCAATTAAAGCTTACATTTTTCGTCATTTTTTGCTTTTCTGACATTTTTTGAAAATTACATTATCAGTCTCGATGTGATAACTGAATAGTTTTAACAAACAGCATAGAAAAGCAAACGTATTCAGGAATCTAATAAGTCGCAAATAAATTTAACATGGTGATATTGAAACAGTACAACATCAATGTAATTTAACTACTGAACATGGAAAGGGTCGGACGGGGACCGCCGTGTCAGGCAGAAAGCAATTACGTAGTAAAGTGACCGCCTCGCAGGCCGCGAGCCTCGCGCCGACACCAGCTGCGGCGCGGCGGCGGCGGCAGGTATACGGACCGACATGGAGCGTCGCGACACTGCCGGCGGGGCTGCTTAGCGAGTCAAGGTAATGTTGAGCGACGGGCATTTTCTAACTGCCATCGCCGTGTGCTGTAGAGCGTTGTAGCCGGCGGCGGTGGCACCCTGCAAGCCGCCCCACATGGGCGGCGGATGGACCTGCACGTTACCAGAGGTGCCCGCGGGCAGGTGTCTTACCATGCCACTGCTCAGCTGCTGTAACAGCCCGGAGCCCTGACTGTTGGCGAGCGACGGCCTCCGCGACCGGATCGACTGCATCGACGACGTCAGCAGAAACGGGACGCTGGATGATGTGTTTGGCATCGAACCACCCTGTACATCACACACACAAAGTTGAATACTGCAAAGCAAAAAGTTTGTGCATTAAAATTTACATTAAAATTTCATCGCTCAGTCATGAGGTAAAGCGGAAAAGGTTTCGCTTCCCTCGTATAATCATGTCCGGAAATATTTCGAGCTTTAATGAAATTTAACACAACAGTTTCAGTATGTTGAAAACAATTAGTGGGTGGACTAATGGAGTATGGTGAAATATTAATTGATAGTTTGTTGAGTGAAATGTGAAAGGTATAATAAATCAGTTTATTATTACATCAGCTTGGTAACATTTTCACGGGCATGTCCGATTTAGTGCGGCAAATTCTGTGTGTAAGTAATTATTACAGATTATTGTAATAATATGTACTAATAATATCTTAAAAAGAGAAATTTTATTTGATATCTCATATTGACTATTAGATTAACTCAAAAACGGCTAAAACAATTTCAAAAATTGTTTCGCCAACAGAAAGTTCTATTTTATTGTCAGCGAGTAACAGATGGAGCGACTTTAAATTAGGTAGCTAAACTTTACTGAACAACTTTTCCTAAGAAACCAATAGCAAATTCTTAAAAAAAAACGTTTTCTCATACTAAGTTAACACGATCGCTCAAGTTTTGTGGAGGGGTGACTTTTTTCACATTTCCTTGAAAAAACCTATGTTCCTTGAGAAAAGTAGTTCAGATTAGTGGATAGACTTTTAGATTCTTAACTTTCGCTAACTAATTTAAAGTCATCCAAACTACATGATTCAATAAAATTCCTACGGGAACGAATAAAAGTCCCGTGCGGTAAGTTAGTATTTTATACACTGGGCCGCTAAAATAAAGGGTTACTTAAAAAAATTGCGATATCTTGCAAAGTTATTTAGATAAATTACTTAAAATTAAATAGTGTGCACACGTTGCATCTAAATTCATCTTAAAATACGATTAATGTCATTAAACCATTTGAGATATTTTTAATAATAACAAGCTTTATGCCCGGGACTTCGTTCCCGTGGGATTCCGGAAAATTATGTAGCCTATGTGTTAATCCCGGGTATCAGCTACCTCCATACCAAATTTTATCAAAATCAGTCTACCCGATCTCGAGTTGTAAGTGTTGTAACAAACACGACTTTCTTTTATATATATAGATAACTTTCGGCATTATAAACAGGTCATTAGCTTCATCTTAAAGCTTCACAACGCACAATAAATACAACGATGACGAAGTTCTGGAAACACCACCCTAGATCATGTGTACAAAGACTGACACTGCCAAGACAGGAAGGAGGTATGGGACTTATTGTCATCACGAACCTACACAATAAGCAAATAACATCTCTCAGACAATACTTCTTTAACAAATCTGAATGTTCCTCACTCCATAAAGCAATAGTTAAGACTGACTGCAAATTGACACTTCTAAACCTACCAGATAATACACCACTAAAGAACGAGAAACTGATTGACGACAAGACGAAACACGCCGTGGTGATCTCTTCCCGGAGACTGAAGGGTTTATGATGGCAATTCAGGACCAAGTAATAGAGACCAAAAACTACCAGAAATATATTACTAAGACCCGGTCTTTTGACACATGTAGAAAGTGCAACAATACATAACAGGTACATGTAAAGCTATAGCTTAGTCAGACTACAAACATAGACATGACCAAATAATCCTAATATTATCCATCAAAAACTTGCGTATCAACAGAAATTAATTACCTCTACACAACCTTATTATAAATATGCCCCTGAGAGTGTATTAGAGAATGCCACCAGCAAACTTTACTTTGGCCAAGCTATATTCACTGATCGCACAATCTATTACAACAGACCAGACATCACACTTATTAATAAAACCGAATACCTATTGTACTTTGTAAGTTGTGAGTCCCCAATACTCACAACTTACAAAGTACAATAGCTGAAAAACTGTCTAAATATACCGAACTTAAAGATGAAATAACCCAATTTTGGCATCTACAAAAAGTAACAATATTGTCCATAGTACCGTCAACAACAAGCATGGTACCTAACTAGTTACATAAATCCTTCAAATCACTAAATTTACCACCCAACACCTACAATCTGTTACAGAAAGTTGCAACAGGTACTTAATACTTGCCGTATTGTCAGGAAGTAGAAATAGAAAACGAAATCCCCATAGTATCCGTAACACAGCCTGCTCCACAAAGCAACATACCTACCATAACCCCTAATCCTTAAGTGTTCTTGGCCTATGCCCTTACAGAATCTTACAAAACGAATGATAGAAGAGTACATAATTAAATTTAATAGTATTATGTATAACCGTATGGACCTCCATCTACCTCTTAAAGAGGAGGGAGTACCACCGGTCAGATAACGCCGAAATTACGAACGATTTAAGGAACTATATATTTTTTTATTGCGATTTGATATTTTGTCGGCCCAGTTAAGTTATCGGCAATGTAGAAAACCGAGGAACGTAAAGACTGTATCTGTCACCAGAAAATTTAAAAAACCGTAATATTACAATTTTACTACTGAAATTATAATCTCCCGCTATATTAAAAATTGCCTGGCAAAATTATAAATTACCGAAACTTTAAGGGCCGCCTGCATGCAATTAGAATAAGTTAGGTTAGGCTTTTCGTTTAGATTGCATTAATATTATAAAAAGTCTATCAATGCAGTTCACAAAGTACCAAAAGTGTATAATCTCACTAAGTCAAATTACAATATTACGGGTTTAACAGTGTCACGGTGACATATACAATTGCAAACAGCAACCGGCAATGTATGAAATTCTGGTTTTTGTTGGTTGTAGAAGGGTAACAGTCAGCGAATACTTATTGTAATTTAACTATACAAAGGGTGACAGTGCTATCCCCACACCTTCTCCTGGCTAACCTCAGCCTAAAAGTAGAACGAACGGTCACCAAAATACTCAAAGAAACTTCTCCTTTTCGTGTCGATGGAGTACTTAAATTAGACCTGCCCAGAAATTGGCCAGAAATCAAAGAAACTATTACTCATGCTTATGAAAATCGGACGACAGTGTAATATTATTATGACATGGAACTTATTTGGTGATGAGGCCACAATGTGGGCATGGAAACTTTAATAAAACAGCGCCACCACATTGTCGTTTTCATGGTTTTCAGGGCTGCTGATAACAACTAAGAAAAGCGTGTTATAACATATACATTATCTAGGCAATGTATGAAGAAATCTTTAGTAAAACATTTCACACGTTGCCTGGATCGGCCCGGCATTATATATATATATATATATATGTTATGTAACATGTGATGAATGAGGGCATTACGAATATTAGTCAAATCGGGTCAACTGAAACAATTCCTGGATTTCACACATTGCCGGTGAACTTATAAAGAATTTCCAACACTATAGTGTACATTATTCAATTTAATTTTCGGGAAGTGTCTATTATACAGTTTAGTACTGATTTATGTAGAAAAGAGAATAACATCAAAGACCTCAGCAATCCGTCGTAAAAAAAATACAGTAATGTTAGTTATACTTGAACAGCTATTCTGAAAAAATGCAGTTTTAATAAAAATATTACTCTGATTGCACTCGATGGCTTATACAAAACTTTCGAAATGTCGGTCCAGAAGTTTACTGAATATTTATTCATTTATTCAGTTTGTTTTCATTGTTAGCTACCTAACTACAGTCTAGGTTAGTGTTAATATTAGTGTGATTAACTACAACATGCCTTAAACATAATTTACTGTAGCGTTTGAAGCGTGTGTGGGTATTAGAAATTCTTGTGATGTTGATATTCAACTATTCTACGATGATCAGTGGTAGTCACGGAGATGTTGCCGATGACATGATAAGTTTCAGAATTTGTTAGAAAATCTCGTGTCACTTTGTAGTTACGATTGGCAACATCTTTGTGGAATGTGTTGTAATCTATAATGAAATATATGACTGAAAAAACAGAAGTCTGCGTTTCGACAACGACATGTAAGAGAGGATCCATACTCACGATCATGCTCCGTGCAAGCTGCGTTGAAGAACAAATAGCCACAGTGAATGAGACAGCGTTATATGTTAGGCGCACAGGCCTCATGAATGGAGAGATGAGATTATTATTAGCAGTCACCTGACATTTAAACATTTAACAAAGTAATCTGAGTCGGAGCGAGAGCCCCCATTGTCTACTTAAAGCGTGGCAGTGCCACCTTCAGAGTAATGAGCGTTAGTTAAACCCTAAATGTGTGGTAATTTCATAAAATTAATTGTTAACATTGCAAGTAAAAATGTAATTCCAACACTAAGGGTTTCTAAAGTTACATTTAAAGCCAATTAGGTTTTGGATAAATTTGGAAGACAAGCGAACGAGACTACCCTGAGGTGTACACCTGTGGTTAGACACAACAAGTTAGCAGGCAGCGGGCGAAGGGCGCGGGGCTGCCACGTGGTTTCCCGTGAGGTGCGCATGCATTGCGAACACTCACTAAACAATTCGGTTACATGCATCATTTCATTTCCTGTTGAAGGTAATTGCTGTGTCGAGTGAAAGTAATAGCGTTGATATGATGCAATGAAAGGTTCTAATGATGAGACAGAGACAGTTCACGCCAACCAGGTTCGTGCAGATGTATGTAGGTACGTGTATGATTATGTAAATGAGATTATCTCTCCCAGTCGGTGTGGGAAGAAGACGCGACCGCAGAAGAGAATAGACCACATCAATATTTTAAGCCGTTCCAAATCGACATTCAATAGTGGGTTCGGGGAGTTGACGTAGCCAGGCAGGCGCACGTGATGCACAGCACTTACGACGCATTGTGACGACGACGGCACGGACAGGCTCGAGCCTGACCCGCCTCGACCCCTGAACTGGTAGCCCTGTCAACACAATCAGCGTCACTTCACAGTCTTCACCTCCGGAGTCGCTCTTCCTCGTCAATATTTCACTAGTACCACTGATCACTGTCTGTAGATAGTGTCTTCAATAAATTAGTAGTACACGTTTTGTATGCAGTAAAATTTGTTCAAGTGTAAAATAAATTTTATAAATAAAATCTAATGCAATACAGTTTCCTAACTTGTTAAAAGGACTTACGGTGGGCGGCGAAAGGTTTACAGCGGAGCCGCGACGTTCCTGTGGCCCGATGCTGGAATGGCGACGAGTGGGCAGACCCGAGGTGCTGCCGGGGGTACCGCCCGGTGATGAGGCGCATGAAGGCGCGATTCGAATCTTTGGTGTCATCAGAGTATTGTCCGATAGACGACGGTTAGGAAAAGCATTTGCCACGCGCAGGAAGTTGTTGTCAGCATTTGTAGAATTACTCGAACCAAAGAACCATTGGCCGATGCCAGTGCCTGAATGAGACAACATTTCTGTTTTGTTAAATGAATTGGTTAGTAAACTATAGAATAAATGTTTGATGACGTATTAAATTTTTTAATTGTCTCACTTTTGAATCCTCCTACGCTGCCGGTGTTGCCGGCGCTCGGTCCGCTCATGGAGTTCTTACGCGCCATGTCTTCGGCGCTGGAGGTCTTGCGCTGCTCGACGCGCAGGTTGGGTATATTGAACGGAGGCACGTTCATGTTGTCCGTGCTCATCTGATGTCGCAGAGGACGATGTCGCTCTGGGCTCGGCAGCGTTAAACTATCAAGCTTCAGCTTATAACGCTGATTTTTATCGATACTATCCAACATATCGTATAGAATCTGTGATAAGAAAAGAAACGTTAAAAACAACAGGAGGAGAAAATAGCTTTGCAAATATAAAAATATCGCATCAAGTATCAGCCAAAAAAGTCTTAAAATAAACTTTCATTTTGCGTGTACCTCCATCAAATTAGTGAACTGATCAACATTCAAGGCGGGATTGACAGTTTGTGGAGCCAAAGACGGAATCATTTTAGTTGCCATCACGGTGCATGTTAAACCAAATTTCCTCTCCAGAAGCATTGACTTGTAGAGCACTGTAATGAAGAACATTTTCATGGTACTTAATAGATATCGTATTCACTTTTCTATAATCTATAAGAGCACGTGTGACTGCAATTCGCTTTCACTATTCGCTTGAGCAGTTTAATTGAGTTCACCAGGCAGACAAAAGAAAGTCTTATAACAATGTGAAATATGTCGCTTTGTTAGAACTTACACAAACTATAAAAGAAATCAACAGCGCTGACGTGTCGGCAACTACGATCATCACTTAATTAAATGACAAAATAATTTTTTTCAGCGAATAGTTTCCATACATTACGATTTAATTATTTAAGTATAAGTAGATGTACTTACTTACAACCCTATTAATGATATCAGGATCGCTTAGCCTCATGCTCAGTAGCGTTGGAATTACTTGTTCCAACAGATGCGTCCTTTCAAGTCTTAATAAAATCTTTTCATAGAATCCAAGAATTAAACAAATTACTTTTACATCACTTTGGTTTTTTTCAAGGAGTACTCTCACTTTGGCCAAAACAACTCCATGTAAAGCTTTGTCGTCAATATAATCCGAAACGTTTTGCATTGCAATCAATGATGCAGTCTGAAATTAAACAAAAGCTTTATAAAACAAGAATCTTCTTTTAATTACCGTAATATTAGGCCAAAAACAAACCTGAATTTGATTGGTGTTGTTGTCGAGCGCATTAAACAGCAAAGGTAATATTTCATTATTGACTTCGTCTTTCTGGCATTTCTTGAGAATAATATGCATGTTTTCCAGAATCGTGACAGAAGCTTGAATACTTTTAGGAGAATTCATTAAATTTCTGAAAATAAGAAACACGTTTCTATCATAAGGGACAGAATAGTATGGCAGTTCTGTAATTATGCACGAGTATCGTACACTTAGAAACTCACTTCAATGTCGGCAATACGTAATGCGAGAATTCGTCCGGGGTAGCTTCGTTGGTAAGCCAGATGATGGGCTGCAGCACAGACGCCAGCACCTCGGCCGTGCGCACTTCCAGTTGCAGCGCCGGCCATACGAGCTGCCAGCGTAGTTTCTGAAACACCCCTCTCTTTACTACCTCCACCCTAACCCATGCCAATCTTACACATACCCGATGTTCACAGTCTTTTATTTTTTTATTGCGAGAACTCTTAGTTACTCATTACCATGAATTAAAACGAAAACATAAATGACAGATTCGCTCCACAATTCGCAAGTGCAATATAAAACTAATAGTGACAGACACGTGCACAAGCACAAACAAAACATAAAAGTCAAACCAATTTTGTTTGGTACTCTTATCATTACACACTAAACTTACAAAAGATTGTATGTGGCTGTGAAAATGTGAAAGCATTCAAACTAGATGCTCAATCTTCACAAGTAAGGCTCATCGTTTATTCAGGTTAATAATAACGAGAATTTTTGAAAATTGTTGATACTTAAAAAGTTTAATCGCCAATTCCCTGAAAAAACTGCTTTAACTTAACCCAAGACGATACTTGTTAATTAATTTTGTGAGGTAACTTTAATTGGAAATTAAAGGGATTTTTAAGTCTTCATTTTGATACGCGGCAGTTTCACAAACATTGATGAAGGCCAAAATATCAATCAAAGCAATCAATCTAACTTAATCAAGAGGGATTAAAAATGAATGCTGTCGTGTTAATTGCTTCTAAAATCGATGTATATATTTTCCGAATGTTTTGAACTTTTACAACAATATTGTTTGTCATACCTTTGGTATGTATGGTAAGGCATCGATCAGCGTGCCTCGGTAAAAGTTGGCCTTCTGGTTGGGATCCTTCATGGTAATCACGTCAAGGAACTGCATTGCCTGGATTGCTGGTTCACTCTGACACCTAGTACATTAAAATTGGACAAAGTATACTTTAACAAAATGGTTAAGATATTTTAATGTGAAACCTGGCATATCTATATGTTTTTTTTTTACCAGCCCATATACGCCACCACCGAGGGGCACGGGCCTCCCTTCGAAACACGGAGGGGATTTAGGCCATAGACCACCACGCTGGGCCAATGCGGGTTGGTGGACCGCTCGTCTTTCGAAAAATAATTTTCTTGGACGGGCGGGTTTCATCACGATGTTTTCCTTCACCGTTGAGCAAGTGATAATTAGAAATCTGTACAAAAATCCGAAAAGACGAATTTAGTGGTACAGGCCCGCACCAGGATTTGAACTCGCAACCTTCCGATTACAAGTCTGGCTCTTATAATTATAAAAACATAAAATAAACTTTTTGAAGTGGCAGGTCCTAAAAATAAACAAATTAATAAAGAAGGAGAGGCAACGATGCCAAACAGCGATATCTAGGGCGACAAACCGGGCGTCTTTCAATTAGTAGTCCTAAATTCGTCTTTCGGCAGCACGATCCTATCCTATTCTTTCTACGTTAAAATCGGGATGCTTTTATCTCGCCGATAATATTCAGCCACAACTACACGATCCGAAAGAATCAAGTCGATTTCTTGATTCTTTCGGATACTACAGCTTCCATCTCCCTCCCTGATTGGTCCTAAAACCTTCCACAATATTTATCTTTCTACTACTAACAGCATATCTAATTCCTTAAGTGTTACTGTCCAAGCCCCATAGTCGTACATGGAGGACCGGAAAGTTAAGTTTTGTAGAAAGCCGCTGAACATCTGAAGGGGTTTTGGATATTTCATCCGTTTGTGTGTATCCAAGGTATTTAAATTTTGCTGCTTCCTTGTAATGTGGTATCTTCAACCTCTAGATCTTTCCTTCTTTCCTTGGTGCTTGTGTATTTATTTATGTGAAGATACTCCGTCATATCGTGGCTTACTTTAAGACCAACCTTCCTAGCCTCCCATTCTAAGGCTTTGAACTGGCACGCAACATTATCTTTCGATTGCCCGAGCAATGCTAGGTCATCCGCGTATCTTATAACTTTGTGTGTAATGGAAAGTACGCCCGAGGAAAAGTGGACAAACACTAAAGTCAATGTGAGTAATTTACCCATTTTTAGCAGTATGGCGAACGCGCTCAAAGTGTCCATAATAAACTGGGTGCTAGGTCACAGCCTTACATTTTTGTAGGTTATTGCGAGGACACAAAAGGATATCGACTCGTAGATCTTGAAAATCCTAAGCAATGTATCAGTCCAAGGCATGTTACATTTCTTGAAGATAGATTCTGGAGAAAGAGGCGGTTAAATGATGAGAATTGTGTAATAATACACGTGACAGACTGCATCCCTGTTAATGAGACTGGTGCGTCTGTCGGAATTCTCGGAATTCTCGCAGACAAACTATCTTTGATATTAACGAACCTGTAACATAAACTGATCCATGTGTATAGACTAAAAGAAGCAGCAAAGCCTTGGTTTAAGAAAATTAATTCTGTTCTTGTAAATAAATAAAAGTTCAAGAAGATTTCTTTAAAATCATGTCTGCTGTAAAGGTCAAGAGCGGAATATGGTAATCATTGTCCTTTATGTAGGTGATATTATGCTGTTTTATTCGTCACTTGCTGACCCGACAGACGTTGTCCCGTCTTAAATTTTCTTATGTTCCTCTCAATTTTCTTATTTTTTTCTTCATAAGAACCTTCTCCTGACAGTAATAAACACAACAAAAAATAATCATTCAAATCGGTCAAGCTGTTCTAAAGTTATAGCGTAAAGGTTATGTGTATATATAAGATAGATATTTCAGCAAAAATAAGCAGGTCAAGAAGCTTTTCACGAATGAATTTGAAATGAAAGATTTAGGGCCGGCACATCACGTTCTCATGGGAGAGTCGAAATCAAAGAACAGTTGCGCTTTTAAGTACTGAAGCGGAATATATGGCTCTCGGTGATGCGTGTAAGGAAGCACTATTACTACGCTCATTTATAAGGCAGTTTATTAATTTTAATTGCCATATTAAATCGTTTAATGATAATGCAATCAGTCGGCTCATAAGCTGTGTGCAAACCCTAGGAATTATTTCATTCGCGAGAAGGTAAATAAAAATGTTGTTAATATTTTTTATGTCAGATGAAACGTTGGCAAATGTACTCACTAAACTTTTGGCAAGGGTAAATAATTTCAAGTGTTTTGTGTTTGTTAACTGTTCAATTTTGATCATTGCAACTTTTCAAATAGGTAAGTTTATGTAAGTTATTTCGGGTATAGCATGTTACTTTGTAAAACGGTTTAGGTTCCGTATTCAATCTATTTATGGACCAGTGTTCGATTCGATAAACAAAATGCATGTGACGTTTGTTGTTGTAAAGTTATCATTCAGGATTTTTCGGAAGAAAAGCATCAAAGTTATTATTTACTCTCTAATCCATATGTTTTACTCGATGACCTTATTTCCAACTTCTTGTATATAACCTCTCTGTTAATACTATGTCCACAAAGACCAAGAGGAGGCTCTGAGCGTATTTCCATTTCTTATCTGTTAGCTAATTCAGGAGAAATAATTGGTCTGTTGCATTGCGATTATCTTCTTAAGATTTCTTCAGCATACAGTTCTAGATGCTTTAACAAGACATACGAAAGAACTTTAATCGAGAAGAATCATACGACATACGTAAGCAGTCTATAATATTTATGATGTTAGACAACCAATACTGTTGACAAAGTGACAGTGTTACTCGTGTGTAAAATAGTCAGTGATATATTTCGCATAACTTCTGTAATTATTGTTTTTATTTATCGTTCAACTAAGAAACACTAATAAGGTCGATCCTCAAACTATTCGTGCAATAATTTGTCGTTTATTCTTTCGCATTTGAAGACTACCCTGACTTTCTGTAAATAAATAGCGCTACTTCTAGTAAGTCGAACCTTCTCCTTCGTGCTCGAGTTCATCATCGCCTATTTGATTTTCTACAGGGAAACAGTTCAATTACTCGTGGAAGTACTTCCACCATGTAACTTTGATGAGTGAGCTTTGGATCGGTTATTTAAATCCCGTGATTATCTTACAGCTCTTGCTCAGTCGGCTGACATCCTCGCTTACCCTAATTTCTTGATATCATTTTTAGTTTCATTAGATGTAATTAGTACCCCTCATACTTTCAGCTGTATCTTCAGTGTTTTATTTTTAGCTTGATTTGTGCTATTACTTTTGTATTTCCTTATTGTACACGCATTTCCACCTTTCTTCTATGTTATTATTCTCAACGCACTCGTCACTCCACCACTTGAGCCTTTTATTATGTTTGAGTTAACTATATACAAATTACAAGTGTCTGAAAGAAACAAAAATCACTTTAAAAAGCGAAATACAATCCTAGCTACCTTGTGGTGAGTGGGCCATATTCGAATGCAATCTACGAAAGGAGTAAGCGTTATTCATTGATAACAAACGTTGGTGTGGCTGACAGCCACCTTAATTTAGTCGATGTGTCGCCTTTGTGGTCGTGGTCCATCAGTATCGAATTCACTGTTCTACCTTTTGTTTATGACAGCACTGAAATCTGAATGTTGCGGTTAGCAACGGGCTTTGATATGGCTTTACAGGTGATATAGGGTGTAACAAAACAATAAATTATGATTATTAAGAAAGATAATCTACTTTAACTACCGAAATAATAGACAATAGAGAATATCAGAAAACAACGTGGAGCAGGCTATTTTTGCAGAATTTCCTTATTTTATGTTGACGAGGAAGAAAGTCAGATTTTCTTAATTCTTAAAAGAACAAAGTCTCGGGGTCCTCTACAGTCCCAAGTATCTATGTCTTTTCCTACATCTAGTAGGTGTACATTTAATTCTTCTTTTCTTTTTTTTTACTTTAAATCTTAATCAGTCCTAAAAATCCGGTCTTTACTTTTTGTAATACCTGTATATTTAAGCACAAGCCTGTAGAATAGCGGTTTCACCTTTCATGTATGCATACCTATAACTATTCATAGCTAAGCCCGACTGCCGTCTAGGTAAATATTATTTTTCTGACAACTATCTTGTGAGAAAATCGCAGGTTTACAGCGTTATGATAAAAAAAAAAATTTATTTAGCGGTTTATTTTCTATAACTATAATAGTATGTTAACGTACTAATACATCATCACTCACTTGAAGTACTTGATGAGCGGCAACAGCTGCGTGGTGGGTCTGGGATGTGGGTCCCGGGACAGCAGTCTGCCAACCGCCTCTTGAAGCGCCGCCGGCACGCGCGGCAGCACCTGTGCTACTTGCGAGTCCAGCTGTCATACACAAAACATTTCTATTTTCCAGTTGACTTTTTTGAGGTTTAAAAAATCCTTTGTGTTGACCTACTATCCGTGCTAAAGATTGCAGGAAAGGGACGTAGTTTACTCCACCAACAAAAGCGCGGCTAAATTTAAAAAGAAGAAGAAGTTGACCTGCTATTGACACCTTATACGTTATATACTTAAAATGAATGTTGATACTTAGTAATCAAAAATTCACAAATAGATATTATAAATAGAATGAAATGTAAGAAAAAACTAAAATGTTTCTAATGGTTTGAAAAACTTGAATTTGAAAGTGCTTTTTGTATGAAGGCTGGCCTACATACCGTTGATATTTTTAGATTCTACCCATAAAACTATTCCAAAAAATAAGGATAAGGTTACATTAATTCACATAAAGCTGAATCATCCTTTGATTGTTTATAATATCATCCTTACTAATATTATAAATGTGAAGGTAAGTTTGTTTGTTTGTTTTGTTGAAAAAAAAATTACCACCGAAAAAAAAAAAAAAAAAGTGTTCTGTATGTGATACTGGTTCAGGATTTTGAATATAGTTAGGTTTTTTGTATAATTCCACCACCCTGTATATGCAGGGTGGAATTTTGTAATGCCACCTGAAGGGAAAGTACTCTTAACACTGTAGATAGAAAATTGTACTCAAGAAAAATACATTAACCCAACCTAACGTTCGATGCAATAAAAATACATGGTGTAATTCTTACAGATTTTAGTCGGTTCGGTTCCCGGATGTGGCAAGCGAATATTCGAAAATTCGTGAATACAGTTTTTTTTCTTTTCAAAAATAAAGGAATGTTTTCTTTGAGTAGAATTTTCTAAACTTAAACTCGTGTTAATTTCATTGAACATATAAAATGATACTTGAACACGTCAATATGATGAATTACATTAGCACTTTTGACTTTGCGCCTATTCGCAAAGGTGCAGTCTTCCTCAGGAGAAGAATAGGCAATAAACTCCGAGGGTCGCTCTTTTTAAATCAATCATATAAATTTTCTTACTTCTAATTTTAATTGACTTCATATCTGAATAACTCTGGAGCTGAGCAATTTATTCCCACGGTTGCTTGTCTAACAGATAATCATGAATTCTGTAATAGCCCTTTTTACAAAGTTTTTGTTTAATTATTGTCTTAAATTTTTGTCGTTAGTACTATTATTTACTCTGTGTTTTTGTAAAGGTAGGTTTTGAATACACATGGGAATCTTATTGTAGAAGCGTATACATTGACCCATAAAAGAGTATGTTACTTTGTGGAGACGACTGTCTAGCAAATCCAAGTTATGTTTGCTTCTAGTGTTTACATTGTGCCTATCACAATTTTTCTTGAACAATTGTTCATTTTTCTTTACATATAAAAGATTATTAAATATATACTGGGACGCAAATGTCAAAATATATATTTTCTTAAATCTATTTCTAAGAGACATTCTAGGTCTCATTTGATAAATCGCGCGAACAGCCCTTTTCTGCAGGACAAATATCTTGACGGATTTTTTTAACCGCGTAAGCTGCTGAACTGAGTCTGTCTGTTCGCTAACTTATCAATATGAGGACCCCATTGAAGCTTTGCGTCAATAGTGATTATTAACCTGTTTAACCTGTTTAGTGATTATACCTTTGAGACCGCAATATTCACGTCGTCATAATTAGTGTCATATCTTTTCACTTTAAATAAAAGTGATGTGTCATCTGCGAATAATACGATCTCATGGGCCTCTTTAACAAGAAAAGGCAAATCATTAAATACATGAGAAACAAGAACTGTGGACCCAGGTGATCTAGTGCCGTTAACCTCAACTATGTGGATCCCATTACACAAATAAGATTCCAGAAGCCTAAGTGCATTTCCTCTGAATATTTCTAAAGTTAAGTGTTTTAGAAACATAAATAATAATGGAACACGCAAGGCCGCCGCAAGAATTGAGCTCAGATGGCAGCCCCGTCAGCCGGGCTGACGCATGGAAGAAATGGAAGACGCAATTTGAGCTATTTTTAAAAGCATCTGGGAGGAGCTGGCAGTGCAGTCTAGTTTACTCATTAACTTGATTGGGCCGGACGGTTTCGACATCTACCAAACTTTCACCTTTGACAAGAAAAGCGACAAGGAAGATATCAAAGAAGTATTGAAAAAATTCGACGCATATTTTGGTGTAAAACCGAATATTGAGCTCGCTAGATACATTTTTTTCACTCGTAACAAAGAGGACGGCAAAACAATAGGTCAATATGTCGTAGCTTTAAAATTGCTAAGCAAAAAATGTCATTTCGCGACATTAGAAGATGGCGTATTACGAATGTGTAATACGCCCCAAAAAGTAAAAAAGTTGTACGACATTGAAGTGCAGGACGAAAATTCGGACAACTACGAGGATGACTGTGAGTTATTTTTCATTTCTATAATTGAAAACATTTCACCGGAACGACAATCGACTAGGGACGAGTGGAATGAGACTTTGATCTGTGATGGGGGCTCGGAACTCTTCAAATAAGATACGGGAGCGGATATTAATGTGTTGTCATTCGAGCGTTATAAAAAGTTAGGTTATAGCGAGTCAGATATAATGCGTAAATACAACATGAGATTATAATCGTATAGCGGTGACGTCATACCGATTAAGGGCCTATGTGATTTAACTTGGATATATAAAAATAATAAGTACAGATTAAGGTTTGCCATTGCCAATATGAACTGTGAAAGCGTATTGGGACGACAGGCTTGCTCGCAAATGAGGTTAGTTCAACGGATACATGGCATAAATATAAATAAGTACAGTGGTTTGTTCGAGTCATTCTAAAATGTTTGCCGGGCGAATTTGGTATCGTTGTTGATCGGAATGTGCCGCCGGTAGTGAGCGCACCGCTACCGATAAGTACCGCTAGCGTTGCGTGAAAATTTACAGATCGAGTTAAATAGAATGATTTCAACCCTAATTTCGCACGAGCAAATGGCAAGAGTGAATGAGCTGTGCCAACAGTAAAAACTATATTGAAAAAATCTATTATTAGTAAAACTGATTTTAACTTCAATTTATTAAGTTACCGAAACACACCCCGCAATAATTTGAGTTCTCCTGCGCAGATGTTCATGGGCCGTACCTATATTAAAATGTAGGTTACCATTTCACCCAGAATTATTGAAGCCAAAAACAGTATCACCAGATCAGCATGATGTATCGGTAAAAAAACAAAGAAAAAGTAAACTATACTATGATCAACATTGTAAAAAATTGCCAGAACTGAATAACGGCGATAATGTAATAATAATAGATAAAAATAAGAGAACCAAAGGGCAAATAATAACAAAATATAGTACACCTAGATCATATATTGTAAAAAATAAAGTCTGAATTTATCGTCGCAATCGCAAACACTTGATAAAATACGAAATAGAGAATAAGAACAAAAAATTGATGAAGTCGCCAGCAGAAACTGAGATTTTATGGAAGGTGAACCTGATGATCAATACTCATCAGCAGGTTCTTCAGAGGACAACATGGATGACTGTGTCATAGAATCTCATTCTCCAATGGTGACGATTAGGAAGAAACAGGAGAGAACTTAATCCTAAATTTATTAATTATTGTACATAGGTGTAAGGCTTATACGAATATAACTTTAGAATTAGAGTGTAAGAGATTGATAAAAATACAAAAAAAAGTAAGTAGAAGTAAGTAGTTATTAGTAAAAGTCAGTTTGAAACAAAAATATACTTATAAAAAATATGTACTTATAAAAAAACAAAAATATACTTATAAAAATATATATATACTCATAAAAAAGTGTACGTTAGTGATTAAATATTAAATATGTAAGTAGTAAATAAGTAGAAGTAAGTAGTTGTTAATTAGTTAAGCCATCATATTATTTCAGGGGAAGAGGTTGTGGGTAATTCAACATGTTAAATCAGTTGTCATCTAACCCTCTCTTTCATTACACCACAATTACAACATCTCGTTTCAAATAAATAAACTTAAATTCTGAAATTCTTATAACTAAAAAAAAAAATCTGTATGTATCAAAGAGTAGGATTTAAAACGTTTGTTCTCAAACACCTACGCTACGTATGTGAAGCAGTTAAATGCTTTTTCATTCTTGTTGTGAACTGTGGAGACCTTTGAAACTTACAAGAGGTCTTACTTAAAGCACTTTCAAGTTCCCGTTATAGAGGTTAAAGGCTTTAAAAATTATTTTTAAATAACTTACTAACAGAAGAGAAAACCTTGAGACAGGATTCTATTCCAAGTTAATGTTTGTTAACAAAACAGGGGAAAACATTCTTAGCGTAGGAGAAACTTCTCAGGAAACTTTTTTGATAGCATTTGCAAAAGACAAATTTTATTCACAATAAAGCAGTT
Source organism: Aproaerema taeniolella (assembly GCA_949987775.1). NCBI lineage: Eukaryota > Metazoa > Arthropoda > Insecta > Lepidoptera > Gelechiidae > Aproaerema > Aproaerema taeniolella. The sequence continues at coordinate 30,309,631 of OX465242.1, read as the reverse complement.
TAATGCTTGTTTAGTGAAAGGGAAATAAGAGCTTCCCAGAACTTTTGCTTAGCCGGAATCTCGAATAAATAATATTTGCTACCCTGAAACTTGTTGAAGGAGAACAGGATAACTAAAGACAAATACTAGCATATTTTAATATTTAAATGTTTGCTTTTGTTTTAATTTAGGAAGACACCGCATCTGGGTTTAAAAAGAAGATAGACGTGTTCAACATAACGGTTTGCGCTACTGAAAAAAGTTAGTGTATGATGAAAGTAACAAAACGATATTGATAAAAAAGGGTGACTTTAATCTCTGGGTCAATTTTACATTATACGTTAAGTTCATAGAAATTTATCAAACCCGCAAACAGGAGGGCACATGTGCAAAAAAGGAAGGAAATAAATAGGTTTACTCTCTTTCAGATCACCGGCATAAGATTGTCCGTTATTATTTTCATTACGGATGTGATAAAATGTTCGCGTCTCCATACAACTTTGCGCTTTAGCATGAAAAGGCCAAAGAAGCGTTTTGATTATTTCGTGTTTGGAAAGTTGTTAAGTTTTATGAGGAGATTAGATCCTTAGGTTTCACTAATTTAAAGTTACCTCGTATTTTTTTAAAGACACACAACTATTTAGTCAGTCGCACGTTACATAAGTTGTTCTTTTTTTATGGATAATGGGTTCGCTCTTGCCCACAATCTAGCCCAGGAGCGAACATGCAGTCGAGGTTGTAGCAAGATCAATTCTAAGTTTAAAAGAAACGTTATCAAGCGTAAACTTTTTTGGTATTGAACGGAATAACGGGTTTACGAAAACGTTATTAATATTTGAGAAGAAAAATCATGTCACAATTGTATGTAATTCTATTATGATTTCGGATTATAGTCGTGCGTGAGCTCATGCACAAGAAGGGTGGGTCTGGACAAACACGGGCGGAATTTCACCTGAGTTACCTTACCCCGTCAACAAAGGCAGTTTTTCACCCGGCAAATCGTGTTGTCAAGCTTTGGGGAATAAATATGAGAACTTTTAGGGTTCCGTACCTCAAAAGGAAAAAACGGAACCCTTATAGGATCACTTTGTTGTCCGTCTGTCCGTCCGTCCGTCCGTCTGTCAAGACCCTTTTTCTCAGGAATACGTGGAGGTATCAAGCTGGAATTTATATCAAATACTCAAGTCTACTGTCCCTTGGAGCTGTGAAGAAATCAAACTTCTAAGCCAACGCAATCAAAAGATACAGCCGTTTATGCCGCAAATTTCCGCAAATTTTCGACACTCGCAAAGGAATCAAAACCTACAGGGTACTTCCCGTGAACACAGAATCTTGAAATTTGGTACGAAGCAACGTCTTATAGCACAGATAAAGGAAAAATTGCGAAAACCATTAATTTTTAATTACATCATATCATAAAAATATTTTTAATATTTTTAAACTTACTACCCCTTTCCTCATGAACGCGTTGAGGTATTAAATTGAAATTCATATCAAATACTCAGGTCTACAATACCTTTAAGCTAGGTTTGTACGGAACCCTTGGTGCGCGAGTCCGACTCGCACTTGGCCGGTTTTTTTTTATAAGTTGTAGCTTTCATACTTCACTATCCATAAAAATAACCAAGTAGATCCACAGGCTCTTTGCTGATTATATAGACGCTCTCTCTATTCTTCTTCTTCGATATTATTTTATTATTCTTCGTCACCTTCAATCTCGTTACCTGATCTTGTTAAAGACGGCTGGACAGACGCTATAAGCGAGCTCAAGATAAACAAGAGGACAAACTAAATTCAGCAGAAATGAAAATGCTGTTACGGGCAGGTGGCGGAACGTTGTTGGACCGCGTGCGAAATGCACACACCTTCAAGGCTGCTTCAAAGTGCAACCTGTCTTTGAGAAACTAGAAGAAAGCCGACTTAGATAAGTATTATTATTAGGTACGTAATGCGGCGACCACCCGACCATATGACAGAAGTGTGTAGAATATATTGGGTGATCTTAAATTAGTTGGATGTGTACCTACTAAACTGAACAATGTTCCCCAAAGAACAATAAACTAATGAAAATTCGAGCAGGTTAAGTGATCAAATCACATTTCAATCGAAAATTTTGATTTGCGTCATACAGCAAAACCACCATATTTTGCTAACCACGTTGTCAAATCAAACGCAGGCAAGCGGACAGCAATTTACGTCTGGCTGATTTAATTTTCGGCCGGCCTACGTAGGTTTCGCCCATTGCAGTGGCTATTTTGTGACAAACTTGTTAATGGCAAATTAATCATTACATTTTAACTTTTGGCAAAATATTTAACTCAATTTTGTGGTGCTTTGATATTATTAGCCTTCCATGTATGTGGAGCCAGTAACGATGACGCAATAAACATTGTCCCAGTTATATTATGTATTTTACCAAATACATACTACACGTATATGAGCTGGCTTTACATTAGTTGGCGTAACAGCAGAGGTTTCCCATGGAAACTAAACTACTTTCACTACGCAATACATATGAAACTCCCTTAAAAAGTCGACTTTCCATTTAAGGCAATTAGCTGAACGCACAAGTTGTATGAAGAGGTTTTTGTTACATTTCTATCTGTGGTCATATCCTGATTATAACTGGTTTCATATCCTCGATATTCACCAGATAATGTAATGTGTCATCCAACGTCATCAACATTCACTATTAAAATCATCCAACATTAGACTATTTCAACTTCTAGTTTAATAAAATTGAATAAATGTGATTGAATTTTACGAGTTGCCGTATGAAAGCGCATAATACGACAGATACAAAGTACCCTCAGAAAGAGAGAGAGAGAGAAAGAGACACCCGAGCTTATAGATACAGATATATCTCACATTTTCGGTATTTATGGTTATAGGGATGATTTCTTTTTAATTTTGCTTTTAAACAGCAACTGTAAAGATTTTTTAAAAGTTTACTAAAACATTAACATGATCCTAAAAGCACTTACACAAACTCAACAACAGTTTTTGATGATGCCTAGTTTTTGAGATATGCAGTATTTTCCAAGGGACCCGCGGCAAAGGGAAAACCTTGCCGTGGGACTTTTAGTGTGTTGTGTAAATTTTTTTTAATGTGCTATTATTGATGTCTCTCAAAAAAATCTAAAATTGAGAGAGAGCAAAATAAATTCTTACCTATTAATATTGAAAAGCTGAGATAACAACTCGTTTGCGCCAAGCTTGGGGCTTCTCCTGTCTGAGGGTTCTTTACATCTGTCATATGTTATGCGCGCTTAAACAACAATCGTAACGATGCAATGGTACTTTTGGTGAAACATTAATATGGCCACTGAAGAATTCAAGTATCAATTTCACACATGTAGAAAAAGATTTCGATGATGCCGCCTATCCAGTATTTAACTGCTCATTTTTACCTATAACCTAAGATACATTTTGTTTGCGCCGGGCCTGGTTTTTTTAGCATTGTCGTTTCTAATTTTAGATAATTAATTTGCATTTTATGGGGTGAGTAGAGGTTAACTAGTTAGCAAAACTTTGAAATGTTTATACAAAGGCAATCAGCTGATCACTCGAGTTGCAAAGAGAGGCGAATTTTCGTTTCAATATTTCGACTTCATGTTTATTTTGGGAAAAGTTGTTCAGTTGATTCACATTCTGAATTTTTGATTACTAATTCGAAACGTTGCGGTGTTTTTCTATAACTACATTTTGAGAACAAATTATTAATTTTCGTTAGTTAATTTAAGTCGCCTAATATTTTTTTTTCCCTCTTCATTATAAATAATGAAAAAATGCAAAGACATTGAATAATATTCATTCAAGACGGAAATAGGCACATTTAATCACATTTCTGTAAGAGACATTCCAGGAAAAGCGGTCATACACTGATGAATAATACGGAAATCTTAACAAAATTATATAGGTTGACGTTAAATAAGAAACTTTAGGTGGTGATCCTCCCAATGAAACTGAACATTGTCAATATGAGCAATCTTGTATGTACTTAGTAGACTCCGTAATCGATAATTACAATTATATGATATCGTACGGACGACTGCAACCAGGTTACCACACGAGTGTACTCAGTGCTGTTGTGATAAGAGCGGTTTTGCAATGAAAATGGAGTAACCTGACGCGCTGGCCTCTCTGTATATTCAGCGTGACAATGAAGACACATATAATCCCTTTGATATGTTGTTAATCCGCCAATTTGCGGTGGACATGGTTTCTATATGTGCACCGCGCTCTAATTAGATGTGGCAAGTAACGTGACTATTCATGACATATATTTGAACACAATATTGCAACAATAACAGTGTATTATTAGTAACACTAACAAAAAATGTAAGGTAGACCTTTTCTAGCGTTCAGTATTTTACTGCTTTTGTATATTATAAATATTATAATTGTTTCTGCTGACTTTATGATTCTGACAGGGGATCCTTCCATGGGCAACATGGAAAACGCTGAAACGGATTCGGGCAGGTGTTGGCAGGTGCAGGGCAAACCGTAAGAAGTGGGGCTACTCGGATGTGACAATGGACCACCTACTGTCGTACCCCCTGTGTCCCGTCTCCTGCACAATAGACGACCTAATCGAAGCAAATCAAAGGGCCGTAGATCTGGCCAATTTCTGGGTAGGTCTGATTTAATATTGTTATTTTTCTGTGAATATTGTTATTTTTATCCATGTGTGCAATAAAGTATATTGTATTATATTGTCTGATTTAATTATACTCCATCGAAAAAATTATGCACAATTAATTTTTTCACGATAAAACAATTTAGTGTGATCGGCGTGGCGGCGCGGCGGCGTCAGATTTGAGATGAGAAGATTGAAAAGTCTAAGTTTAAAGTCTGTCTGTAAACGCATACTGGTGATTAACACAAACTTGAATTATTCATTAGTCTGCAAAAAATCAGAACCACCGGATTTGACGCAAGCGCTGATGTATAAAAAAAATACTACTCCAGAGGTGGTATTGAAGCCGTGTGGGTCCCCTGCAGAGTAGAATAGAACCACCCTCTTTCTTACCGAGGTGCTCAAATCAGTACCAGAAATGTCCATTAAAGTTAATGCTACTTTAAATATCACACTGTCACCAGTCTTGTTCAAGTAAACAAAGACAGCATTACAATTAAAGAAGTTTTAACTTGAATTTATGTTTCAGCAACTGAGTGTATTGTATATCCAGATTGTTAATCTTTGGTTTGACCTAAGTTTACGATTTTTAATATTATTTAATTTTATTAATTAAATACAAATATATTACTTATAATATGATCACACTCCCACAAAACCGTTTAAACGGTTTGTCTGTGGGATCAACAGTCTCATAATCATTCAACAATTATGTAATATGATATCATTTTTAATATTAAATTATTGTATATCAAGCTAATATACTAGACTGAACTAGAGATTTTGAAATATATACTGTTTTCCATTATTTAATAGAACATTCTTTATTCAACTGACACAGTAGAATTATGCAAAGAAAAAACTAACATTTAATTATTTTTGAAAAACCGACTTCAAACAGCGATAAATAAAAACGTAGCATTTAGTGTGCTACGTACCTATTGATATGTTTGAAGTCAGTAGGTACATACCACACTAAATGCTACGTTTTTATTTATCGCTTTTTAAAGTTGATTTTATTTTTTTAATTAAAAGTTAATATATTTTTATATTTTTAGTGCAAAAAATTTCGAGGGTTTCCCTCAATTTCCTTGGAATTCCATCATCAGATCCTGACCTGGTTACAATACCACCTTCACTTCATCAGCCCATATACGTCCCCATACACTCAATAACACCACACTCACACTCACCCATACTCACCACGCTTGGCAGACGGGTTGGCGAGGGTTTTGATATAATTGCAGAGTTTTCCTTCTCTGTGTGCAGATGAACTTGCTTGCATATTTACCTTAGTCGCCTTGTACGATACCTCGGTAAGAAAGAGGGTGGTCCTATTCTACTCTGCCGGGGACTCACATGGCTTCAATACCACCTCTGGAGTATTATAATCCAGTATTTTTATACATCAGCACTTGCGTCAAATCCGGTAGTTCTGATTTTTTGCAGACTTGTTTATGGTGTTAGCCCAATGAATAATTCAAGTTTGTGGCCTAGTGCGTCGAACGCAACTTTGTCAAAAATCGAAAAAACCGCGAAAATTTCGTATCTTTTTTGTATTTTAGCGATTATAACCCTAAATGATTAGTTTTTAATGATACTTTTTCAGGACGTTTTTAAAGTAGACTAAATTTGCTAGAATATGACATTAGAATTGTCTCCCAATTCTTTCCGAGATTAAGCCTTTCAAAGTTAATAATTTTTTTGAACTTCGCAATTTTTTGCAATGTTTTAAAATTCACCTTGTATTAAATTTTTTAACCTGTAACCTTAAATGAGAAGCAAGTTTGTAGTAGTGGATGGAGGGATGGAGGGCATCTACTTCACATAGTTATGTGGCCTCGAAGCTCATCCTTTGGTGCTATAGCTTTCTGATAAATATAGTATGCGATGAAAACCAGCTTCAATCTGGCCAGGTTACCTCCTACACGAGACTGCTCGATTTCACTCCTTGCGGACATACCATCTTTCACGCCTAAACTACTGAACGGATTTTGATGGAATTTGGTACATAGATTAGAGCCTGGGAAAGGACATAGGCTACATTTTATCCCGCAGTTGGGCATGATAAAACCTGTAGTCCACGCGGGCGGAAAGCTAGTGTACTATATGTATCTGTCAGCCATAGCACCAAAGGATGAGCTTCAAGGCCACATAACTATGTGAAGTAGATGCCCTCCATCTACTACTACAAACTTGCTTCTCAATTAAGATTACATGTTAAAATATTGAATACATGGTGGATTTTAAAATATTGCAAAAATTGCGAAGTTAAAAAAAATGATAAAATCTGAAAGGCTTAATCTCGGAAAGTGTTGGGTCTACAGAGAAAATTCTAGTGTCATATTGTAGCGAATTTAGTCTACTTTAAAAACGTCCCGAAATAGTATCATCAAAAACTAGTCCTTTAGGGTTTTAACCACTAAAATTTTCGCGGTTTTATCGATTTTTGACAAAGTTGCGTTCGGCGCTCGAGGTCACAAACTTGGATAATTTATTGGGCCAAAATCATGAATAAGTCTGCAAAAAATCAGAACTACCGGATTTGACGCATACGAACCCCATACTTTCAAACTACAGAATTAATGGATTACATACAATAAAACAAAAAACTTATTTTTTTCTTTCGAACAAAAAAGGAATTTTGAAAATCGGTCCATAATAAGACTTCCTTGTTTGAAGCCGGTTAAAAAAATCTTGTTTAATTATGTATGACAAAGATTTTGAAAAGTAAAAAAGAGGTTCGATAAAATAGATACTTAGGACTACGATTAACCCTAACTGCCGTACTCAGAGACGTCAATTAAAGTTAAGAAGTAATTAAATGTCATGCTATCCTTGTTTGTTATGCTATGGTTCGGCTTCTCCTTGTATGATAAAACCACACTCATGTTAGTATTCCTTCCTTCAAGAATTTTTCCATTGCTTTAAAGCAACATGTGTTACTTGTTACATGTGTTACTTTAACTACCACAATCAATATTTGTTTTGTACATAGATTCTGTTAATAGAAAATCGATCAACGATACAATTGGTACAACACTACCAGTCCACGCGGTGTGGCACAACACTAAACCGCCCTTGGACAGATCGTTTTTTTTAAACGCGGGTAGATCGGACAATATGTGTTCTTGCATTGTAATTGTTAAATATCGGATTAAAAGGACTGTAGATTGTACAATGAGTAAAAGGTGTTTTTCATTTAATAATGCAAACATATTCACATTTTCAAAAAAAAAACAAAACAAATAATAAAACAAAATCGTTTAACGTTGATATAACGCTATAAGTTTTTAAAATAATGAATTTGAGTGTTTACTTCAGCAGAAGAAGAAGCTACACACCCTTGTTTATTTAACAAACATTCCGAAATGTAATATGATGACGAATGTAAATAAAGGAAAAAACATAAATTGTTTCATGTAATCGGATCGACTAATTAAGGTATTTGAACCATTACATATCTATCTATCTATCTTCTATCTTCTTCTTCTATCTATCTATCTATAATATAATAAAACTGTAGAGGTCGAATTTCTGTACATAGAAAAAAAATGCTAAAAACCGAGTCAGGGGGATGTAAGAAGAGAAATAAAACAAATCCCGATTTTTTTGATTTTTTTGTTTCTCTGTTTGTCTGTTTTGTCTGTTTGCACGGGCTAATCTTCGTAACTGTTGGACCGATTTAAATGAAATTTTGCATGGTGGTACCTTATATCCCCGGTCAACATTTAGGCTACATAAAATCTCGAAATTTAGCCAGTAAATATAAAACCAACAACAAAAACCCCTGAAAAAGTTCAAAGCTAGGTGTTTTTCAGTACATTTTATTCATACCATAGAGATCAACGTATTTTTGACATATACATGGGCTAAAAGCATGGACATGTTGTTTTTTAAATTTATCTCTTTCGAGAAAGGCAAAGGAATCTGCATCCATACAGCCAGGTCTTCAATATATGTATTTCTTAGCTATGTCTTCAATTTATATTTCTTTACTTCTCTCATTCTCCGTAAGCCGATAGTGTTTTGTTTACGAAGAACTATGACGGCGAGAAGCACTGCCGCTGGATAGGAGCGGATACACTGTATCACTTGAATTACTTTTTAACCGACTTTCAAAAAGGAGGAGGTTTTATGTTCGACTGTATACAGGATGGAATTTTGTAATGCCACCTGAAGGGAAAGTACTCTTAATACTGTAGATAGAAAATTGTACTCAAAGAAAACATTCCTTTATTTTTGAAAAGAAAGAAAACTGCATTCAAGAATTTTTGAAAATTCGCTTGCCGCAACCTGGAATCGAACCGACTAAAATCTGTAAGAATACCCTGTACTTTTATTGCTTCGATCTTTAGGGTCAATTAAAAGGAAGAAATCTTTCTAACAAACTTGGTAAATTAAATGAAAGGAAAACTACGAAATCTTAAACCATTGTATATCTTTATTTTATGTATGTTCACCGATTTCTCCGCCATTTGTGGACCGATTTTCAAAATTCTTTTTTGTTTGAAAGAGTATACTCCAGAAGTGGTCCTATTGTCACCAATTCAGGATCTGATGGAATCCCATCAAAATCAAGGGCAACCCATGAATGGAATAGGCACTTACAATGTTTCTCAAGTTCTTTCTATTATTTACGCCAAACATAGAAAAATATACACATCAACACTGTCTAGGGATCTGTTTGAGAAGCTATTGAGAGGTCTGTTTGAGAAGCTATAATACCATACTGGAGATACACGGAGTGATATAATTTTCAGATGAGCAAGTGCCAAACATGAATTTTAAATTTTTATCAATGAATATAATTTTTCTTGAAATTTGTGAAAACGTGACTAAAATGAAAAGAAAATTGCGCTAATTCCACCATTTTCATACAAAAAGCAGAAAAAAGTGCATTTTTATTTTCGTTTACGTCACGTTTAAAAAAAAAACAATTTAAACAAAATTCATTGACGGGAATTGAAAATTCAGGTTTAACACTCATCTTAAAATTATATCCCTCCATGTGTCTCGAGTATGCTTTTATAGCTTCTCAAACAGACCTTTTTGTATGAAAAATTAAGCAATATCCCTAGACAGTGTTGATATTTAACTTATTTTTTCTATGTCTATGAGTACGTAGCATTAGATAAAAGGACCGGATTGAGATTTATGAGATATTTTGTATAATAGATCCTTTCTTAATTTTTTGTCGAGAAGTTTGGTTGAGTGGTAGAGTTACACAGCCTGTGAATCGACGGTTTCTGGGTTCGATTTCCGGTTTGGGCAAACAAACCATACGAGGGAAACTTTTGTGCAGAAAGTTACAGTGTGAAGTGCTAAGTAATTGATTTTATGATAGATAGATAGATTGACACTTTATTCAATTGACATAAAACAGCACAACACAGTAATAGACAAACAACAAACATACAAGTAAACATGAATCAGCAAGCAAACAATGAAGTAAACAGAGTAAGAAACAGAAACAAATATTTTCATAAAACTATTTTACACCGTGTTATCTGTATCATGCCAATCAAATTGGCGCTGACTCAGCATATTGCTGCAGTACTAGACTGCAGCGCTGGTATTTTGCCATGATGTTACTTATTGAGTTTTCTTTGTAGGTAATAATAACCTTTTTCAAACTTCATAAATTCACCTTTAAAAAAGTACTTTATAAAGAAAAACTGAGGGTGCTGCTCTATAATTAGATAGATGTTATTTTTAAGAGCTATCGTCGAATATAAGTGAGTCGGAAGAAATTAAAATTATTGTAACTGACCCACAAATATCCAAAAATAAAACAAAAACTTTTGTGCTGAACTGGCACTGAACAAAAAATTTGAAATGTACCAGCTGCCAACCAAATACATTGCATTGTTGGTACAGAGGCCAGCGCATCAGGTTACTCCATTTTCATTGCAAAACCGCTCTTATCACAACAGCACAGAGTGCATGCGTGTGGTAACCTGAGTTGGGGCCGTCCGTGCATTGCAAAATTTAGACAACGTATTATATACTCATATACAATATGCCATTTTTGAAATTTTCATGACATGTAAAGTTATGTGACTTATGTTACCCCAACGAGGATTATAGGCGTTTAATATTTAAAATATCGAAACTTTTGTCAGCTTCCCCATTCATAGTTCGGCTATTCTGCACTTTTTTAACGAACCAAAACTAAATACTTAATACAGTATTAAGTATTTAGTTTTCAAATCTTAATTCGGCCCTGTCGGAGAAACTAAATGACATTCAAGGATATCACTTTTTGAAAACAATAAACGGCTTATTTTTTATTTTTAAGCAAAGGAATCTATGGCCGCACAGCCGGTGTTTTCAATGCATTTCTTATTTTTAAAGGCGGGAAACTCAATAGAAACTGACAATTGACATTTGTTTCATTAAAACGGAATATGGTCTATAGGTTTGATCTATGGCTTTGATGTTCTGACATGAAATAAGGGCTATTTATTGATTTTTGATTTTAGTTTACATCAAGCGTAGTATTGCGTATATAAGCCCTGGATAAATATTATAATATTACTATTCTAATAAGTTTTTTAGTTTGGATCAAGCACTGACACCTTTGCTTATTTCTACAAATGTCCATTGAAGGGAAAAGCTTAGTCATTTCTATCTTAAATTTAATTTTTTATTGAATCATTTTTACACAATTATCGCAAAGCACATTAAAAGCAGCGTGCTAGCTGAAATCTCAAATGCACGGCGGTTGTCTTAGATACTGACATAGGTGACCTGTTTTAGAAACTTCTATTCCTCTGAAAATCAAAACTAAGTCCGTATTTAGCACTTAGGAATTCGTGTGTCATTTATTGTACTTACCTAAGTAATAGGTCTTTCAACATACAATTTTCGTAAATTTTTTACTCCACATATTTTTATTTTATCAAAATTGATTTTTTATAAGTACAAAATCCTTACGTTTTTCACAGAAACGCGAAATACAATATTAATTTACCACTTTTTGTGGGATTGTTAAGACAACATAAAACTTTTTAAAGATGTTTTAGAGGCACCACTAAAGGAGACTCAAGTGTTAAGTGTTGATTGTCTATCTCTGTCAGTATCAAAATAACAAAAACGACTGCTACTTATGTATAGATCAGAGTCTGAGTCGCGTTCTATAATACGGACCTTAATCTATCAAAAGCAATAACAATGGTATAGAAAATATAACCGATAGAGGAAACAACTATGTTTGAGCTTTGTTTTTAGATCCAAAGTAATGTATTAAGTATCAACCTTACGAGTATATGACATAGTTAGCCAAGTTTTCAAATAAAAAATATTTTTAGAAATTGTTTTTCCTTATACGAACGAAATAGTTGCTATTCGTTCATATAACGGAAATATGAACGAAATAGTTGCTTTAATAAAAAACGGCAATTCATGTATCTGTAGTTGTGTTTCAAATATATTTGAATTTGAAAGTACAAACTCGGTCTATAAAAATACATACAACACGCAGACGAAGTTGCGGGCATTAGCTAGTTATTATTTAAAAGCAATAGTCTATGTAAGAAAAAAAATTGTAAAACTTTTTTTTGTTAATACATAAAAAAATACTGATCTACATCTACAATAATACTTAGGTCATACTGAAAGTTTCTGGATTCTGATAAATAAGACTAGATAAGATGTTTATGATTAATTAATTGTTTTTCAAAGTATATTATCCCTCACTATTTAACACATTTTTTCATTCGTTGGAACCATTGTGTGAAGCAGTGGGTGCAATCTTCGGTAGGGACCTCTTCAACGGCTTCTTGGAATGCATTCACCACCGCTTCTGGGCTTGAGAATCGTAAACCTCTAAGTTTATATTTTATTCTTGGGAAAAGAAGTCGCAAGGTGCGAGGTCGGACTGTAAGGGCGGATACGTCATCAGTTCCACATTTGAAGCCTTCAAATACGCATTCGATCTCTTAGAGGAATGTGCGGACGCGTTATCGTGGTGAAGGATGACATGACTGCGAGGACGCTTTTCACGAACTTTTTCTAAGACACTGACCAAGCATTTGTTTACATACCAATCTGCAGTGACTGTTCTTTGATTTTTAAGTGACACTGTTACATAATGTCCAGTTTTTCCGAAGAAAGACGCAACCATTTTTTCCAGTGCTCCGACTCTTTTTAACTTTTGTTGGCAACTCTTCAAAAGGAAAGACCCATTCTGCTGACTTTTTCCTTCCGGTTCGAAACAATACACCCAGGTTTAGTCACCTGTTACAATATTATAGGCAGCCAATGACACTCCTCTATTAAAATTTTGTATAATTTTTCGGCACCACTCTAGACAGTCGTTTCTGGTCTTCCGTTAAATCATGCGGTATTCATCGAGTGCAAAGCTTCCGAACCTTCAATTGCTCATGCAAAATGTTTTTCACTTGACTCATTCATATGCCTAATACAGTACGAATTTGCTGACAGGTAATTTTTTTGTCTGTCTCAATTAGTTGCGGTACGGTATCGAAATTAGTTTCAGTAACCGCAGTCACCGGCCGACCTTCACGTACATCGTCATGGAGATGATCTCGTCCACGTCTAAATTCTCCAAACCACAAATACACAGAGCTGGATGGGGCTTCATATTTAAACGACAATTGAAGTCTCTGGCAACTCTCTTGTTGACTTAAGCCGTAGCGATAATCGTAAAAAATCATTAAGCGAAAATTTTCACGAGTGAGTTTCATTATAACAGCGACATGCAATACTCTGAACCCCGTTAAATTGAAAAAACAAATGATAGTCTCGTAAATTGAAAAGTAATGTTCCTAGAAGGTTCCATTTTCAAATTCTGTTATTGCTTTTTTAATTTATTTATTGTATGTAACGAATAAACTTAAGACTACTGGACCCATTTCATAAATTATTTCACCATTAGGATGCTACATTGTCCCTAAGTAACATAGGCTACATAATTTTCCCGAAAATGCTAGTTTCTAATATTTGACGGCGCTACCGCTCTTTTACAAAATGAAATGATTTATATACATAACACCTGCTCGTCAATGTCATATTATGTGTCATGCAAATCTAACCTAAAGTAAGTCATGAGACCGCCACGGTCTAGCCGGGTCATAATATTGTACTGAATTTCATTATGACCCGTCGAGCTATTATGAGATTTGAATTTGGAATGCAATCGTTATACGACCTCCTTGCAACCCATGACCACACGTCAAAAAAATAAAAAATATGATAAAATATGGCTTTCTATGAATAAAATATAAAACATTTATAAGAAACTAGCTTTCCGCCCGCTGCTTCGCCCGCATGTACTACAGGTTATATTGTGCCCAGCTTTGGGATAAAATGTAGCCTATGTCCTTTTCCAAGGTCTAATCTATCTCTGTACCAAATTTCATCAAAATCAGTTCAGTAGTTTACGCGTGAATGACGGACAGACAGACAGACAGACAGAGTTACTTTCGCATTCATAATATAAGTAAGGATTGATTGGGTCTAGGGTTACATTTTAACGTGTTTTTAAAAGGTTTCTATATACAAATTAGAATGAAATGCATGAATTTGCACAAGAGAAGTTTAAAGTGCTATCGCGGGAGCAACGAAATCGGCCCACCATTACAGATCTTAGAGAAAGAATGACAAATGTCTCCTAATTGTGAAACATTTATTTAATTCTGCTTTCATATTTTTTAAAGTATAAAGTCAAATAATTATTCAATTAAATATATTTATAAAAGAATATAAATTGGATAAATTAAAATGGCTTTATAACTTTTCTATCCGTCGCGGGTGCAACGTCGAATTATCCACTCGCGACCCGTGGTCCCACTGGCGATACCCACCGGTGGGTCCACGGGGATTTTTTTTTTGCCCATAGACCCACCGACTGGAAAAGCGGCGGTGGTGAGTCCACGGGTAAAAAAAGTCCCCGTGGACCCACCGGCATAGATTCCAGACTTTTTACTCCTGATGCACTGTCCCTGTTTTGTACTCCTGAAGTTTATACTGGCCACTTGTAATGATCAAGAATACATTATAATCTTATCATTCGAAAATTATTATTCGAATGTCATTCTGAGAATGTCATTGATTTTCAATTTGATTTTACATGCTAGTAAATGGTAAAAATATCAATAATTTTATAATTCAATGTGCTATGTATGACATTTTAAAAATATTTTTAATTTCGTTTGATTTATTATTTAACATAAAGGAATAAGGTCCCGTTTCTTAAAAAAAATATTAAAAAAATCTATCTTTTGAAATAAAAATACAATAATTAAAAGTTTCTCAGTACGGTAACCTAATCCTAAGAACGGCATTCTATGCAATCGTATTCCTTTGCCAACCTGTCACGTCAATTAAGAAAAAAAACATAACCTGTTTCTTAGTGTATTGTTGTAGACACATTACTATTATTAATTTGTGATATTGTATTGGTTGTTTATTTCCGAGTTTGGTTGGTTGTTACTTCAGGCAAGTTGGTAGAATCAGCTCTAACGAACTGAGCTGTATCTATAGTGTCAGAATCCAGTGTATTGCGAAAGTTCGATAGTCCAGGAAGCAAAGCTAAGTCGTCAGTAAATATCAATCCAAAAAATCAAAACCACGAAACAGAAGGTAACAATAGAGTCCAGGTAGCAAAGCCAAGTCGTCAGTAAATATCCAAATAATCAAAACCGCGAAACAGAAACAAACTCAACAACCAACAACTCAAAAACACAACGGTTAGGTTATGTGTCAACCAAATGTCATTTTTTTTTTACTTTGGCAAAGGAATTAAACCGTATAGAATGCTGTAGAAAGCAACAAATCGTAACCAAAATTTCAAAAATTTATTATTTTTTTATCTACAATCAAAATTATTTGATGTCTTTTTTATTTTAATATGGGACCTTAAATCTGCTTAAAATAAAAAAATCACATTATTTTAAAAATCTTGCACATAGCCCATTATGGAAAAAGAAAAGCTGCTGTTCATAAATCGGAAAAGAGGCCGTGTACTCTTACATGATGGTTTTCAGTAGTATAAGCACAAAACGTATACGAATAATAACTCAATATGGACCTGCAGTGAGAAGAAAAAAAGGAAGTGCGTAGGTTCTCTAACTATTGATGATGTAAGTACATTTGTGTAGTTCATTCGCTCATTATAGCTTGCGCGGTAAAAATAGGACGTGCTATCAAGAATGTTTTGCGACCCCCGGCGCGGAGTTTTCTCGATATGTGCAGGCAGGCGTTCAGTGCCTCATAAGGTGCCTCATATGAGGATCAGGGCGTGGTCCTCTCACCATTGCACTGCGGTTGAGCTGAGCTTGTAAACTTCAAATGCATAGCAAAATGTGTATTATCGGTAATGTTGGTTCAAAAATAGGGGTTTCTTCGTAATAACAAACTATCCATACTAATCTAATATTATAAATGTAAAAGTAAGTATGTTTTGTTTGTTTTTCTTTCCAGCTATAAAATGGTTTCTTTTCGATTTCAGATGAATTCTGTAATAAAGAATGTTAGGCACAGTACAGACTGTGTCAGAAATGATGCCCAAAATGAAGTAAGAATAGCGATGGAAACGGCAAAGGAAGAAGTCAGGACCTCTGACGATCGCGTCACTATGATTTATAAAAAAGCAATGGCGCCATTACGAAACAAAGGTTTGGAAGTAGTTACAAAAATTCCATCCTTTGATAGTTTTATTTTATTTTACTTTTAAGACTTACAGAATAATCATGTATGCAAGAAATGTAGGCAATTTTGTCTTCTTTGAATCCTTCATAGACACTTTTGTGATTTAGTAAACAATTGAGAAGTTATTTAAAATATACCTAATTTTGGCACCTTTAATTCAAGATGGCGGCTAACGCCTGGGTCCTCCAAGGTCGAGAACTTGGATTTTTATTAACCTGCCATACCTAAACAATATTGCGTCAAAACATTTTCTACACCACCTTTTGCAATGCAAAGGCCTTTGCATTTCCCCACAGACTGAGCTATAAACAGTTTATGACATATTTTAGCAAATACTATATGAAGGCAGAATTCATAAAACAACGGTGCATTTGTAACACACGCCACCGTACATGTAATGTTTGTAAAGCATGGAATAGTTGTTTAAACAAAAAAATCAATAATACAATGGCTAGATTGCTTACAGACATTTTTGTAACTCCAAATGAAAAACTGACACCGAAAAGAAGTGCAAAGTATGTCATACGAGACGATATTATAATTAATGCTCAGTTCCAGTTACTTAACAGCGAAATTAGCGTTGGGAATTTTTTGGATAAGTTGCGCTAGTTAATAATTATTAGTTTTTAAGCAATTAATGTCAACTCGAACCTGAGTATAAAAAATAAAAATAATTTACTAAAACTAAAAATACCTTTCCTTCATAACGAAAGCTACGGGTAGAACTAAGACGTCACTTACTTTAGAATCCAGGTTTTCACTACTATTTCGTCACGTTTTTTGTTTGGGGTGCGCTTAAGGGGGCTGACCCCTCCACTTATAATTTTCGATTTATTTTTCGGTTGGCGTTAAGGTGTAACAGACAATCACAAAATTTTATCCCTAATTGATCCCCAAAAATGGTGAGGATTCCAGAGGAAACGACGCGAAGCTACTAGGTAATAATCAAACAGTGATAGTATCTTCAGGAGAAACAAAAGAAAAAACAGTGACAGTGCGTCAGGAGTAAAAAGTCTGTAGTCTATGCCGGTGGGTCATAGGAATCTTGATTTACCCGTGGACCCACCATCGCCACTTTTGCAGTCAGTATGGGCAAAAAAAAAATCCCCGTGGACCCACCAGTGGGTAACGCCAGTGGGACCACGGGTCGCGGGTCGAATTATCGCGGGTGCACCTCGTCTAACTGAAGTGATTTTAAACCTCAGTGAAAGACTTTAAATGAAAGAAGTGAGATCAAACAAGTATATGATTAATTACTACACTCTTTCGTTACTTATATTAATTATTTTGTTTCAAATAAGTCAATATTTATTAGAAATTATAAGCATGTATAATTAACACCAATTTTCATGTTTGGTTCCTGCAATTTGAAGCCGTATTTTCCGATCGAACGTTTATTGAACATCTACGATATATTTCAATAAAACTGCATGAATTGTCTTCATAGAACGTTTATAAAAGTTGTTTTATTATAAAATGTATATATTTCTTTTCGAATGGACATAAAAAAGTAATAAAAACTTCAATTTTACAAATTTATGTCGAAAATCGTCTCTAGCGGAATCGCCCTAAAACATTAAATCTCTTGTAGGATTTAAATCCGAATAAAAAATAAGAAGGCGTTAAAGTGCAAATCGCTCGCTGTGTTGTTTTCCCAGTTTCAATTTCAAAAAAAATGTCAAGTGAAAGTGATGATGACAGTGACCTGACTCCGGAATGCATACAATCCGAAGCTTCTGGCATTATTGGAAACTTACTTCCAGAGAGATCAAAGTAGACGTACATGAAAGCCTACAATGAGTTTAACAATTGGAAGGCAACAAAAGCTGTGAAGTCAATGTCTGAATCCGTGCTTTTGGTATATTTTCAGCATTTATCATGCACGAAGAAGTCTAGTAGCCTGTGGTGTATCTATTCGATGCTAAAATCAACTATAAGCAATAGACACAACGTTAAAATTAAAAACTACACCAAATTATTGGCATTTTTAAAGAGGAAATTAGAAGGTCACCCAGCTAAGAAATCAAAGTATTTACATCAAAAAATGTAGAAACATTTCTAAATGATGCTCCTCAGGTGCTCCTGAGCACAGCTTCCTTGCCATATAAGTACCTAGCTACATACGTACCCAAGCATGAACCTAGTTATTACATTTTTAAAGGTTCTTTGGTAGGTACGTGGGCCAAACTGAAAGTTTTGCGTAACTCATAAATAAAACAATTTATTTGTATAATATTATATTTACTGCTTTTTAAAGTATTCTCCGTTACATTTTAAACACTTTTTCATCCGTTCAAACCATTTTTGGAAACACGAGGACCATTGGTCTGAGGGTATGTTTTCTACGTGCTGGTTGAAAGCAATCACTGCCTCTTCTGGCCCCGTAAATGTCGAACCTCTCATTAAATCTTTGATTTTTGGGAAAATGAAGAAATTGCACGGTGCTAGGTCTGGACTTTGTGCGGAATGGGTCATGAGCTCTATGTTTTCAGAAGCCAAAAATGTCTTTGTTTCGTTCGCGGTGTGCGCCAAAGCATTGTCATGGTGGAACAAGATGCGACTTCTAGGTCGTTTTTCCCTTACTTTTTCTAAGACATTGGGCAAACAAATAGTGGTGTACCACTCAGCATTAATGGTCTTTTGTTGCTCAAGTGGGATCGTGCAGACAGGACCCGTCTTGGAGAAAAAAAATGCAATAATTTGTTTGCCCACGCTTCTCGCCTGCCTCAATTTTGTTGGTTTGCTGTCACCTTCAAACACCCACACAGAAGACTGTTGCTTTCGTTCTGGAATATAACAATATATCCATGTTTCATCTCCTGTCACAATATCATACACAGCATTAGAATATCCGTGATTGTACTTTAACAGCATTTCTTTACATCAATCTACTCGATACCGTTTTTGTTCTGGAGTGAGTTCGTGAGGATTCCACCGACAACAAAGTTTCGTAATGTATAAATATTCATGTAAAATTTTCTGAATTTGGCTCATACCAATCCCCAAATGTCCTCAAATCTCCTCATAAGTGATACGCCGATTTTCTTCAATAAGTCTTCTGACGGTAGCCACATTTTCCTCCGTGATCGCAGTTGAGGGTCGACCTTCACGAATTTCATCATGGAGAGAAACACGGCCGCGATGAAATTCGGCATACCAACGCCTTATAGTGCTCAAATGTGGTGCTTCCCTCCCAAAAGCATTTTGAAGACGAGCATTGCAATCTTGCAGAGAAAGCGAACTTTTAAAATCGTAAAAAATCATCGCCCTAAAATCTTTTCGTGTTAGTTCCATTTTTGCTACGGACAACGAACTTCAACTTGAGCTAAAAAACAATTGACAAGCGACATCCCGCCAAAATTTATTTTCATCAACTAATGAGATTTCATGTTTTAAAAAAATATAACATTGAAAATTCAAACATTTATGGGCAGCCAGCAACGCAAAACTTTCAGTGTGAACTAGGTACCTAAAATTGCTACATACCTTTATCTTAATTTATATTATTTGATTTTCGGAATAAATGGTGCTTATCGTGGAAATGAACTCGTCAATATTAAAATCGGAGATATTGAGAGACATTCAGATGAGTTACTGCTGATAAACTTGCCTGATACAAAAGCAAAGAGAGAACGGTCATTCGTAATCCGTGGCGATTACGAAGGAATTGTCACAAAGCACCAAGCTCTACGCCCCTCTAATACAAACACCAACAGATTTTTCGTGGCTTACAGTAATAGCAAATGCACCAGGCAAATCAGTGCCATGCCGAAAGAAATCGCGAAATACCTAAGATTGGAAAATGCCGAACAGTATACGGGCCATTGTTTTGGAATAAAATTCCTAATCGAAAATGTCATTCAGAACAAGAATAAAATAAGCTACCGTATTAGTGACAACATCACTTTGAAAACGTCACGTAATACAGCTGATCCTGGAACACCTTTGTCACCGCAACCATCCATATCAAGACATTGCCCGCAGCCTCAAGCACCACTTTCACCAAGTTTTACGATTCAAAATAATCCTAAGACGCAAGTTCCTGAAGCTTTAGACATTTCGCAAAATATGAACTCTAATTCCACTTCGATAAATGTACCAAATAATAATATAACTTTATCATTACAAAACTGGTCGAATGTATCAAATATTAACTTTTACTTTTAATCTTCTTTAATTTTTCTGTTCATTATGCAACTTTAATGAAATAAGTACTTACCTACTTTGTTTCTAATTATATTACTATTTATTGCCTCGCAGTGGTTATATAAAGTAGAGTATGCAACGAGGGGGATAAAGGTGTATTTGTAATGGCGCCCGTGACAAAATACGGTGTTTTATCCCTTCGTGCATAATCTACTATTAATTCCTTTTCCATCGCCAAAGAAAAAAAAACGTCAAATGACCGTCTTGAAAATTTTGATAGTCTCCTAAGACTATTTTTGTGTACCTGCAACGGTTAAGGTACTTCCCGAACTGATCCGCTGAAAGCTTCCACCCTGTATGTTAGAATTAGATAACCGAGTTAAGAAGGACGATATTATTAGAATGTTTTCAACAATATTACATCTGTGTACGCCTAAACTCGCCTCAAATCTCGTTGCGCGACCTATACTGACCATTGATTCCTTTGTGCGACTCCAAGGTAGTAATCTTGGTTTAATCACAGTACAAAAGCTGTGGTTGCGCAGTGCCTGCGGCATGTGATATTGTTGCCACACCGGTGATTGAATTTTATAGCTACATATACAAATACATATATGCAGCTAGAGAGCATTATCCATTCCACCGGAACTAGATCGATCCTTTGTTTTGAATTAATTGTTTCTTATAAAAACATAACCAATTTCGATGAAAATAATATACTCGTATCAAGATCAACATGAACTTGATCAAAATTTTCCTTCGTTATGGAAAGCTATTTGTATTATTTAGTACAGTTAACTGTGAAAAAAATAACAAAAAAAATTAGATTGTATTAATGACGTACTAAAAAAAAATAGATTATATTAATGACGTACTATAATATCTTCGCTAATTGGTTCTGTCATTTAAGCCCTCTTTGTACCTACTATCGTTTAAAAGCATTTCTGTTTAGGATCCAACTTTGAACTGCTTCGAAATTGGAATGTTTTTTAAAATGGTACCATGATGGCGCTGCTTTTGAACTGCTCGGTTGTCTATGGTCCATTTTAAATGTCTACATAAATTGTCGCTGGTCTGCCTTTGAATCGCAACAGCCATCATGGTATGAATAAGCGTTGCAGACTTGTTTAGGTCCTAAGCTGGATCGCGCTAAGCGATCATGGTCCTGTTCACGGGAAAATCAATACAGATTAATGAGAATTTGGTGGCAGCTGGGATAGAAAGAGCAGAAAACGGCATTGTGGTGGTAAAATAAAATTTAAAAAAAACCGGCCAAGTGCGAGTCGGACTCGCGCACGAAGGATTCCGTACCAGTATCTATAAAAACGGCAAAAAAAAAACGTTTTTTTTGCCATTGTATGGGAGCCCTCTTAAATATTAATTTCATTCTGGTTTTCAGTATTTCTTGTTAAAGCGGCAACAGAAATATATATTCTGTGAAAATTTCAACAGACTAACTATCACGGTTCATGAGATACAGCCCGGTGACAGACGGACGAACGGACGGATGGACGGATGGACTGAAAACGGAGTCTTAGTAATAGGGTCCCGTTTTTACCCTTTGGGTACGGAACCCTAAAAAAGATTAACAGCTACAAAAGTAAGTTGACGTCACCAAAAGGCATGAAAAGACTATAAAAAAGTACTTACATATTCGATCTGCTTCATGTAGAGCATGGGATTGTTGTTGGCCTGAATCAGAGGCTTGCCGTTGTTAAAAAGAGTGCAGATGACTAGGCCCAGCGAGAACATATCCGATAAAATGTTGCACTGCCCATTTGTTTGCACCTCAGGCGCTGTAAAATAAACTTCCAGTCAAGAAAGAATAACTATTGCCCTCAAGTCATTCTTTTTCTAAAGAAATAGATCAAAATATGTATGGAATATGTATCAACATATTTTCTAAAGTAACTAGAAATATTCATTGTAATATAATCCGAATAGATTATAATCCGAATAGTCAAGTTTAAAATGATTTTGCCTTCTTGTGGCTTCTTAAGCAAATATTAACTAAACAGTTATTTTACTTGATAATAAGATTCAGCTCAAAAATTAGTTTGACTTGAGTACAAAGCAATATCTAAGCACATGTTAAACCAATCCCTCGCAACTCCATACTTCAAACAGCTATGTGGGATAAACTGAAAGTTTTGCAAAGTTCGTAAATAAAATAATTAACAAGTTGAAGCAATATAGTTTCTTAAGTATTCTCCGTTACATTTAAAATATTGTTTCATGCATTCGAATCAATTTTGGTAACAATATGACCATTCATCCGAGAGCATGTTTTACACCTGCTGGTCGAACGCAGCCACAGTCACTCGCACCTAGGGATGAAAGAGACTTAGTCTTTTAAGGCTTATTAAAAAGATTCGCCTCTATCTTACAGGACTCGACTCTAAAATTAAGACTGAAGGTTCGAGTTTTTATTAATAACACTTAGTCGTTTTATTAAAAGACTAAAAACTGACACGACTCGAGTTCTTTTATGTAAAAGGGCTCGCACCGTAGTTTGTGTGTGATATACAATATATGTTTTGTAACCTATCAACCAAAAGGAATAATTCACGCCTAACCACTAAACACATTTGGATAAAAAATGACAAGGGGACAAAAAGATTTGGCCTATTCCTTCCCCAGACTATGTGCAGTTACACGGATGAGATTTATGTTAAAAATCCTTTGATAATTAATGATTATTAGCATGATTAGTTAAATCACTGTTAAAGCAGCCGAAACAAAGTGAACAAAAATAGGATATTGTATTCATTATCGACGGGAAACTATTTGAAAATGGCGAGAACTACTACTTTTTTCTATCATTCACCATGGAGTTCACACTGACATAAAATGTCCGTGGTGCGAGTGTACACCAGGTCCATGAAGGTTGGATCGGTATATTTTTTAGTTCGTCTCTTTAGGTGTCCATAGTTTATGCCGATTCTGTGTCATTTGTCTGTCTGTCATTTTGACTTACTCGTATGCAGTCATTGTTATTGTTATGCTATTTCGTTACAAGAATAAAATAATCACTTATATAGTTACCCATTGAGAAAGTAAACAATAGCGCTGTGTTCCCGTTTAGCGAGCCCTCGACTGCTTTGCATGAAATGGATCCAGCTCCAGGATATACGAGGAGTGATCAAAAAGTAGTGATAATGAAACAGAAAATAATATATTTTTTAAATAACAAAAATTTGTTTTTCAACATAGTCTCCTTCTCTATCTACACACCGAGTCCAGCGTTTCTCCAACATTTTTAACCCTTTAAAAAAAAATGATTTCTCTTGGCCTTCCAAAAACCTTTCCACGGCTTCTATCACTTCATTATCATCGGCATATCTATTACCACGCAAGTATTCTATTAGTTTTGGAAAGAGATAAAAATCACTGGGGGCCAGGTCCAGCGAATAAGGTGGGTGATCCACTAATTCGAACCCAGCTTGTTGAATGGCATCCAGTGCAACAGCAGATGTGTGAACCGGCGCGTTGTCCTGATGAAACAAAATGCCTTTTCTGAGTTTGACATGTCTTTTCTCTTTTATAGCCTCTCTCAATTTAGCTATTGAAGATGCATAGCAAACGCCTGTTATTGTGTGTCCCTTCTCAAGATAAATAATAAATAATATTCCTTCGGGATCCCAAAAAATTGAGGCCATGACTTTGCCTGCCGATGAGGTGGTTTGAAATTTCCTTGGAGTTGGTGACGACGGTCTTTTCCACTGTAAAGATTGTTGTTTTGTTTCTGGATCAAAATGGTGAACCCATGTTTCATCCATAGTGACAAATCGAGCCAAAAAATTGTTAGGATCCACATGAAATCTGTCCAACCAGCACCTTGAAAGATTGAGTCTGGTTTTCTTCCGATCTTCTGTTAACATTCTGGGTACCCAACGCGCCGAGGCTTTTCTCATACTCAGATAATCTTTTAATTTTAATTGAACACTGCCATATAAAATGCCAGTTTCCTGGACTAAATAACGCACCGTAACACGACGATCGTCTAGAACAATCTTTTCGACTTTTTCAATTTTTTCCTGCGTAACTGACGTCGATGGCCGGCCCGAGCGGTGCTCATCTTCTGTCGATGTTCTTCCAGTCTTGAATTGAGGTGACCATCTTGCCACAGTAGAATATGGTGGAGCAGACTCACCTAAAGTCTCCACCAAATCACGATGGATCTCTTGCGTCGTTAACTTTTAAAACTGAGGTATTTAATAACGGCTCGCACTTCGTTTTTCTCCATAATGATATTTTACGTCGGAATTCGTCAAACAACTAGACGCGGTTTCTACGTTTCTTAAAATTAAGACTTAATTTTTTGTATCTAACCTCGTAATTAAATGATCTTTAATTATTGGTATGAATGAGTAAATTATGAATTGTACAAGTGGGTCATTATCACTACTTTTTGATCACTCCTCGTATGTCAACTCATTTACGCATGAAAACTTGCGAAAACTTGTAATGATTGCAGATTTTGTGGTGATGTAAAAATAGCAAATTACTTTTAAACCTCTGGTTTATAAATTAAATAGTATATACATGTTTAGAATACATGCTTTCCCCTTTCGTATGTTGCTTAAATTATTCCTGTAACTTGTTGGGGCACAGAACTATGGCAAAATTGGCCATCTCATTTGATATTTACATTCTATCAACACATGCCTCACGACTGTCCATAATGAGTCGCCAGTCTTTTAAGTCCTTGAAGCTGTCTAAATAACAGCTCAGTTTTTAAGTTAAAAAACTTCGACTAAAAAATCTAGTCTTATGACTAAAGGTTGGGGACTAAAAGACTGAGTCAGTCGTGAGGCGTCAAAAATAAGGCGAGTCTTTATCAAAAGCCTTAAAAGACTGAGTCTCTTTCATCACTACCGCATCTCACATAAATCATTTTTTGAAAAATAATAAAGACACATGGTGTAAGGTCAGGGCTGAATGCTGGATCACTGGTCCACTTTTTCAAAAGCTGAAGCGTTGTGACGATGCAAGGGGATGTGATTTCTTGATCGATTTTCTTTAAAGTTTTCAGTGATACTGGGCAAACCAACAACGATGGCGTACTACGCAGCAATAACTGTTTTTGTATTTCGAATGTGGTACAGATGGGACCCGTTCGAAATAAAAAAGATGCAATCTTCTTTTTGCATACATTTCTCGCTGGTCTCAGTTTAGTTGGTGTACTTTTGCCTTCAAACACTTATCTGAAGATTGATGCTTTTTTCCAAAACAATACTATAAATCCATGTATCGTTTCTAATCACACTATCATACACATCATTTGATCGCCCGTGGTATACCTACATCTGCCAAGTCTTTAGTTTTGAATAAAATGCATTTTTACTTGTTTAATTTCCTATTCGTAACTAGCTTTCCGCTTGCAACTTTTTGGGTTTAGTAATAATGCTGGTACGCTCGGTATATTTTGTTGCCACTACAACATAAAACAAAGAAAACATATAAAAAAAATAGAATAAAAATAATGCTTGCTCAAGCAGTACCTACAACTTCAGCTTTTCAGATTATTTAAGTAACTAAGGAATTATTCCCTCCGCGGGCGGCGCGATGCCGGCGTCGGCAAGGGAAAACAATGAGGGGAAACCTGAATGCCTGTCTGTGATAATGATAACCATATTCTCTACTAACAACTAGCTATCACTATTACTTTGAATTTGAAATAAGATTCCAAGGGTATTCGAAACTTCAATCCAATCAGATTCGCAATCATTGGACACTAGCTGCTGAAAGACCATAATTCCCCAGTGAGTTAGTGTGATTTTGCTGACCATATCAATTATTCTGTGATTCAGATATACGTACAATATTTCCTTGACATATCAAGAGCAGAAAGTACCCAATGTTATTATTAACATTACAAACATTTCAAAATTAACAATTAAATTAATGTTTACTACTGTCAGACTAAAATTTATGCGCTCACTGACTATTTAATATCTTTAGTACCGCACAATAACAATTACAGATGCAACGGATCACTATCCGGTTTCCAGTCTATTCAGCGCTCAAATTACTATTCAACCGAATACCTGGATATGTGCTTGTAACATTTCCTAGTTAATCTATATCTATATACAGGGTGGAATTTTGTAATGCCACCTGAAGGAAATGTATTCTTAAAACTGTAGATGGAAAATTGTACTTATTCAAAGAAAACATTCCTTATTTTGAAATAAAAAAATAAAACTGCATTCAAAGATTTTCGAAAATTCGCTTGCCACATCCGGGAATCGAACCGCCTAAAATCTGTAAGAATTCCATTTTATTGCATCGATCGTTAGGGTCAATTATAAGGATGAAATCGCTCTAACAAACTTGGTTAATTAAATGAAAGGAAAACTATGAAATCTTAATAATTAAACAGATGTATCTTTGAGTAAAAGTGCTTTAACTTGACCCATTGAATTTATAAGTCCGGATTTCATGGTTTTCCTTTCATTTCATTTACCAAGTTTGTTGAGAGATTTCATCCTTACAATTGATCCTAACGATCAATGCAATAAAAGTACAGGTTTTCTTACAGATTTTAGTCAGTTCGATTCTCGGGTGTAGCAAGCGAATTTTCGAAAACCCATCAATACAGTTTTCTTTCTTTTTAAAAAATAAAGAAATGTTTTCTTTGAGTACAATTTTATATCTATAGTATTAAGAGTACTTTCTCTTCAGGTGGCATTACAAAATTCCACCCTGTATATAAAAATAAACCCCTATTTCTCCTGGTCACGCTATTACTTGAAAACGGCTTGACCGATTTGGATGATTCTTTTTTGTTGTGTTCCTTATTGTAACGACCATATTAAAAAAAAATGAAAACCGCCAGAACAATTCCCACAGGAACGAAGTCGCAGACGGAAAGTTAGTATAAGATACGTAAAAAATTGGTTACAGGAAACAAAATAAATAAATAAATAAACGCTACACACTCAAAGGCCCACACTAAGGTTTTCCCTTGTGTCGTGGGTCCCTCGGAACACACATAAAGACAAACACAAACACCCATGACCCGAGAACAAACATCTGCTTTTCACACAAATGTTTGCCTCGACTGGGGATCGAACCCAGGACCCGCCGATAAAGAGGCAGCGTCACTACCACTCGACCAAACCAGCCGTCAAACAAAGGTTGAATTAAATAATCAACAAAGCGCTTTTAATATTCAAAGCTAAGCAACGGCAAGTTATGTACGCAAAATCATTCTGTATTAATCAACACTCGCATCGGGGTTGGTGAATCTACAATTAGTTATTATTGGAACCTGCACAGAGCGTTGCGCACGCTATGAAAATGATTCTGAAGGCAAAATCATTCTGTACTTATCAACAATCGCATCAGTATTGGTGAACTTACAATTAGTTATTAGTGGAAAGCTTGCACATCGTGTTGCGCACGCTACGATTAACTCACAGCCGAATATTTGGTATGATCTAATGTCAATGTCAGGCCTAAGCACTATCCGTTGCATCTCTAATTACGGTGTGAAAATGTTGGTACTGTGGTGTGCAGACCTTCATGAAGGATCTGGCATAACGCAACTCCTTTCTCAATCGGTCATTTCGAAGAAGATTATTCGAATAACATTATAAAAGGTTTGAAATGGTATTCGATGTCAGCATTCGAAATGATTGAAGATCTGGTCTTCCGCCATTCATTGTAGAGAGCTCGGGAAGTAATTTCATGTATGCGATCATAGGCATGCAAATAGCACTTTTCCAGGCGTACCTACATTGAAATGTGAATTATAAGTGATTAAATAAATAAGTATTATAGAAATTGAATAGAAGTGCCTGTTTGTTATTCATAAATATACACCTTGCAGAAGAGCTACGTATTTTATTACTTGCCCCCGGAAGAGGTGGTATAGTACCTATACTTACGTCAAACACGCAGCAAAAAATATTTTTTGCTTTTATTTGGGTACCTAACTGATGCTAGAAAAGTATTTACCTATCGAAATAAAGATTTTATAAAATAGAAGTATAGATACGGTCAAAAGTATTAATGATTAAATCCCTTTCCTGTCATATAATCTGCTACCATCGAATATTCTTACAGCAAATGACGAGAGCGTCCTATTTGAGTTCACAAGATTAAATACCTTTGAAATAGGACTTTGCAAAGACAAAGAGATTCTGCCGTTTGAAAGGCAAATTACACGCAAACTCCGCAGTAATCATCCCTAACTAGGTCACAAAAGCAGTGATGGACTAATTTAAAATGTCGAGTTCAAATTAGATACAATAAGACAACTTAAATTTTTACCCCCGACGAAAAAAGAGGGATGTTATAAGTTTGGCGTGTGTATCTGTGTATGTTTGTCTGTGGCATCGTAGCTCCTAAACAAATAGGCAGATTTCGATGCAGTTTTTTGTTTGAAAGATTACGGCAACGAGATGGTTCTTACTATATTTGATCAAAATTGGTTCAGCTGTCTAAAAGTTATAGGTAAGCTATGAATGACGGAGATGATATACTTTTTTTAGAAGCGAGTAAGGAAGACAATAACTAATAGCCCCAGAAATAAGAAACATAGTGGCCACGGTAGACACCCTCTAGTGTCCCTACAAATGTGATTTTGTAGGTATCGAAACTATCTTTCGATAGTTCTTGACCAGATTTCTCTAACAAAAGTCCGTGAACAAACAATGGTTTAAGGCAGAAATGCCAAATAAAAACCAAAAACCAAAATGGAATTCACCAAAGAATAAGCGAAAATAATAGTCTGGCGATACTTGTGTGTGATGATATCCTGCGTGCAATATATGACGCGGAACAAATTCCAGAAAAACAAAGGTCACGAGAATAGCAGCGTTTGATACTGGGCGATTACTACAGCGACGGAACTCGTATGACAATAATTTATTCCTAGGATTTAAAAAGATTGAGAATTATAGTTATTTTTTTATGAAATGCTAAATGATTTTCATATAGTAATTGATCACTTTTGATAAATGTGGACAAATACAATAAAACTAATTAACTTTTAAACAAATCTATTTTTTTCTCGTTAAATATCCTCTTATTGATACAGTAACATTTATCACAACCGAGGCCCGATTGCAGTTAATTAATTAAAACACCCAAGTCAGATGCACAATACTCATTGACAGCAGCAGTAAAGTTAGGTTTATCAAAATTAGTGAATACCATTTAGATTGATTAGATTATAATATTATTTAATTAAAGTTACAAGATTTAAAAAGCTTTATCATATATTTAACTTTGACAGTTTTTAAGTCTAGATTTAAATCTCCATCTACAATAATGCCAAATCTATTCCATTGCAACAATAATATAAGATGTCATATTTGATGGCCATAAAAACTGACATCTTTAGCTTAAACATCTACTCTATAATTTATCGATAAACAGTTGTTCGACGGATAATACCAGTAAACGATACTTTTCTTTCAAATTCAATCTGATTTACGTAATTGTAAGTAACAGGCTCGCTCTCGAAATGCAATATTTGTTTGAGTTGATTTTATGTTAGGTATTTCAAAACCAATATTCTTTAACATAAATTTACTAGTATTTTATCAGAAATTAACGCACGAAGATATGCAATGGCACGAATACTAGAAACACAACCATTTTAC
The DNA here is from genome assembly GCA_949987775.1 of Aproaerema taeniolella. Classification (NCBI taxonomy): domain Eukaryota; kingdom Metazoa; phylum Arthropoda; class Insecta; order Lepidoptera; family Gelechiidae; genus Aproaerema; species Aproaerema taeniolella. The sequence continues at coordinate 30,279,574 of OX465242.1, read as the reverse complement.
GTGAATAGGATAAAACATTCGCTGGTGCAAAAACAACTCACGTTAATGCGGCGCAATATCTCTTCCAATTAGTGCTAAAATAACGGCCATATATAAAATCATTAGAGAGTATTTTCCGAGTAGTTATTTCATTGAGCACGCCCCATGTACAGCTTCAACTACAACTTTTATAGTCATTGTTCTTAGCTTTTACAGAAAAAAAGGTAGTAGCAATTATTGCAATAAACCTTGTAATTTAATTATTACATAGTGCCCGGCGACCAACATTTAATTGATACCTAGAAATCGTAAAACATCACACCCGTGGAAAGTTTTATATAATTTGTCGTCGCACGTAACGACGCGGTGCGGTTTTTCCCGTTTTCCGTCGCACGGAAACAAAATGTATCAAAGTTCTCTAAAACTCATGAATACACAAGATACATAACGGTGGCTACGATGCCAGTTGTATATTGGCAGTCTATAAATTAGTTATCGAATCTTAAAGATCTGAATGTGCCCGCTAATCTGAACATAAACATAGATAACAATGTGATAAAAAAAAAAATTGTCACGATGTTCTTAGGGAATGTTGTTTAATTTTAAGGAGAATCTCTCCTAAAGATTTGTTAATTGACTTAAAGTACCCCATATCGAATATTTAGCTTTTTTTACAAAAACATGAATACTAATGTGTTTATCGATAGTCGAAAGTCAATCTCTACTGATGCGGTGTCACCAACATGAACAGGGTCTTCCTCGTAGTTACACTTGTGTAACTACCAGTGTAACCACGAGGAACGCACGATCTATACGTATTAGACCAAGATCCCAGGGCCGCCAGACCTTACTTATTTTCTCAGTAACTAAAAGTGTGGGAAAGAGTAGTGCTAATATGTACTATTAACATATAAATACTTGCTAACCTGGGCCGACGGCCAATTTTTGGCTACCAGGTTCTGAAGGTATTTCCAAAAATTACTCACTTATCTTGAAGTCTGGGTGCTATAAAAAGTATTTTTATAGTTCCCTGAACATCATATAAAAAAATCACAGCTCAGATTGTAGGTACCATCGCATAATTTACTTGCGAATTGTAAAGCGTCTGGCAGGAATTACAGCCGACGGAGAGTGTTTGGCGGTGTTTATCATTAATTTTTATATTTAATTAATGATATTCTATAAGACATCAGCACCCATACTTCACGACAAGTGAGTAATTTTTGGAAGTACCTTCAGAATTAGGGAAAATTGGCCGTCGGCCCAGGCTAGCAGGTGTTTATATGTTAATATTACATATTAGCACCACTCTTTCCATCACTTTTGGTTACTGAGAAAATAAGTAAGGTCTGGCGGCCCTGGGATCTCAGTTTATATAGAAACATAAAGAAAAACAGACTACCGTAATATACGGGAAAACTGATGAAGGCTTCCTATTTTATATGTGTATCTGTACCAATGTAGTAATCGTCGTGGGTACCTATACCTATTGATTTTAATGTTTACTAAAATTTTTGACTTTTAACTTATTCCACTAGACAACTAAAACACTGTTCCACTCGTATTAGTGGATAAATGCTTCTAACGTTGCGTTTCGGCAATCATCTCTTTTCCGAATGTACACTTTATGAATTACTAGCTTTACGCCCGGGACTTCGTTCCCGTGGAAATTTCGGAAAATTATGTAGCCTATGTGTTAATCCAGGGTATCAGCTACCTCCATACTAAATTTGATCAAAATCAGTCCAGCCGTTCTCGAGTTATAAGTGTTGTAACAAACACGACTTTCTTTTATATAGATATAGAATATAGATATAGATATAGATATATAGATTAGATTATTTTTTCTTATCGTGTATGTATTGTCAAATGTGTGGCAAACTTAGAGTTTTTAAACCGCCAAATGGCCCCAGACTTAGATTTAGAGTTATCGTCAATAATTTGTATTCGGAACTACAAACTCTATTTTTGCTTCGATTTATTTTCATGTGTATTACTTATTCCTATGTCTAAAATGACTTATAATTACGCACTTTATTGTTCTTTAGTTATAATGTCAGTACAACGAACTTTTTCGTGAGATAATAAGAAAATAGGAGCACTTTAATTGCGGGAGGAAATATGGGCCAATGTCTTGGTTACCGGAAGCCATGACTGTATCATGGCTCTTCGTACTGCAGCTACGGCGGTTTTCCTCCGATGAATTCAATATGAGGTGAGTCGTAAATTAGATTTTGTACACAAAAGAGTAAAGAGCCTTTGAATAGTTCACAATGCGGAATGAGGCACAATCATACTAAATATCAACATAAAATGGAAGATATTTCAGAAAATGTTAAATTAAACTTTGTTCACTCACTACGGAATTCAAAGCGAACACGGAGACTAAGCCGCTTAGGCTAGTTGCACAGAACAAAACACAATGTGTTAGGTTTTCAAGGGTGAAGACAAAATAAATAATAGACAGCCTCAGCGCACTTAGAAAGTTCTAGTCAGAACATCAAAATAGCTTTGAAAGGGTAGTCGTGGATGAATCAGTATGCGGTTAAAAGTAAGTAACACGTTTGAATACATAGTAAAAGTCAGAGTAAAAGAGTTGAAAAAAGAAAAAAAACAGCGTCACAGACGCGTTCAAAACCAACAAATACCTTACGCCAGTATTTCCCCAACTATGGGTCGCGACCCACTGGTGGGTCGCGAGAAGATTTTAGGTGGGTCGCGGTGGTAACACCAAAAAACGTGTGGTTCGGTCAGCATCCGCACGTCGTGTGTAACTCAGCTCAGCGGGGCAGCGCGCGGGCGGCGGTGGCGAATGCAACTAGCCAAAGAGGGATTTTATTTTTATTTATTTTTAATTTTTCCCAACGCGCTAAATTAGGTACGTTACTGCAACGTTAGGTCGTAAAAATACCATATCCTTTAGTAAATTTTTAGGTCGAGGTGGGTCGCCAAATTTGGACTATCATTTTGGTGAGTCGCCGCCCAGTGAACTTTGGGAACCACTGCCTTACGCTATTTGTAGAGAACCTCAATCGACATTTGTCTTTGAAGACGTGCCGTTAGTAAAATGGTAATAAATGTAGGAAAACTGGGGTTCGCAGGGCTTTCTCGTCAAGGATAAGAGGTGTTATTTGTGACTCGAATTGTAACTGGGGCTTCAGCGTAGCATAGCAATTATTTGGAGCGATTATTGGTCTGCCTATCAGCCCATGTAGGGAACAACAATGTTCAAATAATAATTTAAATTCTTAATTTGAAATCTTAGTAAATTGCATTTTAAAGCTTCTTATTTCACAAATGGAACCCTGAATCGAAAAATAATAAAAAAATAATACTCCATACATTGTAATTGGCCGGTACAAAAAATCATTCCCGTTTAACTTTTTTTTTAAGTTTTTAAATAACGACTCGGAATAGTACGTGACACACGTGAAAAAATTCGAAAATTATTGAAAATTTTCTAAGGTTATCGAAAAATTTCTAAGTTTTTATAATTAAATATTTTCAAAGAACCCTTCACGAAGGTATAGTTTCATGCGTCTGAATCAATTTCAAAAAAACACTTTTTCGCACCGCTGCAGGCACCACTTTTAAGAGTAGCTCGAATGTCGCTAGCGCATCTTCCGACGAGTTTACTGCATCCCAAGAGTTTACGGAGGCTATATGGAGCGGCCCTCAACGTTTGACCGGTATGCTGTCTAGGAAGTCCCTAATTTGGAGCACAGAGAACGCAGACGCGTTTTCATGGTTAGCCAGAAGGCGGCGGAGCCCCTAGTTAGATCGCTTACAGCTCATAACCAACAGTAAAAACTAGTGGCAAGCATTTGGTATAATATACAATTCAGCCAGAGTTGATGCTTCCTACATTTAGTAAAGGAATTGATACCAGGTACCCCATCCAAGTGATACAATTAGCAGTTAAAACCTTTCCTGTCTCTCGTTCGCTTTTCTTTGGTTGGCGTTGGTTCATTTTGCGCTTTTTTTTTGAACGCTTCTTCCTAATACAAAACTCTTTATTAAAATTATTAAATAATAAATTATTATTTGAATCTCTTTATACATGTAATTTACCAATTAATTTTATCTTCAATCAACATTTTCACTGTTAGAACGTTTTCTTCCGTAACAGTTTTGTAAAAGTATCAACGTACTTTCTGAGCAGGTGTAGTATGAATATAGATTACACAAGTGCCAATAGAATTCGCACACAATAGGATACGTATAAATGGGATAAAATATCAAATGCGTTAAACTTCTTTCACGACAATGCGCCAACCATTAGAGCGCGCGAGTGATGGAAAAAGAAATAACACCATAGCATTATGTAATGCATATAGGTAGGCTCTATACCTGTATTTTTTAACCTTTTTCATGACACGACCCCCACAGTAAGAAAAAATATTTCTTGACTCCCCGACCCTTCGCTTTTTTTTCATGTATGTTATGCAATATTTTTTTGCATTTTCATAACTAGAAGGATATAAATACTAATAAGTATAAATATATAAATACTTAGGGGTTTTTAATACTCAACTTCAATATGTATTTAGGTTACGTGTTGCTTTTAAAAAAAAAAGTTTAAGTGTTGTTTATGATTTTAAATGTGGTTTTCGGCGAACTCTTTCAACTATGTAGAAGCACAATTGCTACTTTTCGATAAAGAGATAAGGTGTGGTTTCGAGCGGCCAGCTCTCGGACTATTACCAATATTTTATAAATGATCTATCAAAGAGTTTTTAAATGTGATACTTGATTGGTTTATATTTTCTTAGATATAGAGTAAGATCCCAGAGCGATAAGACAAGTTATTTTCTCAAAGATGAAACCTTAAGTTCTCAGTAGCGTCTCATGTGCTTTGTATACCTGCGTGCTTGTGAAGCTTGCCCTGTGACACCCACGCAGGTACCAGGCGAGAAAGGTAACTAAAAATAAGAGTTACTTAAATTTAATTTATATGGTTTATTTTTAGATATATTTTATAGAATATAATTCTCAAGTAGTATCGCAAGTGTCAAACACTTTTCATGGACCAAACGCTTAAAGCTTCACAAAAAATAAATGAACTTTACTTAGTTTTTAATGTCTGATTTTTAAATATGATATCAAGATAACTATTACAAAATTATATTTAATCAGTCAGACAAATTGGAATGACCAAAAATCCCCTAAACACAAGATATATTCGGCCGTGAGTATAAGCGCGAGAGCACTATGCATGCGTTTCAGAGCGAGTGAGGCGTCCATAGTAACTCGGTTCTCCTTCTTTAACTCACAATCTGTTTCAGTCTACTTATAATAATACTGAGAAATTTATTACGGAACACAAGTGGGTAAACCTGCCAAACTGGTATTACGTCTAGAATTTAGAGTTCTAGGTGAATACCATAAAGTATAAAGTGAAAAACAAGAATAGAGTAAAGTATAAGTGTAGAGGTAGACTAGGATTCCACCTAGGCTTTAGGACTTTAGGTCACTAAGTCCTAGGTGTAAGTATAGAGTACCTAGGCGTTACGTCGAGGATTCTAGGTCCTTAGGGTTAGAATCCTAATTATTTAATTGCAAAAGTGAATATCATGGAAGAAGAATCATTAAAATGTATATTTTCTAAAAAATTTAATGATAAATTAAAATGATTTTCTGAACGGACATTTCAAAAGTTCAAGATACGAAAAATTCATAAACTAAATTCAATGACATAGTTTTACCGGATGATTTGTACGAAAGTAGTTATCACCGAGAATGTTATAAATGCTTTAGAGCTTTGCCGAAAAAGTATTATTCTGCAACTTCAGAAAAACAAAAAAAATGCTGAAAAAAAATGCATCGAGTATCGGTGAAAATTCATTAGTACCATTGACATCAACCTTACCAAGTGATCCCATAATTAATAATGAAGCATATACACAAAGTACTTCAAGGCAACTAACTTATTCTACGGTTACGAATTCAGATATAGCATGAAACTCAAGTCCAGCTAGTACTGTACTTGAACCTATTGTAATACCTGTATACCTGTATTTAGGTACAGTACTAGCTGGACTAGTACTAGTGGCTCAGGAGCCAGCTGTTGAATTAGAATCCATCGAACCAGTCTTATCTCTTTCTGAAGAATTTCCTGTAGTATTTGAATGTACTATTGATTTCTCTTCTCCTATTATTCCATTTGAAAGTGATGTGAATACCGAAGAAAACCACGCAGTTATATATTATGGCCAAAAAACTAAATGACACAAATTGAAAAGATTACCACTGCATGCGTCCGATAAAAACGATTTCTTAAAAAAACCAAATGAAGAAGAGGAAGACAGCGTAGTTAATTGAGAAAGTACAAGATATTATCGATTTAAAAGTATACTATCGCCATAAATGTCAATTGGAGTATTCTTATAAGTTGTCATCAGAAAATAATACAGTTAAAACGTCTTGGCAATGATCTTCGTCAACACCATCGAGCTGTTTTTGACGAAGTTTGTAATTTTATACAAGAAAATTTTATAAAGAGAGGTCAGTCTTACTTTCGAACTTATCTCCACAGACATTATATGGAGTTATTCAAAGAGGAAGTAGAAAACTATGAAGAAGTAATCAGGAATTTTGCTCCACACAACTTAGAGAGCATAATAAACAATGTATTTATGAAAGAGGTTATATTTTTAATGTGCCAAAATAAGAAATTACTTGCTCCGAAACATGTTACTATCATCAATAAGAAGTTGTTCGAAATTTTAAAGGATCAGGACATCCTGAATAAAGCTGCTTTGATATTGAGGAAATCGGTGTTGCAAGCCGAGAAAACCAAATTGTCGAATAATTTGTCTGTACAGGACCTTAAGGCCGGAGAAATTTCAGTGCCGCAAGATTTATAGCAATTTTATTACTCTTATTGCAGGAAGTAACAGCAAAAGGAAAAATATTCCAAAACGACAAGTTCAATCTTTGAGTGAAGATGCTGTGTACGCTATCTTTAATGGTAAATGTAAAATGTCAAAGCATATTAAGCTTGGAATGGCTTTAAAAAGCTTAACAAGCAGTCGTTAAATAATAGAAATCATCCAGATATACGGCTATCCAGGGGTAGAGGAGTTGGAAACTGAAACTACTTTTTACACCATGCAAAAATCAACTATATGTCCTGAGCAATAAAAAACCGAATCTATGCACTGGAGTTGCGTTTGATTATTTTGATCGGTTTGTGGAAACCAAAAGTGGGAAAGACACGTAACACGACACAGTCGGTATAATCTATCAAAACGTGGACCCAAATACTTCACATGAAACAGAAACTCCAAATTTACCTTCTGCCACCAGCGAAGAATCGGAAACGACGGAAAAAAGACGACGAAGAACAATGGAGATCATAGAGGTAGAAGGTAGACCATACATGACTAAACCCAAGATGACTGATAATTTACAAATTTCTATTCGTGAAGCTGAATAAACACTGCCTGTTAATTTTAGGCCATAGTCCACTACGCTGGCCCAATGCGGGTTGGTGGACAATGATTATTATACAAAGCAAATTGTTTCTTATCTGACTCCGATAAATTTACCGCCCACAAACACATCAGTTGTTTTGGAAACAATGAAGCAAAGCTTAAAAATTTGCCAAGAGCTCAAACAACCTTGCATTTAAGTTACTTATGATCTGGCGATAGTAAAAGTTGCCTTACAAATTTAAGCTACTGAAGCACCCAAGTTTGATAATTTATTTATTCATTTAGGACCATTCCATATCATGATGTCATACTTTAAAGCTACAGGGAAATTTATAGTGGATTGCGGCTTGTTTAACGTCATGGCGCAAAGTCAGGGTCAGTTGCAGGATTTCAGGAAGGAAAACATTTCAATCGGTGTAAAAGGCTTCATCCGTTGATGTCAGTAAGTCTGGAGATTTTACATTTTAAATCTTTTTTAGATATCAATAATGTAGAAGTTGCGGATAAAATTATTGAATAAATTACGCGTCTGCAAAATACTCCAATGTCATCGTTTAAAATTGAAATGAAGAGTTGAAGGAACTATTAAACAATTATTGCTTTTAAAAACAACAGACTCTGAACGGTGAGCATGAAAAAACATCGCAGTTATATTTAATATACATAAACCTTGTCAACTATTATTTAATTCTGTCTAGAAGCATTCGTATTGGAGATTTTGATCTACGTATTACCGAAAATCGCAAATTTATTTTTCATCTGTAACCAATCATTTCATCATGCTCGTTGGACTGTTAGATACTGCTCAAATTTATTGAACGTTGCCGATTCTAATACCAATTGGTACGAAGATTTCCAAGAAGGTTTTTTTTTTGTATTCGAAGAACCAATAATTCTTTTTATAAACAACCAATTGATCTAGTTCTTGAACAAACAATAAACGCAGATGCAGATAGGAAACTCTCTGGTATAAAACATTTCACAAATTCAATTTCTGCTCGTCGACAATGGGTCAGGAATCATGATGTCAGATCCACTATTATTAGTTCAGTGTATAAAGATTTAGGCTTGCAAAAGGAACAAGACGTTTCGGCCGAGCTCAACAACAAACAACAGTAGCAAAAATTTTTCGAACAAAAAACACAAAAAAACAAAAAACAGTAGCAAAAATTTATCGACACTTTTGATTTATTTATAAATCCATTCGACTCACAAGAGCCAAAAGATCTTTTAATCAATATTTCATCAGGTAAAGCCGCATCAGAGTCGGTAGATTTTTTATGTTGAATATTGAAAAAAATGGTGACGATAAACGTCAAACTTTTATCTCTGAGTGTAAATTGGATATTCGCAGATTCGAAAAAAGTATTAAGAAAACACCACTGAAAAACTTTTTACTGGACTCCAAAAAGAAAAAATAGGTGGTAAAATACAAGAGGTACGAATGCAAAGAGATGTTTTTGGGCGTATCCTTGGCATATCTATAGAACACAAAGTAGATATGGCCAAAATTCTATGCTATCCCATTACTCCAATCCCATTATCTATGTGCCATTTTGATGGAGCTATTTGTAAAATCCAGAAATCCACCTTGATGAAATCTTTGGAGAAAGGTTTAGAGCACAATACACCTGCTCAAATAGATATTTTATTCTTTTTGCTACATATACCATGGAAATGTCCCAAAAACTTTTGGAGCTATCTTAAAAAAATGCTTCAAATGGTAACTTAACTGGAAGCGACAAGATATTTCTCTCCTTCGATTAAAGATTACGGAAGATCTCTTCGCCAAGAATCGACTCAACTGGATTTCAATATTGCTACTCCCGATCAAGTTAGACCGTCAGATTTTTTAAAAGAACTGAAAAATATCCATTTTAAACAGGCCCTTGGTGATTTATTTTTACACTGGACATCTGGTGAAATGGTACCTTTTGTTGAGAATAAACGGATATTTATAAATTCTAAAAAATATCATTCTTAAATCGTTGATAACAACAAAGTTGTAACAGGTGTAGATGACATTTTATCCTGTCCAGAGCTTGAGGAAGCTGACACGAAAATAGTTTTTCATGTTTGTAACATAGAAGCTTAAGCAAATTTTTTTGTTAGATGTTCTGATAGTGATATTTAGATAATTATGTTAGGACATATGCATAATCTGAAAAATGATGATTCCAATGTATGGTTTCACGCAGGCACCGGAAATAACCAAAGATTAATTTAAAAAACAATACTAAAAAATAGAATTTAGAAAATTTACTTTAAAGAAAAAAAAAATTCAACATGGCTTAAGAGTTTGAAAAAAATTAAAAAGGGAAAGGTACGCTGATATCGCTTTAATTTGAACACAATTAATAAAAATAAAACCACTACTCGCACTGCGTTACTCGGTCTGAGTGTTGTGGTTCAGTAACTTTAGACAGAGGTTAAGAAAATATGATTCGGCAAAGCAGTCACACTTGTGAAGAATGTACCTTGAAAAATTTATTTTATTTGGCTTTGAACGCAATCAAAAAGGAAGTTAGTGACAATCTAGAGCCAATCCAGGGTATTTATGAGAAACATATTGATATCTTGAAAGAAAAGATTGAACAAAACGATATTGACTTCATCCCAAGCTTAAAAAGTTACCAGATGGTTTGTACAAAAGAAAAGACGAAAGAAACATTTGAATTGTGGGAATCTAAAATTTAACAAAGTAGCTAATGTGAATATTCCGAAGTCTCTAAAAAGCGATTATGAAATCACAATTATGAATGCCGCCAAAGAGGTATTTCCCGACGCAAATATATATGGACGTCTTTTTCATTATCAACGGACCATTAACAGACAATAGCAAAGAAACTTGGTTTGACGACATCAGCTGAGAATAGAAAACGTATAAGAATGGTATCAAACCTACCGCTTTTATCAGAATGTATCAGAAGTGGCTAGTTAGCGATACTAGAAACCTGTCCAGAGAGTACTGAAACTAAGCAATTTAAAAGTTATTTTGAACGTCAGTGGTTGAAAAACTTATCGATGGACACGCAAACATCGTACAACCAATTTATTGGAAGGATGGCACAGAAGATTGGCCGTTAAAATACCAAGAAAGCCAAACATCGTATTTCCTAATACCAAAGTTATTAGGAGTGACTATAAAATTAAAAATAATTTATTTTTATCTATGAAAAAAAAAACCGGAGCAATTCAGATATCTTATACGACTCCAAATATTAAATTATTTGCAGAAACGTGATGATGGGGAGTTGACACCGTTCCAATTCCTTCGGAAAATGATTTTTAGCAGATTGCATTTAATAACGATGTCAAATTAAAGGGTCCGTGTCAAGCCAAGTATGTAGTATGTACAAAAAAAAGTTTTACGCAGCCGACTGGCTCCCATTGTGATGAGATTTTAATTAATTTTTTTAGTAGGTAATTTAGTTTGTAAGTTGCAATTTTTCGTTAATATGTTAAGTCCATTGATTTATTATTTTTCAAGATACGGCACGTCCATATTAAATGTCAACTAAAAATAGGCTTAATCAGCCTATGAAATTGAAAAAAAATCCCCAAAGTATACCTGTATACGAAAGCGGCGCTGTTATATTTAATATGGACGTGCCGTATCTTCAAAAACAATAAATCGATAGATAAGTTAAATGAATATCTTTTATATTTGTCCCTTAGATTCACAAGATTATTTCAAAATATTAGAGCAAATTTATGAACTCTAGTTTTAATTTGTCAAATAACTGAATAAGGAAATTCTAGAATTTATCGATTCTAAACCAAAAACCTGGACGTGCCGTTTCTTCAAAAATAATGGAATAACGGTACAATAGCTGTTGTATCTTTGCTTTCGAAAGTATTAAAGGGACTGATCGGTCTTCTTTCACTCTTATCCTATTTTTACTAAAGCGTTACTTTATCTTTCCTAACCTGTCCATTTTTCAATAAGATCTACTTTCCCCATTGATCTTATTTACAAATTAAAAAACAGGAGTGTACGATAAAAGTTCATAAGTTTTATTTACTACCTTATGTACAAAATTTCATCAAGACTAGGTACTGGGTACTAATTATTCTGATTGGACATTATAATGATTTGACATAATTTGGCTGGACATTACTCTGATTGGACATTATTCTGGTTGGATATTTTTATGATTGGACATTAATCTGGCTGGACATTATTGCAGCTGGACATTCTGGCTGGACATAAGTCGTACGAATGATCCAAATCACCCTCATGTATGTTCCACAATTTTTTGAAGTTTTAGAAGTTACAATGCATTTTATAAAAAATTTCATAATTATTATTACCCGACATAGATTTATATTTTTTTGTCTTTCTTTTGAACATTTATGAATATAGTTTTTAGCGGTAATTTACAGCGATAATATCAGCTACCACCTGAAAAAATTGAAATCGATTTACAAGTTTCAAGAGTATTCAAAAACTTCAGCAGACATTGAGGTTTCAGAATCAATAAAAAAACTCAATTAAGCTTTATTTCTCGTAAACCGCGCTTAAAGTAAAACAGTGAACGCTGCAGGAGCTTTCCTACAAAAGAGCACGGTGCTCTTAAAATTAACGCATGAAAATGGTCTTAGGTAATATTACTATTAAACTTCACGCTTAATTTCTTTTGAAGTAGGCGGAGTACCACTCTCACTTTTTCTTTTAGTCATTGATATTCTCCATATGTATTTTGTATAAAAAGCCATGATGTCGTGTGCTGATCAGGTTTTCGCGTTTCCAGGTCTATTTCAGGATTCTCAGAAAACCAGAGAATCCGAAAATCCGTAAGTCGGCTGTCCTTAACTTACAATAAGTATCTCTCAAAAGTGGTCATAACGCATGAAAATGGACATAAGGTAAGAAGTTACTGACAAACTCAACGCTACATTTCTTGTGGGATAAGTGGACTACCTCTCTTGCTTCTTCTTTCAGTCGTTGATATTGGCTGGTAAGTTTGTATAAAAAAAAAACATTAGGGTTTTCGAGTTTCTAGGTCTGTTACGGGATTCCATCTCTACAATACCCACGGGAAGAGAAGTCAGTTCAATTCATTTTTTTTTTCAATAGGTAAGTTTGCGACTTGGCGTTCCACTATAGGCGGAATGTAAACCTATTTGCAGGTAAAAGATTAAAAGCAAAAGTACTCGTAAATAGAATCTTGTATCTGGTTTGTCATATCAAAAAAATGCTAGCCACTTTCTGTCCGAATTCCAAAATTTCAATTCATAGCCTAGTATTTATATATGTTTTAAATACAATTAAATAAACAATTATTTAATACTTAGCATCGTAAAAATAGTTACTACCCCAATACAGGTACAAGTAGGGAAATCTGTAATTTTTTTTGCGAATGTGACATTACAGAATTTTTTGCAATTCCCACGGGAACGAAGTCCCGAACGGATATATTTGTACATAACAAGATGCAGCTGATGTCAAAGTCATCAACGAATCGTTTGTATTTTCAATGAAACCGTACCATGAATAAATCATTTACGCATGTCGTTATTAGGCTGAATTGATATTATTATGTATGTCAACTCGATTCCGAAGTCTATCGCCTGTGGACAAAAGCTGCGGCAATTATACAAATCTATCTAGTTACACACTAGGCAAAATTAGAAAGTTTGTTTAGCACAAGGTTATTTTGAGCTGTGATGTTACTACTAAGTATTTCGATAATGGTTCTTAAGTAGTCACAAATTCAAATAACACATATTTCAAAATAACAATTCCGAAACGTAATCTTACATTAAAATCTTCGTCCCTTTATAGACGAAACAAAATTATTGTGTCTGTTTTCATTTTACTCCTTATGACAAGTTGACATTAAGAAAAATATTTCTCGACACCCTGTCACTTATTTTCACAAACAATTTGGTTTATCACGTAATTTACATTATTTTCTGAATGTCTCTCAGCAAACAGTGTCTGATTCGTTCTTGTCTTTTACTAATTCGAAATACAAAATTTGCCGAACCATAAGAAAAAAGAGGCACTGTACGTAATGCTTGAGAACCAGTGAACTTTGCTCCGTGATTTTGTTGGAATTGCATCAACGCGATGCGATGCCATTGAAAAAGTGACAGACCACTGTTTTAAAGGAAGACCTAATGATGATATGCAACTAGCTTTCTGCCCGTGACTTCGTACGCGTAAAATGTATTCTTTTTTGCTTTGAAACCCTGCGCCAAAAAATCAGGACTACGTAGCTACAACCTGAGGATATTATAACCAAATAAAACAACCTAAAATGGCAATCGTCTAGATTTTTATGACATTAAAATGACAATCAATATCTGTAGTTTTCCGTTCCCGTGGAATTTTTAGGAATATAAATATCATTTTCGTAAAGAGCGCCTCTAAAAATCTCGAAAGAGATTATAAGTTATAGCATGACTAGGAGAAATAGGGGTTCATTTTCATATAATATAGAGGTAGATTATCTCTGATTATCATGAGAATTTTAGGAAATGCTTTCTTAGCGGGATTAAACTTTACCTACAAAAGTCTCATGTAAAATTTTTAAACTTCTAGCTTTAGTAGTTATGGCTGTCGGTTGATGGGACAGTAAAATTTTCTTGCCATTTACTCCATGGGAATTTGCTAAATTATTTCTTAATACTTTCCTCCGTTACTGATTCTAGGTCCAGCGGTTTCGGCTATGCGTTGATGTGTTTTTGTAGATATACATTAGATTTCACCAATGTTTTTTGTACTTGCGTATAAGAATTGGAAATGGAATGGAAACAAAGTAAACACATCAACACTGTCTAGGAATATTTCAAAATTTTTCATACAGAAGAGATCTTTTTGAGAAGCTATAAAAGCATACTAGAGACACCTGGAGGGATACAATTATCAGATGAGCAAGGGCTAAACCTGAGTTTTCAATTCTAATCAATGAATTTTGTTTTTCTTGAAATTTGTGAAAACGTGACCAAAATGAAAACGAAAATGTACTCGTTTCCTGCTTTTTGTATGAAAACAATGAAAAATTAATTTCATTGATTAGAATTGAAAATTCAGGTTTATCCCTAGACAGTGTTGATGTGTGTATGTAAGCTATGTACAGTCAAAGGCAAAAATATGTATACACCACAAAGTCTCATAAAACGTCACCTTCAACAAGATCATAAATATATAAACATCAAGGAGTTCATAAAAATGTACACACTGTGGTTGTTAACTATGTATGCAATAAGTGCAATAACATATACTCAACATTGGTAACCGTAATTTGGTTACATCTTTATTTGAATAAATATGTATGCAATAAGTACAATAATATATATTCAACAACAGTACCCTAAATTTGGATACATTATTATTTGAATAAATATGTAAGCACCGTGGACAGACAGAGGATTTTACCGCGTTCTCTCTCTGCGAGGAGAATGGATTCTTTCACATGTGGGTTTCGTGTGGCGGTCAACTGTATCGGCCTAAGTAGTATAAAATTTTGGTAGTCTTGTCTGTTACCATCTATAAATACTGATTATCCCCCTATTAATATAGTTATCAATCAATTCATTTAGATCGTCAGCTTCTCATTACTAGGGTTTTTAGTGTTTCTACGGTATCTAGATAGTAGTCACTTGAATTAATAAGGAAATGTGAGTCCCGTTTACAAACTTTTTATTTAAATAGTCTAGTGAATATATTCAGTCTTCTTTTACTAAAATGTGTCAATTTTTTTTTTTACATATTACCAACAACAACTGTTAACAGCTTAAAATTGAACTTACTTCAAAAAGCGAAAAATAAAGACAACAGCATTTGATGCGCTATGTACCTACCTACTGATCTGTTTGAAGTCGGTGCGAAGGCGGCCTGTAAAACATAATTTTCTTGGTATCGACTTCAAACAGTTTAATAGGTAGGTACTATAGCACATCAAATGACGTTGTCTTTATTTTTCGTTTTTTTGAAGTCGGTTCATTTTTTTTTATTAATTTTTTTTTCCATTTTTTGTGTAAATTATAACCATTCACTTTTTTGAAGTCGGTTAATAAAACGAAGTGTTAGCTTTGTACAAGTATAAGCGGATCATTATTTTGATTACCTATTTATTTTACAAACAAACTGAGAACTTCCTTTTTTTGAAGTCGGTATAATACCGAAACATTCTCCTAAATGTAACAAATACTTTTCTGGAAACCGCATCAAAATCGGTTCAGCCAAACGCGAGACAAGACATACATGTCTCGCGTTTGGCTGGCATACATGAAAACAGGTCAAACTGAGAACCTCTTTATTAAAGTCAGTTAAAAACAAAACTTTTTCTCAGAGAAATTTTCAGATCTGAACTCATAAATTCAACAAAACTACATACCTAGACCACAACTGTCATTTATGACTTATGACTTATGACAAAACAAAATTTTTGAAAAATGAATTTTCTTTTTACTGACAGGCATATTGTTGTATACATGTTTATGGAATTTTCAATGTTTACAATTTATTGCTCATAATATGAGTAGATATTTATATACTTATTGCATACATAGTTAACAACCACACAGTGTGTACATATATATGAACTCCTTGATGTTTATATATTTATGATCTTATTGAGGGCGACGTTTTATGAGACTTTGTCGTGTATACATATTTTTGCCTTTGACTGTACAGCTTGAGATTTACAGATATGATAGTGAAAAAACACATGTAAAAGTGACACAGTAAAACTTACCTAGGTAGTCCAGGTTTGGTTGTGATATTTTGGCCACTTTTATTGACCATGGAGGTACCGTCATCATCTCGGTTGGGTCAGGCCCGATGATATTTTCTAAAAAAAAATTACAATACATTGGGTGATTTAAAAAAGTTTAAGAAAATTAAGGATGTGAATCAGCCCACAAAACTGAACTATTTTCCCCAAGAAACATAGGTGGAAATATATAAAAAAAAAAAACTTTCGTACAACTTGAGCGATCAGTAGGTTTGCTTTTGTGTGGAGAGTCTAAATTTTTCTGATACTTCATATTGTTTCCTTGGGGACAGTTCTTTTATTTCATGGAGAGAATCCCTTTAAGTTTCGCTAATCAAATTTAAAAAACACTATTCACAGGGTGTAAGGGACAGAGTGACGAAACTGAAAATCATGATTAGGAGATTCCAAAAGCGATCCAAGGGAAGTTAGACACAACTCAGAACCTCTCATATTCGCGAGTAAAATCCTAGAAACAACAAATCGCAGCACTGTGTCAGGTTTGTTAGTT
This sequence comes from Aproaerema taeniolella, assembly GCA_949987775.1. NCBI lineage: Eukaryota > Metazoa > Arthropoda > Insecta > Lepidoptera > Gelechiidae > Aproaerema > Aproaerema taeniolella. The sequence continues at coordinate 30,262,922 of OX465242.1, read as the reverse complement.
GAAACTCTAAAACACTTTTGGGGTGGCGTTTCTAAAAATAATCTCCTTGGTTTGGAGGCCTTGCCCTTAAACTTTTTGATAAATTTGTTTTACGGTTTAACACCACACGAGTTTGACTGTATGATTTGTAAGAGTACATAGGTATGATGTATTAAACATGGAGAATAACTTAAAATAAATATTATTAAGCACCTTTTTTTATTAAGTAGTTTAAACGCTCTAATATGGTCAGTTGTAGTTAATCATTGGTATGAATCCTGTCCGATTAAACATTATTAAGCCCGAGAAGCACACGTTTGTTCTCAGGTCTGAGCGTAGGTATTTAATTGTGTCCCGAGAAAATCATAACTATACCAGGGTAAAAGACTGTTTTAAATGTGTTATCTTGCGTTTACAATGTATAGTAGTCTTAGTCAAGACGAGAGAACACTATACATTGTAAATGGTACACAACTAACTCAAAGTGTATCAAAGTATAGGATCGAAACGGTCGGCCCAACGCCGATTTTAAGAAACGTGAGTAAAACCATTTAAATTTATAAATAAAAAACGTGTGCTTCTTTGATCTATTCATGTTATACTTGGATCGAACTAAAAACCGGGACCGTAGATTAGGATTTAGGACCGATTACTACTTTACCATATCAATCGCTAAGCCATAAAATCAACTGACATGAGCGTAAATTAACGCCCCAAGCCTCGTCACGATTCTGATAAAAAAATAAACTACAACTGACCATAAGTGAATGTTTTAATTATTAATCTAAAAAAGGTGCTTAGCGATATTTATTTTGAGTTGTTAGAATATTTTTATACACCGAACCTAATGTTAAAAATCAATCAGTTAAACACTTCACTAAACCATAAAATAAATGTGTAAAAAAAGTTCAAGGAGTAGGCCTCCCAACAGCGATTCTAATTATTTCACCATTTCCCTCGGGATATCATGAATTTCCTAGCAAGATAGAATTTCCCTGGTATTCACGAAATCCCTAATTTTGTCATTTTGCTGCGAACATAAATATCTTACACCACACTTTTTTCAACCAACACATATGTGAAAATAAAGGTTTTTTTTTTTACTAATGGGTTCGGTTTTTATCAAAGTGGTCACTTTAGCTTACCTAGCTAGATAACTTGAACTTTTATCAATTTGAAAATTAAAACGATGTAACGTGACGATCAATCAACCCTTTCACACGGATCGAGTAAATTGGAACATTTAATGAATTGAGAGCCGACGTAAAAACAGTCTATTTAACACCAGTCAAAAGTGATTGCTGATTGATTAATGACAAGCTCAATTTTATTTCTGAAATTAAATTTAAAAAAAGAGAAAGTATACAGATAAAAGTTAAACTTTTCATTTTGCCTATCATTATATTTTCAGTTCAACCTTGACCTAAGTCGATTCTTTCACTCCTGCGATTTCAAAACACGACTTGGGAACTTTTAGATTACGCGAAACGGCTATATCAACATAATGGATTTTTGTAAAAAAAAAAACTGTGAAGCAATTAGCATGTATAGTATACCTTCACCTAACCACTTAGAGTAGTCTCAATGTTAACACTTATTTACACCACAACTTAGATATGTTCAAAGAAGGCGAACATTAATGTAAATCTGTTTTGTGCTTTGTTTGACAATCCTATAAGCGACTTATGAGCTTTCAGTACAATCCTATTAAAAGCTACAAACGAAAATTCCTGTTGTTTTCCTAGATTCAGTAAATACGTAGAAAAGCAGATGTCTTATATAAAAAGTACAAGGTAAGATAATTCTTCGAGCTCCCAGCTGACTTGATGTTCTTTCTAAACTTGAGGCAAAAAATCATTACTCAGTTTTAAATAATTAATTTGCTCTGTAAATCTGAACTTTGATAATTTCTTACTTACAAATTCATTACTTCGTGAAGTTTGATATATGATAATTTCTAAGTTTTCCATTAAAAATTATTAGTAGATTGTTGCGCCGAGCGCAATGCGAGGGCACTAAATTAACACAAGTGCATTAATTACTCACTTTAGCAAGGTGCGTAATCTACTTTTCTTTCAGCTACCAATCTACCCTACCATTATAAAATATACCAATTCAAAAAAACTCAAGTTAATGAAAACTTATAAATATAAAGTTTTACAATCGAATCGTACAGAATGCGCGCCATTTGTATTTTTTTCTTAACAAAGTAGGTTTTATTCAGACGATTTTTATTTTCCTTTTGATCTAATGCATACATTTTATATTATACTAGCATTCCGCTCGGCACTTCGCTCCCGTGGGAATTCGGGAAAATGATATAGCCTATGTCCATTGGGGATAATATAGCGAAAGATTCTAATAGGGAAAGAATTTTTCAAATCGGTCCAGTAGTTTCGGAACAAACAAACAATCAGATCTTTCTTCTTTATAATATGTATAGATATAGACTTAATGGGAGACATTAAACCTCTGTGGTAAATTAATATCTAAGTTTAAAAAAAAACAGTGCATTAAAGAAAAACACTGCAATAATGAGATTTCATTTAACATTTTATGCACTGTTTTGGATCTAAGCAAAAAGTACGTCCTTTGTGATCGGTTATGTAGTGATTAATGATAACATTACTAAGTAGTTGAAAGAAAAAAGTATTTTAAAGTTTTTGAATAGTTAGGATTTGCAGTTTAAAAATCTGTTAAAATTCAACGCGAAGTATTTTTCTATATATTTTTATCATATTATTTTTTTGTGTCACTAGGAATTTTTTGATGTTTTAAATTTTCAAATAGAGATTTCGATGTTGCCGAAAGCTGCCAAAGCTGAGTTTTTAACCTTAATTATTACCTTGATTATTCAGGTTTTCAAGAAAATAAAAAAACCTGCATGATTGCTGCGCCTTTTCGAGCTTGGTTTGACGCAATATATCTTTCAAAGGGTCAAAATTAAGATACAGTGCTCGATTTTTATCTCTCTCTCAACAAATTACGTGTTTCAGAAATTATAATTGCAAAACAAAACAATAGCTCAGTCTGTAGGTAGTTTTTCATTGCAAAAGGTGGCGTAGATTATTTCCGTCGCTTGTAACTTTTTACCTTTAAGACTTACAGAATAATCACGTATGCAAAAAATGTAGGCAATTTTGTCTTCTTTGAATCCTTCATAGACACTTTTGTGATTTAGTAAACAATTGAGAAGTTATTTAAAATATACCTAATTTTGGCACCTTTAATTCAAGATGGCGGCTAACGCCTGGGTCCTCCAAGGTCGAGAACTTGGATTTTTATTAACCTGCCATACCTAAACAATATTGTGTCAAAACATTTTCTACACCACCTTTTGCAATGCAAAGGCCTTTGCATTTCCCCACAGACTGAGCTACAACAGTAGTATGGAATTCTAAATATAAATTACTGTAGACGATAAATCATGTAGTAATAGACATAAAACGAAACAACTCTACAGCACGTAGTTCTGAATTCAAATGGTTATAAGCGATAATTCACAGATAAATTCGTTTGCATTCGGAAAATCGATGATTGCCGAAACACAACAAGAAATTAGAAGCATTGTATACCTTCAGAGCCACTTTTCGGTCAAATGCCGTCCATACAGTCGAATATTGCAATTTTCAAATCCACCAAAAACTGTTATTCAATTCAATAGCGGGTGATATTTTTTGTTTCAAGTATTGACTGATACAGTATCAATCAACCCTGTAGTCCATAATATAACTAATCACTTCAACTACTTATTGTACCTGTCGATTTTTTGGGGTTTTACATCTTGAAATAGATCACAAACTTTAACATAGTGAAATTTTTTGAAACCTATTCTGTTATTGCACTTTATTGACGAATACTGGTGTTTTTAAATTCTATGTTAACTAAAATTTCACTAGCAGACACGCCAAAGTTGATGGCACTGTTAGTACAGTAATTCTAAGTAATCAATGTATGGGAAAAACAAACAAACTAAAAAAGTTTTGAGACTTGGGTGGCATTTGGGTGTGGTGTTCAAAACGCACAACTCTCCCTCCCCCTCCACCTGACGCTACACCCTCGACACCGTAAAATGTGTCTCTTTTATGAGTTTTTTAGGGTTCCGTAGTAATCTACGAACCCTTATAGTTTCGCCATGTCCGTCTGTCCGTCTGTCCGCGGGTTTTCTAAGAAACCTTTGGTACTACAGAGCTGAAATTTGGCATGGTTATACATATTAATCACGCCGACAGAACTGTAGAGTAAAACTTTAGAAAAAAAAATTTTTTCGGGTGTCTCCCATAGACGTGAAAGGGCGATGATTTTTTTTCTCGCCAATATCATCGAGTGGGGTGTCTAAGAATAGCTTTTTAAAAGATAGAAGGGGTTCACTAAGAACGTTTTTCGATTTAGCACTCCGTTTGCGAATCATAAATTTTTAAAGTTAAAATTTTTGTCAAACACAAGTGTCCCCCCCCTCTACCAGCTAAACGGTTGTTTCTAAAAATGTGGAAAAATTCACAGAGGTAGAATATACATCAAATTTAAAAGGAAAACTATAAAACATAAGTTGGCCCTTCAAGTTTGCGAGTAATGGTAAACCAAGTGCCAAACATTGTTGGGATTAATAAGAATATATTTACTAATATTAGATCCTTGGTACTACAGAGCTGCAATTCGGCATGTTCATACATATTAATTGCGCCGACAAATAGAAAAAAAAATTTTGTAAAAACAATTTTTTCGGGTGTTTCCCTTCCCATACATGTGAAAGGGCGATGGATTTTTTTTCCCGCCGATATCATCGAGTGGGATGTCATTGGATAGTTTTTTTAAAGATAGAAGGGGTTTACTACGAACGTTTTTCGATTCAGCAGTCCGTTCGCGAAAAAATAATTTTTAAAATGAAAAAAAATGTTAATTATTTCACGAGCATTTAGCATTTACGACGAAGTTCAACCTAATCCAAAACAACTGCCATACAAAGTTCCACGCTAAAAGTGAGGCAAGGTCGAAAGCCAAGCTGTACCATATTGACATTTTATGTGTCGTTATAGGTTTTTGGGGGTGTTAATTACGAAAATGACATCAAAATTATACACAATCGCCACGCGACCTGCTTTTTAGCACCAGCTCGAAATTATTCCTAACAATACTTTTGTTGCTTAAAAAATTAAAAAAAATATATTTTTTTTTAAAGTAAAAAAAAAAGATCTCGTTGGTAGCATATACAACGAAATTTAAAGAAAAACAACCACACATAAGTTGGCCTTTCAAGTTTGCGAGTGATAGTCGACCAAGTGCCAAACGTTTTTGGAATTAATAAGAATATGTTTACCGTTCAATACTAAAAGTGAGGCGAGATTATTTTATCAGCAGGTCTATATTATTTCTAATAATATTGTCGCAAAAAAATTAATAAATAAATAAATTTAAAAAATTTAAAAAAATTTTCGCTCGCTTCGCTCGCGAATTTTATAATTTCATTATGTTGTGTTCAGACCAAAACTAAAGTTATTTCTGAAACTACAAACTCTTTAATACATTTCTTTTTTATACTATAGTATTTGGAGATTTTAACATCGACTATGACTAGTGATTGAAGATACTCAGTCTTTTAAGGCTTTTAATAAAGACTCACCTTATTTTTGACGCCTCGCGACTGATTCAGTCTTTTAGTTCCCAACCTTTAGTCATAAGACTAGCTTTTGTAGTTGAAGTCTTTTAACGTAAAAAACTGAGCTGTTACTTAAACAGCTTAAAGGACTTAAAAGACTGGCGACTCATTATTTGGGAAGTCGACAGTCGTAAGGTATGTGTTGATAGAATGTAAATATCTCATTTTATGTTTTAGGCGTGAATTATTCCTTTTGGTTGATAGGTTACAAAAGAAATATTTAATATCACACACAAACTGCGGTGCGATCCCTTTTACATAAAAGAACTTGAGTCGTTTAAGTCTTTTAGTATTTTGAAAACAACTCGAGTCGTTTCAGTTTTTAATCTTTTAATAAACTACTAAGTCTTATTAATAAAAACTCGAACTTTCAGTCTTAATTTTAGAGTCAAGTCCTGTAAGATGGAGGCGAGTCTTTTTAATAAGCTTTAAAAGACAGTCTCTTTCATCTCTAACTACGACCGTAACGATAGTACACCCGTTTTAAATGAATACGTGATTTAAACAATTTTTTACAACCATTTGCATCCACGCGAGGTGGTTATTAAACAGATGATTTTTTTTTCATTTTCCTTGTGGCGCTGGAATCTACATTTCTCTTTTAGTTACCTTCTTTCTTTGTGACCTCGTTTTTATTAGACATTATTAGCGATTTAACCGTCCATATGCTCGTAGAATTAAGAAGCCAGCTGCATATTTGAACCATGCTGCTACGGAACCCTACAATGCGCGTGTCCCGACACGCTCTTGGCCGGTTTTTTAACATTTTCTCGAAAACTGTTACAGTTAGCGACAAAAATAATCGTCATCAGATGGGTAACAAAAAAGGTACTACATATATTTTTATAAGTTTGATGGTTACCGAGCTATAGCTCGACGCTTTTTTGTATGTATTATAGTTTTCGCAAAAAAGATAAATAACTGTTAACGGGGACAAACTTCACGGCGAGGGGGGGTGAAGCATCAGGTGGAGGGGGGGGGGGGGGAGAGTTGTGATTTTGAACACCACACTCAAAGGTATCATGCCACATAAGTTTCATAACTTTATCAATTTGTTTGTCTGAAAAAGACACAATTGCCAAATTATGTATGTAGGCATTTTTCAGGGCTAACCAAAGTGGCCGTTGATAAAGTGCCGATATTTGTCACTATCAGTGCAATGAAGCCGATGACAGCACCGATGCTCACTAATATGTACTCCACTCTGTTTATTTAAGAAACTCATAAAAACCAAAATAACTGCTAAGTTGCTGGTGTATCTGCCGTACTCAGAGACGTCAATAAAATTTAAGAAGTAATTAAATGTCATGCTATCCTTGTTTATATCAACAAGAGTGAAAGAGACAACATCAGAGTTTAACAGTACTTAACTTTAATTGACGTCTCTGAGTACGGCAGTATATTTCAAAGTTTTATGCAGCTGAATCCTATCAACCTCGACTTCCTAGTTATGATATTACCTACCAAACTTTTCAATACACGAGCTTAAAATACTGTAGTCAGCTACACTTTGCAGTCGGTGATAACTTTGTTACCTATCTCATAAACTAACTTAGCAAGTTATGCCAATGTGTGGCGGCAGTAGCGAACAAGCTCTAGTTGTAAGCTGGAAAGGGCATGAAATGTTTAACTAAAACATGTTAGTTATTTTACAATGCAATGCTCGGAATTAGCTCCGTAACCATGGCTATAAACTTTCATGTTTTGTAACCCAAAATCACATATTATGTTAATGATTTAAAGAAATAAAAATTAATTTGAAGTAATCAGCAAATAATCGGTCTGTTAGAGAATACATTTATGTTATAAAAATTTGGCCTCAATGCTTATTTAAAAATCAAGTTTCTTGAAGAACATGACTCGTAAGACACCACCAGAGAATATAATAAGATAAAGCTATGTTTGCGAACAATATGTCTAAATCAAAGAACGGAAAGAAGGGAAAGACAGATTAACCTTATCCCTACGAATATAGTTATCCCTACGAATATTATAGAGGTAAATACGAAGGCAACACTGTCTGTCTGTTACGCTTTCACGTCTAAACTACCTACTGAACCGATTTTGATGAAATTTGATACAAAAATAGATTAGACCTTAAGAAAGGACATAGTTACATTTTATCTCGCAGCTGAGCACAACATAACCTGAAGTCCACGCGGGCGGAAAGTTAGTGTTATTTGTAAGTGCTAAAAATGTCACGAGTTTGGTTACAAAGCATTGTGATGGTAAGGGTACTGTTAGATTATCTGCATACAATGACAATGTCCAGATAAACAGAATGACAAATTTTCT